>OZ038380.1:49542647-49877374 GCA_964036045.1 Eutreptiella sp. 'Long Island Sound 2002'
GAGGGAGGACGAGCAGACAAGCAACGGGACAGGGCCAGGGAGCCGGAGCAGAGAGGGGGGGCGGAGAGGGAGGGTTGCCTCGCAAATTGCTCCGCACCGTGCTCCAGCTGGCCGGAGGGCAAAGGGTAAGAGGTGGCAGCGAGGGGAAGGGGGCGTGCTGCTCGCGGACCGGCGTATGCAATTGTATGCCCCGGCGGCTTGAAAGAGCAGACAAGGGGTAGGAACAAAAAGGTGCCCCACAACCGAGCTAGGCACCCGCACCGCGCGGGGGCACTGGGCAAGGCGGGGCGCCGCAGCGTGCTGCCACAAGGCAGCCCGCCCCCAAAGGTGCAGTGTGCAGCGCGACTCCGTAGTGTCATGCAACGAGGGGAGGTAGGGACGAGGGAAGAGGGAACGGGCGGGGCGAGAGAGGTACGGCACACAAGAGACGAGAGAAGACCGGAAAACCGGAGCAGAGAGGGGGAGGGACGAGAGGGACAGGGGAGGGTATGCACATTGCTCTGCACCGTGCGAGCACAGAGGGAGGGTGAGGGAGCGGAGGAGAGCGGAGGAGAGGTGTGGCGCACAGTGCGCGCCTCAGAGGGCAGACGAGGAATGGGTAGAATAGGGCCGGGTAGGGGATAGGGGGCGGGTTTGTCATGCACCGTGTCGTGCACAGTGCGCGTCTTGTAACATGCTCTGACCTCATTCGTGCCTGTGTCAAATCGAGTCATCCATGCCTGGAGACGGAAACAGGAAATGGCACGGGGGGGACGGGCACCTGCGGCGCCATCCGTAGGGCCTCCCGTGCAGTGACCCAGCTTGTAGCGTAGTGGGGACGCGCGCCAGTGGCGCCATCCACTGGGCCCCCTGCGCTGTGGTTCAAGTGGAGTGCGCTGTGGGGATGGGCACCAGCGGCGCCACCCAGTGGGCCCTTCGTACCCTGTGTCCCCGCCCTTGGCGTTCCCTCCGTTGGGGGCAAGCACGGTGCGAGCACTAGGCGAGGCACGGCCTTGTGGTACCTCGCCCTCTCCGTGCTGCCTCCCCACCTAGCTGCTTTGTCCGCGGGGGGCACGTATTCCGTCCCCTCACCATCTTCTTCCCTTTCTTGTGGGGGTGGGGGTGTGGGGGGGGGGGGGGGCTTGTTCTCTTTCCTCCGGAGTAAGCACGTTGCGAGCAGGATGCAAGCACGATGCGCGGCACTTGTCTGCAGTGGGGGGGGGGGCTTCTCTTTTTGGCCTCCCCGCCCACTTCGGTTCCTCTCCGTCCCCCTTTGTGGGGCGGGGGGTTTAGCCGTGTGGCCCTCTTCGGCGCCCTTCGTACCCTGTGTTCCCGTCTCTGGCAACGAGCACACTCCTTCCGTTGGGGGCAAGCACTGTGCGAGCACTCTGCGAGGCACGGACCTGTTGTACCTCTTCTTCTCCCTGCTGCCTCCCCACCCGGCTGCTCTGTCTATTGGGGCACGGCACGCAGTGTGCATGGCATTGGGGCTCCGACCTGTCCTTGGTCTGGGGGCGTGGGCGGTGGGGCGGGGGGGGGGGGGGGGGGGCGCAAAGTACATGCACGTTGCAAGCACGCGCGGCACGTTGACGTCCTTTCCTTGGGATGCGGCATTATACCCAAGGCTCTCCGGCCGCTGCTGCCCCTTGGCAATAGTCGCCACGTCTCCGCATGGTGTTCGGTGTCCCGTGCCTGCTCCCTCCTGTGCCCATACTTACTGGAGGAGGTACATACCCGGGTGGAAACGGAAGATGAGGAAGTGCGGGCAGCGGGGAGGACTTACCGTACGCCTCGAAGGCTTCTTGCGCCATCCGCTGCCCTGGACAAAGAGGGCCCCTGTGTCGGCACCCAACAGCCCGGGGGGGGCTGACTGCCCATCCTCTCCCTGGTGCCTGTGTATCCACTTCCGAGCGGCCTGATACCGGTGCCGTGGTATCGGTACGCTGGAAGTGGCGGCTACAAAGCGGCCGGGCGCTCTCGTCCCCCGGGTCTCTGCCGCCCCCGGGCGTCATGGAGGCCCCTGAGGTCCTATGGTAGAGACGCGGGGAGACGGGCGGGGGATTCATTTGTGGCATCCCCTGGCCACCTAGTTCAACTGCATAATCGCTGCCGCAGGGGACGAAGGGAGCCACACGGCTAACCCCCCCCCCCCACAGGGGGAAAAAGAGGCAAGTGCCACGCCTCGTGCCAGCATCGTGCTCGCAACGTGCATGCACCGGAGGACGGACAACAAGGCCGCCCCCCCCCCCCCTCACCCCCAACCTCCCAGGAAGGGGATGAGGACGGCGAGGAGACGGCATGGGGAAATGGGGGGGGACGCAGGACAGACCATAATGCCGGAGGGAGAGACGGGAGGCAAGCGGTGGGGACGCCAGGCAGCCTGAACCCGGCCCTGAAACTGACAAACAAAGTGCCAGAGCGGGGAAAGAAAGCAGGGGGCAGGCAGGGCACGGCAGGAACCGGGGAGAGCAGAAAGAAGCGCGGGAAGGGGGTAACCCCAGGATAGAAAGCGGGGAGGCAAGGGCCAACACGGCGGACGGGGGGGGTCGGGGCGACAAGAGCCCGAAGGAGACGCTGGCGAGGGACCCGACCTCAGGGGTTTGGGGGCCCCCCCGGTGACCGTATCAGCCCCACCTGAGCGCACGCAGTAAGGTGGGTTACGCCCGGGACCGTTGGCCGGCGGCCCGTGGTGGCACCGGCCTTGGGGGGTAGCCAATGGGCCTGACCAGGAGCGCTCCCCACGGCACGTACTGCGGTTCGTGTCCTGTGAGGGGCTGCGGGTAGGGCACACCGTCCATCGGGGTAGGCAAGAGACGAGCCTATCCCGCAAGGACTCCCCTGCGACCCACAGTGTACCTGACCCCGGTGTGGGGAACGGCCGATGTACCTGGATACGACGCAAGTCCATTTGTACGAAGCGGGTACAAATGGACGGCCCGTACAACAGAGTTACACCCTGACGGGGAGTGCATGCATCGGCCCCTCCAAGGGGAAACTCCCAGGGGGGGGGGGACCCGAGCCAGCGTCAGCCAGCCCCCCCCCCCCAAACCCACCACGCTACACACCCACCAAAACCCGGGTAGTCCCGAAGCGAGCACAAAGGGGGCAACACCAAAGGCAACGGAGCAAGAAAGGGGAGGGGGGGGGGCGCGAAAGAGGGGAGAGCAACCGTGTCGTGGAACGTGTCGTGCATCATGCGGCCAGCAGCAAGCGGAACGGGCCACCGAGTCCATCCGTTCACCCGTGTCAATAGCTCGCGCAGTCTTCGATAGCTAAATGTCGCTACCTGTCCCCACCAATCCCGTGGAGTTGTCGGCCTTCCGGCGACGTGGCCGGCGCCTGGTAGACACCGTGTGTGATCTCGTCAGACACGGGCCGCACACGTATGCGGCGTTCCAGGCGCGCGTGGACGCAGATCGTCTGGCCAGGGACAACGGATGGGACCACTTCGTCGACGTCTGCTTGCGGCAGGTGTTGGCCTGCGATCCCCGCCCGTACAATGCGCCTAACATTCAGGCGCAGTTCGCAGCAGGCATGGTGCCGTTCGGGGTACACCTACTCAACCGACTACTCCGACGTCTACAAGATGATCTCGGGCAGCTCGAGGACGCACAGCGCGGGCGGCCCCCGATGGGGCCGGTGGCGGGTTGGCCGGGGTATGCGGCGCCGGGTGCGTTTCCGATGCCGCCGCGCCCAGGCCTCGTGCCCCTGCCATTCCCGCCCTTTGGGGCTCACCACCACCACCAACTCCATCACCATCACCTCCTCAACCACCCTGTCGGGTTCCCCATGATGCAGCATCACTTCCCACACCAACACGTACACCCGACTGCTTTGCCACAGCTCCCCGTCCACCATCACCATCACCATTACCCCCACCATTGCCCTCCGCACCAGCATGTGGCGTACCTGCATCCCTTGCCCCAACAGCGGCATGCGTACGCTCGGCCGCCTCGGCATGCGGTACCGGTTCCCCCCGCGGCGTCAGTGGGGGGTCCGACGGCGGTGCCCGCGTCATCTGGATCATCTGCGACATCTGCGCCCCCGTCAGTACCTGCGCCAGGCCCTGGAATCCAGCAGCTGGGAATGTCGCAAGGGGAGGCGCATGGCGCGCCCCGAGGCGCGGCGGGGAGAACGGCTCCCGGTGGGACCGCGGGGGCGCAGGCGACTGCGCCCCACCTGGCGGTGCCCCTGCCGAGGCCTACTACAGCGCTCTCCACCGCAGGCGGCCCCGGCGCCGGATCCGGCCGTACCGCGAGGGGCCCCGCCCATGGTGCCGGGAGGGCCCATGCCGGTGCCGAGTGGTCCGCCCCCGACGCATGGGGTGCAGGACGCAATCCCCATGGGGGGACTTGCGGCGGGGGTACAGGCGGCGGATGCGGCGCAAGAGGCGGCAGCAGCCGGCCCGCGAGACATCAGCGAGCTGCTCGCGCAGGCTTTGCACGCGTACCGGCGGGAAGCCGCGGGAAGCGAGGGAGCCGCGCCGGCGGCACCGGGGAGAGAGGTTGACGTTGGCGAGTTGATTGCGCAGGCACTCGCAGCTGTCGCCCCGAGGATGGAGGGGGCCAACGAGGAGCCGTCGGAGAGGGCTGACTCGGGGGGACAGGATACAGGGCGGGGAGTACAGGAGGCGCAAGCATAGGCATGGGCAGTGGGGTCGTGGAGCCCAGTGGGGAGCGTGCCAAGGTGCAAGGAGTGGAGGACTGGATGTGGGAGTGGCGGGATTGGCGCCAGGTGGCACCCCGTGAGCCGTGTCCGGCGGGACTGGCGCACAGCATGGACCTCCATGCGGGCACCGGCTGGGCCCGGCTGCCCAACAACCTGCAGGCACGGCTGGACGCGGTGGAGGCGGCAAGGGGCGGAGGCGCTGACGAGCGGCCTCTGGCGCCCTTCCCGCTGCGGCCGGACACGCCGCCGGTGGTGATTGCAGCCGGAGACGAGGCGGAGGAAGAGCAGGAGGCGGAGAACAAGGGGGACGAAGAGGCGTACGGGCCCGGCGAGTCGGCGTTTGCCCTCATGTACGAAGACGACGCTGGTCCCGACGTCTACGCCGGCATGGACGTGGACCCGGCGAACGCGCCGCTGCTGCCCATGCCCACCGCAGTGCCGCCCCCTCCCTTGGGGAGCTGTGAGCAGCGGCACTGCAGGTACCATGCGGCCGGAGGTGCCCACAGGCACCGCCTCATGGGTACGGGGCAGCGGGAGGCAGGGATGCTGGCAAGCGCCCTGGAGCGCTACGAGGTCCAACGCCCAGGGCAGGGCGCCCGGGAGGCGGACCCGGTGGCCGAGTCCCCGGACGACGGCCAGGTCCGTTTCGTCCAGCTGGGGGATGCGGCGGTCCTGGGTCACAACCCCGGTGATGTCCGGGCGGCCGAGTCCCAGGAAGGCCTCCCCCTGTCCGTGCGCCTGTCCGTGGGGCGCCTGCTTGACGAGGCAGGACTGGAGGACGTGCAGCGGGACGACGGCCTGTACGTGGCCTTGTGGCGGGGTGGGGCTAACACTTGGCGTCGCGAGCAGGCCATGAGGCCCCTCGCACCCCAGGCGCTGGGATCCCATGCGCTCCCGGTGGCGATGCACCCCGAGGGCGCTGAGGTCGTGTTCGGCACGGACCGCCTGCTGCTGGGCGGTGATGGAGTAATCCTCGTCCCCACCTCCAGCAGCTACCGCCCTGAGGGTCGCGGCGGTGACCTCAGGCTGCTGGTGGTGGTGGGCACGCGCCTCGACACGGGCGCCGCGCCCCAGGGATCCGAGCACGCGGTCCCGGTGGGGAGTGATGAGGAGACAGGCCGTGACGGTGACGAGGTGGGGCAGGAGCAGCCCACGGAGGAGGAGCAGCAGCAGGGTCAGCCGGAGGTGGCGAGGGAAGAGGTGGACGTGCAGGCCCTTGTGGCGGCGGCCCTGGCGAGGTTCACGGCTGCAGCGAGCCCGCCGCCAACGACGAAGCCGCTGGAGGAGGAGGACCAACGCAGGAGGAGTGACAAGGCACAGAGCGCCATGGAGCAGGACGAGGAGCCGGAGATCGTGGGGGTGAAGGAGGCACGTGAGGTTGGTCCACGGGAGCTGGGAGTGGCGGACAAGGCTGGGCCGAAGACGGGGGAGGTGGAAACCTGCAGGCACTGGGCCAAGGGGTGGTGCATGTGGGCACCTGCCTGCCGATATGCCCACCCCTAACGGCCGGTGCCGCGGGGAGTACCCCAGGAATTGCTCCTAATCCTCCAGGCCATGGCCCGTGTGGGGGCCCTCAGCTTGGATCGCAGCCAGAGCCTCAGCCGGAGCTACGGGACGCTGCTGCGTGAAGTGGTGGCAAAGGCGCAAGGAGGAGGGCTCCCGGCGGTGGGGTATGCGGTGGAGTGCGGGGACCTGACCGAGTGGGCGGTGGCATTGCCATGTGGCATGGCGGCCCTGCTCACCCCGTTCCCGGTGGTCCCGTGGAGGGACGTGGTCACCGTTCAGGAGGCCAACCTGGGGTGTGTGTGCACGTGGCACACACATCCTGCCGGCATGGACCCACGCGAGTGGCAGGCTAAGGCGGTCATGACGTACCTCTCCTGGTCGTTGCCGGCAGCGCCAGTTGCGTGGGCGCAGTGGTGGGACAGGACGCTCCACTGGGCGAGGGATGGCAGTGCTGTGGCGGCCTGCCCTGACCTCCCCCGCGAGCCCGTCTCCGTCCAACCATGGACTGTCTCCGTGCACCTCCCCACGGTGGCGGCCCGCCTTGCGGCCACGGACCCGGAGGTCTTGCTGCTGGGGGACCGAGAGGGACCAGGGCTTCGCCTTGGACAGGGACTGGAGGTTCGCACTGCCCGCCTCCCCAGCCCTGTGGACAGGGACATCCTGGAGGGACTCCAGTTCACGCGGGCTGACGGAGCTGATGTGTGGACCGCCGTCCATCGCCAGCTCCCAGACGCATGGCCCCAGGCGTTCCGGCCCCCTGTTCACGAGCGTCTCGTAGGAGTGGAATGGCGCGTATGGGCCGCCAACAGCCCATGCCCGCCGGTAGTGGCCCTGCCCAGGAAAACAAGCCACCGCAGCTTGGAGACCATGGCGGTCTTGTGGGGATGGGTGGCGGTCCGTGGGACCGGTGGTCACGTCTTCACTGCCCCGCGGGGCGCGGTGATCGAGACATACGGGGGGATGGCGTTGCAGCTCACGGCGGAGCCCCTGACCACGCATGTGGTGGTGGCCGTCCTCCAAAGGGGAGCCGAGAGACCTCAGCCCTGGCGCGATTCGGTCGCTCGGGCCGTCTGGCGCGACCTGCCGGTCCTTAGGGCCGCCGTCTGGTCAGGAGGAGCAGGGCGGCATCTTCCGGGCGCACTCCCCTGGCTGCGGGACTGCGGAGACGCCTCTGCCCCACCAGCTGAGTTGCGGGGCGCCCTGGAACGCTTGTTCTCCAAGCCCAGGCACCACTTCCTGGTGGCCGAGGGCCATGGGGTGGAGCTGAGCGACGAGGTGGTCGCGCTGGCATCCGACGTGGTGCACTGCATGGCCCCCCACGCCGTGATGCTCCCGAGGGAGGGGTTGGGAGGGCCAGCGGCACGACCAAACCCCGGCTGCCCTCCTCGTTGCGAGGTACGTCGAGCTGGGCGGCTCAGAGGCGGTGTACCTCGACCGGTCGGAGACGCCGAACATGCGGCACTAGACGGCTCACCACCTTCTGGCCCCTGACATGCAGCTGCCCGTGGACCCGCTAGGCCAGACTGTGGTGTCAGGGGCCCCGCCCCAGTGGCCGCACACATGGGACATGGCGGTCCGGACGATGCGCATGGCATCCAAGGGCCAGAGGGCAGGGTGGCCGGGTGCGGAGCATCTGTTGGCGACGGCCTGGACGGCACAGGTGCAGCAGCCAGCCGGCAACAGCAAGGACTGTGGCGTGTGCGCCCTCATGTCCGTTGTCGGTACCCTTCTCAGGGTGCCGAGGCCGGGCAACCTCCTGTCCGAGCTGAACATGCGGTGGGTGGCGGCAATGGTCCTCAACAGGGACATGGGGCACATCGTTGCGTTTGCCGTCCCTGGGGGAGCTGCCCGCGGCGGTGCTGGATGCCCTGCCGGCGTCCCACACACCCTGGGACGTGGCGGACGTCCAGCACAACGTGGGGTTGCCCGGGGCGTGCAGCATGCCCTGCTGTGTATGGCGGCGGAAGCGGACGGGGGGATGTCCATGCTGATATCAATGTCCCTGCAGCACGTGCAGGACGCGATGCAGCAACGGATGCATGCCCCCCAGCCGTGGGAGGAGAGCGCCAAGCGGTGGCTGCAGGTGGAAAGCGTGCCTCCCACCCATACGGTGGGCATGGCGGATATGGGAAAGCTGTTGGTGCTGGAACGGGCGGAGTATTGGGCCTGTGTTCGGGTGGAATCAAGGGGACTAGAGTGGGTCGTCGTCACCGCGAGCCGGCTCAGGAGGCACCAGTCCAGGGGCCCGGCCTGCTACAGGGTGTTCCGGGAGTGCCTCAGGGAGCTGGGCCCGGTGCGCAAGGCACACAGGTGCACGGCCGGAGACATCCCGCAGGCGCCGGCGGTCTTCGTGGAGGTAACGCGACCGCCGACGGTCCAGGGGCAGGACGTCTCGCCTGTAGCCCCGAGCGACATGTGGCAGGCTGAGCATGCGGCTGTCATGTGCAAGGCGTTGCGGGGTCAGGCGGCGGCCCTCCCCAGGGCACCGGCGGCGCAGTCCTCCAGCAATAGGCTAGCACCCTCGCTAGCACTGCTGCGCACTGTGTCGCGGGCGTGGTGCTGGGTCGTGGTGGCGCTGGAGCCCCACTCCTGGGCACTGCGCCTGTACGATCGCGGGGAGGGCACGGTGCTCACGGTCTGCCCCGCCGACGTGGAGGCCCTGCACCTTGGTGCTCTGAGTGGCGACGGAGGCGCGGCGCTGTACCTCCAAGGGACTGTGGCACGCTCGGCCGCGATGCGCTTCCGCCGGCAGAGCGGAGGAGATGCCCTCCGCGTGGTCATGGCGGAGAACGTGGGGCCGTGGCTCCGGGCGTTCTCCGCATCCAGATGGAAGGTCGAGGGCGATCGGGAGAAGATCGTCGACGCTTGGCGCCGATGGGTGGAGGAGCAGTTTCCCGTGGGGGGGATGCTGCACCTGCCGCAACCACCAAGCGTGCCACCGGTTCGGCCTGCGGCTCCCCCGGCCGCTGCAGCGAAGCCGGCCCCCAAGGCAGCGCCCAAGCCGCCACCCAAGAGGAGCCCCCCGCCTCAGTATGGCGGCTATGCCAACATTTGGTACGTGCTGCAGCACTTTGGCGGCGACCTGGCCACGGAGCAGCGTGGATCGAAGGCGATCAACGTCTGCCCCTGGTCTAGGCTCGATGGGGCTAGTCACTGCTTGTGGAAAGCCGGCAAGCACTGCCGGCTCGCCCACCTCCACCCCAAAGACCTGCTGGACCACCTCCAGCAGGACCATGCGGCTGATCCGGCACAACGGGACCAGGCGTTGGCCATGCTGGCCGGAATTATGCCGGGAGGACAGGCGGGGCCTTTCGCATCGGCCCAGGCGAGGTCCAGAGCGCTCACGCTGCCCACGGGTGCCCGCCCTGCAAGGGGGCAAGGAGCGTCGCAATCGGCGGCACAGCCTGGGGCCATTGGGTCTACGGCACAGCGTGGAGCGACGACTTCTACGGGGAGCGCGGCAGCAAGTACGTCCGGCGGAGAGGCCGCGGGGGGGCCCGCCGCATCTGCGCGGTCTAAGCCAGCGGCGGCCGCCTCAGGCGGGGACCCACGGGGACAGGGGCCGTCTCGCCAGCCGCCCGCACCGGGTGCTGGTGGTCCCCCTCGGTCCAATGATCCGGATCCGGCGAGGAGCCCTGGTCCGCAGGTGCAGCCATGAAGGGGCCCCGCCTGCGACACCCGAGAGACGGTGTACTGGAACGTCCAGGGCTCGATGCGGGGGGACGGCGTACCACTGGCCCCAGGTATGCTCGACGGTGAGGCGGTGGCGGCGGGCATTATGAAGGCCGAGGGTGCCATCCTGGGCCTCTTCCAGGAGACCGGCCTGCAGGACCCTCAAGGTGTGGTGCACTCGGAGAGTCGGTGGCGTCACCATGGGTATCATGCGTTCCCGGGGGTGGATGCCAAGGCGGCGTCGGCGGCAGCGGTGCGCGGCGGGCTCTTGATTGCCCTTCAGGCGGACATGTTCGCCGCAGAGGAAGTTCAAGACGTCGTGGACATCGTGCCACACAAGGCCATGGCCCTTGATGTGGTGGCCGCAGGTGGCACCCTCACGGTCATCAACGTCCACGGCCCGGGCAGCGGCGGCGACTCGTGGGCGTCTAAGGCGTCCTTCTGGGCTAACGTGGCCATGTAAGCGGCGGCCAAAAGCGCGGGTGGCACCAGGGCCGTGCTCCTCGGAGGGGACTTCAACGTATGGCTGGAGTCCCCGTGGCACCCCACCACGAGGAGGTTCCATGCCCTGTGGGAACAGTGTGGGTTCCACAGGGCGGGCCCGGAACAGGAGGAGGACAGGAGGCCCAGGAGAGCAGGGCACCGACTAAACTCCTTCCTGCTCACCTCGCCTCTGGTCCCGTGGGCGGCGCGTGAGCGCCCGCACCTGGCGCCGGGGCGGTCTCCAGCGTCGCTGGGGTCGGATCATGGCCCTGGGGTCCTGGATATCCCGCTCGCGGTGGCAGGCAAAGAGAGGGTCACCAGGATGGCCTACTCGCACGCCCAAGGCAGGCTGCATGCCATACGCCCGGACTCCCCAGGGGTTCATGAGGCGGCGGCGGCAGTATTGCAGAAGGCCTGCGAGGATCGGACGCTGCGGGCCTGGCTCTCGTCGGACCAGGACACTGCCACCGTGGACACGTCGGAGGTGCAAGCGGTCTTCGAACTGCTCTACGCCTTCCGTGATGACGTGTCCAGGGCCACGGGAGTGCGCATGCCGTCGGGCGTGGACCCGCAGGACCCGTACGGGCAGGCGGAGACGGAGGCGTCTCTGGCCCAGGTCCTCTCGGATCAGCGAGCCCTGGCCTGGCACGCCCATGAGCTGTGGCAACGGGACGCGGCAGCAGCCGGGCTCCACTCCCGGGAAGCGGCTGCCTTGCTACAGCACCTCCGGCAGGTGGCCCCCAACCTAACCCCTGCCACGGTGGAGGACGTGCGCGCCGCGTTGGACCAGCAGCTCCACCAGCTAGAGACTCGCGGGGAGGAGCTGCGGGGTGTCTTGAGGAGCAACAGGCGCCGGTCCATCAAGAACCGTTGGCGGGGCAGGGTGCCGGATCTGCAGCTCCGATTGACAGCGATACGGGGGGCCATCAACGTGGTGAACTATGCCCCGTCGGGCCTGTGGTCCGTACGCGTCCGGGAGTCGGAGAAGGTGCTCTTGGAGGCCTCGGACGTCATTGGCGAGGTCCAAAGGGACTGGGAGGCGCTGTACGCCAAGCGGCCAGTGAACCTGCGGGCCTTCGAGCGGCTGGTCCGGGCCCACATCCCTTGAGGGGTGCCGGAGGAATGGAGATCGGTGTAAGACTACACCCCACAGGACCTTAAAGACGCCGTGAGGCAAGCCGTGGCGGACGACAAAGCTCCGGGGTCCAACCGAGTCTCGGCTGCCCTCATAGCAAAGCTGCCTGAGCCGGTGCAGGGGCTCCTAGTGCACGCGTACAGAGCTATCGTGCGGGATGCGGACGTCCCTGAATCCTGGCACGAGGCCGTTATCTGGCTAATGCCCAAGGGTGCAGCCACAGGCAACCTGAACGAGTACAGGCCAATAGCGCTAGGGCAGCAAGACATGCGGATGCTCATGAGCCCCCTCATGCGGAGGTTCACGGCCGTCTTGGCACGCAAGGGACTGGCCGCGGACTGGCAGTTCGGGGCCATGCCGGGCTCCAAGGCGGCTGCCCCGGTGTTCCTGGCCCAGCGCTGGCTGCAGCGCGGGCAGGGGGAGAACCCCGTCCTGGCCTTCGATGTGTCAAAGGCTTTTGACACAGCGCCGCATGGGGCGCTGGCGCTCCTCGTGCGCCACATGGGAGTCCCGGAAGAGCTCATCAGGATCTTCCACACCCTCAGCTGCGGGTCTCTGGTGCGCATCGTCACTGCGCACGGCCCTACGCCGAGCAGTGCGGAGAGCGCTGTGCTCTACCTCCTCCTCTTAGAACCTCTCCTGAGGAGCCTTGCCTGCAAGGCGCGGGGAGATACTCGCCATGCGGTGCCGCCCCTGGTGCAAGCGTACTGTGATGATCTCCTGTTGATTGCGCACTCCCTGCCGCAATTCCTGGAGTACGCGGCAGCGATTGCGCATTACCTCACGGGCATGGGCATGTCCCTCAACGTCGGTAAATGCGCCTATGCCAATAGTGTTCGCATCCATTCAATCATGGTGTGCCTGAACCCGGAGACCGGCTTTTGGTCCCAAAATGGCCCATTTTCAAGGCATTTTGGGATTTTCCATGGGCCAAAACACGTCACCACGGGCTCAAAATGGGACCCACGGGATCGAGCGAGGCGGGAACCACCTGTCGGCGCGAGATGCCCGGTAACTCCAGTAGACGGCATGATAAGTGGTTATGGCTATGACTATGACTATGACTATGACTATGACTATGACTACATATAAATGTATATATATATATATATATATATATATATATATATATATATATATATGTATATATATATATATATATATATATATATATATGTATATATATATATATATATATATATATATATATATATATGTATGTATGTATATATATATATATATATATATATACACACATGTATATATTACTACACCGCTCTCCCCTTAAATTTAGCTAACAAGCTACAGGCAAGCAACAACAACACGTCTCCGTGCCGTTTTGGCCATTGCTCCATCCCAACGCTTTGGATCTTTTGCCCATGTAGCCATCTTGGAGCCTAGGTGGTGCCCTTGCCAAATCCGAGTTTTGAGCCAAAAACTCACCGGTGGCGGCCCGGGGCGGTGGCGCCAAGTCGGGAGGTGCCCTCCCAAATGTGGCAGTTTTGGGCCAAAAACAGGCATTTTTCGCCAAAAACAGCCCTAGTAAGGGTTCAAGAGAAGGCAAACGGCTGCTACACTCCATGTGCGGCATGACATTCTCGTGACCAAGGGACCTTTGGTGCCCTCTAAGTCCTCGATATGTCCGAGAAACGGCCCAAAAAGGCGCCAAAAAGCCCCAAAAACTGCGCAATGTGCACCAGCACCCCGAAACTAAGCACGGGCCGTATTTTGGGCTACGTGGCTCAAAACCGAATTCCGAGGGCACCTAGTCCACCCGCAACCCCCCACTTTTTATGGTTTCCAAGCGTCAGAATCGCCCAAAAAGACACGTAGACCCCCGTACCAGTGGTCACTTGGTGCAGCCGAAGGGCCGGCCAGCCCACGCACAGTGGGGGTCAACGAGGGTCCACCAGGGTCCCCAGGGCGAAAAAAAATTTTTTTCCAAAGTTGTTCCTAGACCACTTGGGATGCTCAAACAAGTGGTTTTAGGCCGTTTTGAGGCCGGTGGTGGCGCGTTTGGGGCCATGGAAAATTGGACCATTTATGATGCTCAAACAAGTGGTTTTGGCCCATTTGGAGCCCGTGGCGAGGGGTTTTGGCCCATGGAAAATCCAAAAATGCCTTGAAAATGGGCCATTTTGCGACCAAAAATGGGTGAAAATGGGTCAAAAACGCGTTTTTCCAAAAGAGATCCCGGACCATTTGGGATGCTCAAACAAGTGTTTTTAGCCCGTTTTGAGCCAGTTTTGACCGAGTTTAGCCCCTTCCACCACATGTATGCACCACTTTGTGCCCTTCGCCCGTACCTTAGAGCCGTGTGGTGGAGCCACCTAGAGTTGGGAGAGAGGTGTAGATTGGAGGATATATATATATATATATATATATATATATATATATATATATATATATATATATATATATATAAATATATATATATATATATATATATATATATATATATATATATATATATATATGTATGTATATATATATATATATATATATATATATATATATTACTACACCCCTCTCCCCTGAAATTTAGCTAACAACAACAACAACAAGCAACAACAACAACACGTCTCCGTGCCGTTTGGGCCGTTGCTCCGTCCCAACGCTTCAGATTTTGTCCCCATGTAGCCATTGCAGCCTAGGTGGTGCCCTTGCCAAATCCAAGTTTTGAGCCAAAAACTCACCGGTGGCGGCCCGGGGCGGTGGCGCCAAGTCGGGAGGTGCCCTCCCAAATCTGCGCAGTTTTGGGCCAAAAACAGCCATTTTTTGCCCAAAACTGCCCTAGTAAGGGTTGAAAACAGCCAAACGAAGGCAAAAGGATGCTACACTCCACGTGGGGCTTGACTTTCTCGTGACTAAGGGACCTTTGGTGCCCTCTAACTCCACAATATGTCCGAAACACGGCCCAAAAAGGCGCCAAAAAGCCCCAAAAAATGCGCAATGTGCACCAACTCCCCGAAACCAAGAACGGGCCGTATCTTGGGCTGCGTGGCTCAAAACCGAATTCCAAGGGCACCTAGTCCACCCGCAACCCCCCACTTTTGGTGGTTTCCAAGCCTCAGACTCGCCCAACGAGACGCCTAGACCCCCGTACCAGTGGTCACTTGGTGCAGCCGTAGGTCCGGCCAGCCCACGCACAGTGGGGGCCAATGGTGGGTTCACCAGGGTCCCCGGGGCGAAAAAAATGATTTTTTCCAAAGTTGTTCCTAGACCACTTGGGATGCTCAAACAAGTGTTTTCAGGCCGTCTTGAGCCCGTCGTGACATGTTTTGGGCCATGGAAAATGCCAGAATGCCTTGAAAATGGGCCGTTGTGGGACCAAAAATGGGTCCAAAATGGGTTGAAAACGCGTTTTTTCAAAAGTGATCCTAGACCATTTTGGATGCACAAACAAGTATTTTTAGCCCATTTTGAGCCGGTGGTGATGCATTTTGGCCCATGGAAAATCGCAACCATCGAAAAGTCCGGGGTGATCAAACCGTCTGTCCATGCTGTGAGCGCCAGATTCCGCAAGACGAGGCGCTATACAAAAGTCGTTTGTTGCGTGCTGCACTTGTGCACTAGGGTCTTTCATCGAAGAGTCCGGGGTGATCAAACCGTCCATGCTGTGAGCGGCAGATTCCGCAAGACGAGGCGCTATACAAAAGTCGTTTGTTGCGTGCTGCACTTATGCACTAGGGTCTTTCATCAAAAGGTCCGGGGTGATCCAACCGTCCATGCTGTGAGCGCCAGATTCCGCAAGACGAGGCGCTATACAAAAGTCGCTTGTTGCGTGCTGCCTTGTGCACTAGGGTCTTTCATCAAAAGGTCCGGGGTGATCGAACCGTCCATGCTGTGAGCGCCAGATTCCGCAAGACGAGGCGCTATACAAAAGTCGTTTGTTGCGTGCTGCACTTGTGCACTAGGTTCTTTCATCGAAGAGTCCGGGGTGATCGAACCGTCCATGCTGTGAGCGCCAGATTCCGCAAGACGAGGCGCTATACAAAAGTCGTTTGTTGCGTGCTGCATTTGTGCACTAGGTTCTTTCATCAAAAGGTCCGGGGTGATGGAACCGTCCATGCTGTGAGCGCCACATTCCGCAAGACGAGGCGCTATACAAAAGTCGTTTGTTGCGTGGTGCACTTGTGAACTAGGTTCTTTCATCAAAAGGTCCGGGGTGATCGAACCGTCCATGCTGTGAGCGCCAGATTCCGCAAGACGAGGCGCTATACAAAAGTCGTTTGTTGCGTGCTGCACTTGTGCACTAGGTTCTTTCATCGAAGAGTCCGGGGTGATCGAACCGTCCATGCTGTGAGCGCCAGATTCCGCAAGACGAGGCGCTATACAAAAGTCGTTTGTTGCGTGCTGCACTTGTGCACTAGGTTCTTTCATCAAAAGGTCCGGGGTGATGGAACCGTCCATGCTGTGAGCGCCACATTCCGCAAGACGAGGCGCTATACAAAAGTCGTTTGTTGCGTGGTGCACTTGTGAACTAGGTTCTTTCATCAAAAGGTCTGGGGTGATGGAACCGTCCATGCTGTGAGCGCCAGATTCCGCAAGACGAGGCGCTATACGAAAGTCGTTTGTTGCGTGCTGCACTTGTGCACTAGGGTCTTTCATCGAAGAGTCCGGGGTGATTGAACCGTCCATGCTGTGAGCGCCAGATTCCGCAAGACGAGGCGCTATACAAAAGTTGTTTGTTGCGTGCTGCACTTGTGCACTAGGTTCTTTCGTCGAAAGGTCCGGGGTGATGAAACCGTCCATGTTGTGAGCGCCGGATTCCGCAAGACGAGGCGCTATACAAAAGTCGTTTGTTGCGTGCTGAACTCTCGCACTAGGTAATGTATGTGACACCATGTACGTAATGATTGTGGCATCATGGCATGGGATAGTGGGAAACGAGACAAGGAACATGGGTACTGTGGTGCTGCGTTGTGAGATGTGCATTGTACCAATACATTTGCATTTCCCTCTACTTCTTCTGCTACAGGACCCTTTTCTTTCATTGTGTGCTCTGTTCTTCGTGGTTGGATTTGGAATATATGTGTACTCTTAACCGAGTTACGTTCATACTCTCCATGTCCAATCGCTGGGAACAAGAGTTGCAACAATGTTTGGAAGCCGACTTAGACTTCGATGTTGGGGACTTCATTGTGCAGCACCCCCAAATTGCGCGTCCAACCATTCGCCGTCGCCATGCTAGTATGCGGCAAACACTCATGAAGCGGTTGAACAAGCGGGCGTTATGTGGACTGCAGTCATCATCCATGGCAAGTCTTAACACGGCACAAGCGCAAGCCGCCAGGAGTGCAAGGAACACCTTTGCGGCACAAGCTGCCAAGGGTGCAAGGAACACCTCTGCGGCACAAGCTGCCAAGGGTGCAAGGAACACCCCTGCGGCACAAGCTGCCAAGGGTGCAACAAACACCTCTGCGGCACAAGCTGCGAAGGGTTCTACTGGAGGTACAAGGAACACGCCGCAAGCGCAATCCGCCAAGGGTACAAGGAACACGCCGCAAGCGCAAGCCGCCAAGGGTACAAGGAACACGCCGCAAGCGCAAGTGCCAAGGGTACAAGGAACACCTCTGCGGCACAAGCTGCCAAGGGTACAAGGAAAACGCCAGAGTCGCAACTCGACAAGGGCATTGTCGGTGGACACGCCAATACACCGGAGAAGCAACATGCCAAGACTTCACATCCTCGATCGCGGGGGGTCATTGGTGCTGCTAAGAAAGAGCTTTTCAGCCGGAAACACAGGCCGCCATCTCACATTTCTTTGAAATCTGTCCGAGAGTATTGGCTTGATGGTTTGGATGTTTTGTACTCGCCACTGTTCGATGCCCTTTGCTAGTGATGTGGTCAACTACTTTGGGGCCCGGTTGGTGTGCACAAGTTTCTTGTTGTCCGAGATGATACTGCAGTCCGTACCACCAACCTCTTTGGGGTGCCACCCACAGATGTTATTACTAGTGCAATCTTTAAGTTGGGAAATGACTTGTTTGCCAACTATGTACAATACAAAGGACCACATTTTCGAGTTCCGCCTCGGTTGCATCCCACGAGTATTGGCGCCTTCAAAGTGTATGATACGCCGGTGTGGCATTCGACACATCGTATGTATGCATGCCACGTTTGCAGCAAGTATCGTCCCAAGTACGATCCTATAAATTATGGGTACGAATTGGATGGCACGACACATTACAATGTCCCAACCAAACTGGCGAATCTCACCGAATATCAAAAACGGCAAATCGCGTTGGGTGCTTTGTATTCAAATACCCTTAAGCACGTGGATCTGCGTCATCGACAGTGGCACCATGCTATTGGGACCGTTGGTGTGGGCCGCAAGCCTAGCCAGCATTATAATGCACTACATGGGTTTATGACCATGAAAGAAGATGTGCTACGAGATTATCAAAAGCCGAAGGATAGTGCCCAAAACACCCAGCAAATGAACCAAGCATTGCTGTTGCTGAAGAAAATTCACCCCTTTTATTCCCGGTTTTTGGCGCATTATGAAACATTGTACCGCTACCTACAGAATGCAGCTTCTACAATGGGGACGTTGACACAACGTTTTTTTGAGGATAAGTACGGGAAACGCCTGGAGTACCATCTACAAGACGAGTATGTGGCTTGGGCAGTGGAGTGTGATGCACCGCGGAACATTATTCCCGATTTTGCCCCTCACCAAGACAGAGTGGGATTCATGCATCGAGCACCATTTCAACGTGCAGGGGGGACTGTTACCGCTGCAGCACAATCATTGGCGACCGACACGTATTTGCATTTCAACGATCCAAAATTGGAACCGTGCGTTTGGCCGGATTTATATCCTGGTGGAGTTGGTGGATACAAGGTTGGGTGTGGCATTGGATGTGCAGCGTATTACCGTAGCCGCTATCTTGCATTTGATGAGCGCTGGCGCCGTGACCGATGGTGGTCCTTCTTCCAAGTGAGTAAAGAGATGAAGAATCAACTTATTTGGAACCAGCAAAATTTCAAGGCGCAACGTGGTGATCGCGCAGAGGATATCACCGCGGAACATTTGCGTGCTGCTAAAAGCTCCGCAGGACCCAAGCCCCCTCCTAAGCGACACTCATCACATAACGCACAATCTTCTTCGCAATCCTCTGAATCACCCGGTCGGCCGAGCCAATCAACTCCATGTCCAGGTGCCGAATCATCCACACAGTCCCCGAGCCAACCAAGCCAATCATCAGCACGCCCCGCACACAACCATAAGAAGGCCCGTGCTTCGTACCACGATGGTGTTGATTCCATGAATCGGAATTTGGAAAGTGAAGGGGTTGATCAAGGTACCGCGGAACTCAACCCATACTATCGATATGGAACTTATGTCCCATCCAAGCTAGTTGGGACACGATCCTATTGGGCTTCACGGCATCTTGACCTCACTGCAATGAGCTGCGAGCTTGGAAAAGCAGACCTATTCATTACTTGGACAATGAATGACAATTGGGCTGATTTGCAAGCTGCAGTTCAAAAGGGATGTCGCGCAGGTGCGGTGTGGCCTGGACAATATCCGGAGGGCACAAGGCCCACCAAGCCAATTCAAGACGGGTACGATATGGAGGCATGTGTTGCATTTCATAAGCGGGTCGAGATCTTCAAGCGTGAGTTCTTAGTGATTGGCAAGAGAGGTCCATTTGGAACGGTTCGCGATTATTGGTTCCGCTTTGAATATCAAGAGCGCGGCCGAGTGCACCTGCATGGTGTTGTTTGGTGCCAACCAGATTCAATCCCGGATGATGTCATCTGCGATACAATGCCCCGCGAAAGTGATGGCTATGATCCGGAATTCACTTCATATCTACGGAGTTTATACAAGGAGTGCAATATGGTGCACCAGTGTTACCCAGACAAATGTTTCAACATTGGCCAAGGGCGCGTATCTACCGAGTGCAAGTCAGGGTATCCGTTTACGGTTCCCCAACATATGGAGGAGTTAGACAGTAAGGGTGTACGCCCATTGTACCGCCGACAGGACTCAGAAGATGCTTGTGTGGTACCTCACAATCGTCGTCTTCTAGTACGTTTGCAATGCCACAACAATGTGCAACGGATCACATCTTTGGGGTGGGAGTTGTACCTTGCGAAATATCTCAGCAAAGCTGCAAAATCATTGACTGTTCCAATGAACCTGTCACCAGATGCCACGGACGTTGAGCGCTTGCTGAAGCTACGTTCTTTGGGACGCATGGAGAATGGAATGATGCTGCTCGGCATTCATCAATGTAGGGGTAGTAGAGAGGTTGTATGGATTCCAACGGATCCATGGCCTAAGTTGGGGCGCTTGAAACGCCGCAAACACCTACCGGAGGATGACGCGTCTACAGATGTTTGGTACCTAGATAGGTACGATTTCTATTTGGAGCTTCCGGACGGTTTGCAACTGAAGTACCCTGACTTCTACCGATATTACCGTCGTACACAGCGCAATCCCGCAGACGCCAGCGCCTTGGCAAGCAATCCGGCACATGATATGGCCAACGAATCTCTGTCTAGTGATTCCGACGACGCAGTAGACGGTGATCGGTATAAAGCCGATCCTCCTGACAATGGCAAAGAGCGCCCATACTGGTGGCCGTACCCTCCAGAGCGCATGGAGCGAGAAATTAAAGACAACATGGGCAATAAGTGGAGATTGCGCCGGCGCATTGCCATTCCAAGGTGGAATTTCTACCTTCCGTACGGTGAGGACGCCGAAAAGTATTTCTTACAAAACATTCTCCTCTCCCAGCCCTTCACGAAAGAAGACCACGAACAGCGATTCTTTTCGAAGGACAATGTGTCCAAAACCTACATGGAGGAGTGTATCCTTCGTGGGCTATTCGGCGGATATGAGGAAGAGGCACGGGAAACACTAAACAACGCCCAGGCTCGAGGTTACTCCGTTGAGCGGTTGCGTCTTCTTGCAGAAGTCCTTCGAGCTGGGGACATAATCGACGCAGCCCTCTTGAACAATTATATGTCCGATTTGGATGAGCTTGACAAGCATCGGGCCGCTGAGGATGAACCAGTGGTTGCTGATGAGGCGGAAATGGATCCCCAATTGGCTGAGGAGTTGAAGGCGTTTATGAATGCCGATGACCCCGGAGCTGCCGATATCTTGGTGAATGCCCTAAATCATTGGCAACGCATGGTTTTTGAAATCTTTGTGGCACACTTTCAACAACAACAACCGAAGGATGTAGTAGATACATCGACACATTGTCGGGCGAGCACTGCGGGTAGCCGACCTCAGTTGTGTGCCATTCTCACAGGAGTTGTAGGAACTGGGAAGTCTCATGTCGTCCGTTTGTTGATTGCCAAGCTACGCGCATGTGGATTTTCAATACTTGTGTGCGGTGCTAGTGGCGTGGCAGCGCTCAACGTTGGTGGCCGAACCATCCACAACTTGTTTTCATTGTCATTGGACCTTGATTGGCAAATCAAAGAGGGAACAATTCTTTGGTGGATGATTCGTAATGCTGACATGATTATTGTGGATGAGTTCTCACTTTTGTCGAACAAGCTCCTCCACACGTTGAATGACATACTACACAAGGTGCGCTGGAACAAGCGGAATCCTTTCGGAGGAATTACAATGCTTCTTGTTGGCGACCCATTGCAGCTTCCCGCTGTTGATCTCGACATCTTTGATAGTGCCCTCTTCCGGAACCATTTTGTGCCGTTTGTGTTGACGGAGGTCATGCGCCAAGACGATGGACAATTCATTGACCTGCTCAATCGTGTACGCATTGGGGAGGAAACAGATGATGATCATCTCACCCTACAGCAACGCATCGCTCCAAACAATGATGTTTCGGTTCAAGACCTCGAAGATGCCCCCATGCTAGTGGGACGCAGGAATGCTATGCGTCGGTGGAACGAACACTTCATGGCACAATTGGGATCTAATATTGTGACCTTCAATGCCACCTATGTGGACATGGGTGGTGCTGCTACCAATCAAGCCATGTGCGACTACATCAATTCTCGCAATCGCCGCGTGCTCCCACAACAGGTTTTCGTGGCCGCCGGTATCTGAGCCCGGCTAATTCGCAATGTTAGTATTCAGAATCGTTTGGTGAACTCAACAATGGTTGTTATCAAGCGATGGTCCAATGATGTTATCGTTGTGTGCCCCATTGGTCGCACTAGGGAGTACCCTATTTGTCGGTTCCAACAAATAATCCCCGTGTACGGACCATCCGTGCAGGTCAAAATACTACAATTTCCGATGCTCGCAGGCTATGCTTGTACTGTTCACGGATCGCAAGGCTGCTCGTACCGGATTGTGTGGATTGATATGGCAACCTTCTTTGCCTCAGCACAGGCGTATGTTGTATTGTCACGGGCACGGTCCCTGCAAGGTCTATATATCCTGAACTATCGCCGTGAGGCATTCCTTGTGGACCCCTACTACGTGCAGCTGTGGAATTGGTTTGTGGCAACAAATGTTTTGGCACCCGAACCCGTTCAGCACATTCCGCCTTACCCACGTAGAACCTTCACATCCACTCTCATTGCCGGAATCATGCGTGTATGCCGCTCATGGCACACCAAATCTCATTTCCCCCAAAATTTGGATGCCCGCATTTTAAAAGTGAACATGTTGCTCATCTTGCAGTATGTGTCATTTCCATGGTGGTCTTACATTGATAGACAATTACAAGGAGACAAGTTGTCATTGGACATTGACGACCTCAATGAGGACGGAACGGAGCAGCCACGTATGCGCGGACGGCCTCATGGCACATCTCAGCAACCAAACGTTGGAGTGCAGTTGTTAGATGGCAACAACAAGCCACGTGTCTTTAGTGCCGATGTCTTGAGCCAAATGTCCGTTGTTCAGTTGCGGACCTTGTGTGCGGCTCATGGACTATCAACTTGCGGTACAAAGGCTGTTTTCCGGGAGCGCATTCTCCGAAAGCAAGACCACATTGAGGGTCCACCCAAACGGTACCCGACTACATCGCATGTGTCTCCGTCCTCCATTGGTGACTACCCCCATTTGGATGCACGTAATTGCCACTTCAGCATTGAATTTTGGCCGGATGAGAGAAATGATTCCATCGAGCACAATGTCCATTTCGCAGAATGTGCGTGGTTGTCGACTGCGGCAGTCCAGTGCCTCCTTGACGTTCTCTTGCCCCCAGGAACCACCTCGGTGAAACCTGTTATCATCGACATGCAGTTGGCCCAACTCATGCGACATTTTCCTACACTAAGCCTCATTTGTACCGAAAAATGCGCGTTACCATTATTGCTAACGTCCCGAAATTCCACAATAGGGGTCCACTATGTGTTGGTCACAAATCTCCAAGTGGATTGCAAGAGGCTAGTCATTCACGATTCCAAAGACGCCTCGTCACAATGTGGGGCTCTGTTTCAAGTCATGTTGAAGAAACTTGGCTGGTCTTTCGTCTGGCACCATTACGGAACCCAACCTCATTCCGATACTTGTGGATTCCGCGTGGTGATGCTCCCCATGCAATGGTGCGCTGCCAAAACGTTGACGGGGCAGCTCCCACGATGGTTCTTGGCATACTGTGCAAGCATCCTTCAGATGTTTGCAGTGGATTCCACGACGTTGCGGTCCGCAGTGAATACGTTCCAGGACGCCACGTACGACGATGCTTTGACCATGTATGATGAACCCGTCATTTGGGCAATGACGGAGTGTGGGGCCCTACCTGACGTCACCGATGCTGAATTGGATGCTCACACAAGCGAACACCATTGGACATGCCCTCCACAAGGCACCAACCATGGGCCATCACAGCCAACGGTAGGCAACAACCAGGCTCATCCAGAACCATCACAAACCCATCAACCTCAACGCTCCGAAACATCAAGGTCAAAAGGAGGTGCCAACACAAAGCCAACCCCAAACACAAGGCAAAAATCTGGGCGCCCAAGTCCACCAACACCAACAGCAAAACCTTCGAGAAAAGTTCCCAAGTCCAGAAGAACTACTATGCCAGCACGAAATCAACCTCCAAGCCAAGCACCATATCGTTCGCAACCACATCCACCCCGAGGAGGGCGTGGAAAGTCAACCAACTCCGAGGACAACCACTCCTCAAGAAAAAGGACATCCCAACAAAGCAACGGGCCACAGTCCAAGAGACAACGTGCAACGGGCAGCGAGCAACGGGGTAGTCGCAAACGCCCTCGACCACACCAAGATTCAACGGCACCATCAAGCGAACCCCCCCGGTCACGTCCTCGAGCGGCGGGTACCCCGGTGGATCATTTGGCTTTGACGAAGAGAGAAATCACCGAATGGTCCACAAGGATGATAGATGAGAACACCAGTCTTCGCCGGCGAAAGGCACATGCCTTGCACTTCTTGGGTGCCCAAGATGCAACCGCAGTAAAGGGGCAATACCGCTCTTTATCTCTACTTCTTCATCCGGACAAGAACAGGACCGACCCAATGGCGACCGAGAAATTCAAAGTGTTGGGTGCGGCAAAAGATTTGTTTGACTAGCCCATTGATCGGATGGCAACACTTAATGCCCCACAATGTGCTCTACAAATGGACTTGGAAAACAGGTGTACTCTCAATCGAGTTACCTTCGTTTCTTATCCAAGTCCAGTTCCTGGTTGGCAAGGTGTCTTTTGGTGTAAGGATTTTTGCCAATAAATTGCCAATAATTACATCCGTTTAGGACCACCACCGCCAATTGCCGCAATTAAATAAAAGCGCAACCATAATGTCCCATGGTGGTCCCTCAGCCCATTATCGCCGGTCGCAAAACCCTCCTAAGGGTCCCAATATCACTATCAGGGCATACCCAAGCCGATGACACCCTATCCTATTCCGGGGTAGGGGCGGTGCGAAACGTCGTACCACACCTGGGCCGCATACTCAACAGTTCGGAGGTGCCCGACACCCACATGTGGGTCATTTCTGCTCTTGTCCCCGTGCTTTGCATTGGGGACCACCAAGACGGCATGCGCTACGGTGCCACAATGCCCACATGTGGGCCAATTCTGATTTTGTCCCCGTGCTGAGCATTGGGGGCCCCCGAGACGGCAATGGGTTAGGGAGCCAAAGTGCCCACATGTGGGCCATTTCTAATTTTGTCCCCGTGCTAAGCATTGGGGACCCCCTAGAAGGCAGGGGTTATGTAGCCACTCCGCCCACAAATGGGCACTTCTGATTTCCCTCCCCACTCTGAAGAGTTGGGGACCCCCGAGACGGCAGGGGTTATGTAGCCACTCCGCAAATGGTTTCCTTCCCCGATGTGAAGAGTTGAGGGCCCCCTAGACGGCAGGGGTTAGGCAGACACTCCGTCCACCAATTGGCACTTCTGATGTCCCTCCCTAATCTGGAGAGTTGAGGACCGGTGCGAAACGTCGGACTACACCTAGGCCGCATACAAAACAGTTCGGAGGTGCCCGACACCCACATGTGGGTCATTTTTGCTCTTGTCCCCGTGCTTTGCATTGGGGACCACCAAGACGGCATGCGCTACGGTGCCACTATGCCCACATGTGGGCCAATTCTGATTTTGTCCCCGTGCTGAGCATTGGGGGCCCCCGAGACGGCAGGGGTTAGGTAGCCACTGTGCCCACATGTGGGCCATTTCTAATTTTGTCCCCGTGCTGAGCATTGGGGACCCCCGAGACGGCAGGGGTTAGGTAGCCACTCCGCCCACAAATGGGCACTCCTGGTTTCCTTCCCCGATGTGAAGAGTTGAGGGCCCCCTAGACGGCAGGGGTTAGGCAGACACTCCGTCCAACAATTGGCACTTCTGATGTCCCGCCCTAATATGAAGAGTTGAGGACCCCGAGATGGTAGGGGTTATGTAGGCACTCCGTCCACCAATGGGCACTCCTTATTTCGCTCCCCACCTTGAAGAGTTGGGGAGCCCTCAGATGGTAGGGGTTATGTAGGCACTCCGCCCACCAATGGGCCCTTCTAATTTCCCTCCCCGCTCTGAAGCGTTGGGGACCCCCTAGACGGCAGGGGTTATGTAGCCACTCCGCCCACCAATGGGCCACCACACATGGAGTAAAATCTGTGGTGGCCCATTGGTAGGCGGACCGGCTACATAACCCCTGCCGTCTAGGGGGTCCCCAACTCTTCAGAGCGGGGAGGACAATGTGTGGTGGCCCACGGGTGGGCGGATGGGCTACATAACCCCTGCCGTCTCGGGGATCCCCACCCCCAAGACGGCAGGGGTTATGTAGCCATTCCGCCCACCAACGGGCACGTGTGATTGCCCTCCCCACTTTGAGGAGTCCGGGACCCCCTGGACGGCAAGGGTTATGTAGCCACCCAGCCCACGTCATATTTTCCACCCCGCTGTGAAGAGCTGGGGATCCCCAAGACGGCAGGGGTTATGTAGCCACTCCACCCAACAATGGGCAGTTCTGAGTTCCATCCACGCTTTTAAGAGTTGGGGACCCCGAGGACAGCAAGGGTTATGTAGCCACTCCACCAACCAATGGGGCACCTCAAATAATCCTCCCCCCCCTGAAGAGGTGGGGACCCCCAAGACGGCAAGAGTTACGCACGAGTTACGTAGGCACTGGGCCCCCAAGTGGGCAACGTCAAATTTTCCTTTCCGCTGTGACGAGTTGGGGACCGCCATACGGTAGGAGTAGCCTCGCCACTTCGCCCACCATTGGGCCACTATTGATATTCCTCCCCGCTCTAAACAATGCGGAACCCCCAAAACTGCAGGGGTTATGTAACCACTCGGCCCACCAGTAGGTCACTTCGGATTTTCCTCCCCGCGCTAAAGAGTTGGGTACCCCCCAGACAGCAAAGGTAATGTGCCTACTCTGCCAACCAATGGGCGTTTGTGATTTCCCTGCCCCCTCCGAAGAGTTTGGGAGCCCCCGGGTGGCAAAACTTGCGTAGCCAGTTACCCCACCAATGGGGCACTGCAGAATTTTCTCCCCGTTCTAAAGAGTTGGGCACCCCCAAGACACCCCCTCTGCCCACCCGTGGGCACTTCTGATTTTCTTCCGCGATTTGAAAAGCTGGTGATCCCCGAAAAGGCAGGGGTGATATAGCCACTTTGCCCACGTGGGCCATTTCTGATTTTGTCCCCGTGCTGAGCATTGGGGACAAGACAACAAGGGTTATGTAGCCACTGAGCCCACCAGTGGGCCATATCTGTCTTCTTCCCCACTCTAAAAATGTCCCAATCCCCACGACAGCCGCAGTTAAGTAGCCAGTGCGCCCTTCGGGCCCCTCGGGACACTTCTTATTGCCCACCCCGCTCTAAAGAGTGTATGGTGCCCCCAATAATGTCCACATTGAATACACAAAGATCTTTCTGTCCATGTCCGACCAGTTTGTTGTGGTGCATTGCATACACCTTGCCGTCTCGTGGTGCATCATACATGGTGGACCGCTGTACATGTAAAGGAATGCCGCCCCACCAATGCGCCGAATTTTCCGTGCCACCAAAGACGTGGACCCCATCCAAAAGAACGTGTCAAGCAGCAACCACACAACAACTAACCAACCCTCAATCATTCCCACAATAGGCCTATAAGGAAATCACCTCCCATGCCATCAAAAATACAACCCACAAGGTCCTAGTGTGATGCGGCCAGCACATATTAAAGGGTAAGCATGCAAGAGGTGACGCGGTGGGTGGGGGTTCTTATTCCGTGCCTTGCCGTGCCCGTTTCTTTGTTATGCTACATTGTAAACTCGTTGCCAGTGCTTTGAGCATTACGCATGGTAAAGAAAGAAGTCGGAAAAAGGGCAGTCCACAATCACAACATTGGTCCAACGCCATCAAACGTGAGCCAAACAGTGTGTTCCACAAGTAATCCGTACCGCAACCGGCTTCAACAAAATGACGCTTCCATTGCTGCAACACATATGCACCTCCCCCGTAAGGGTCACACCACGTCATTGCATGTCACAACGTCGCACGCCGTTGGAACCCATAGGAGGACAAGATGGTGAATAGGGACCAATGCAAAAGGACTTTTAGGTAGCATGACCACCCTCATTTCCACTATCTACAGCTTTTTTGCCTGGCCTCGTTGAGTATTGCATATACAGGTGTACTCTTAACCGAGTTACCTTCGTTTCATTCAATACTCATCAAGGCTCAAACGATCTCCATCGCAACGCGTCCTACAAGCACTGCTACAATGTCCGACCCTCCAACATGCCCCGTTTGCCACACACCACTACAAGAGAAAGTCAGCGGAACATCCAACCAGAACTACGAACGAAAATTCCTATGCTGTCCCGAGAGCAAGCCCGGAGATCGTCACCAAGGCAGTTTCCAATGGACAGAACCCCCGAAGCACGTACCACACGACTGGCCCGATTGCTCTTGTGGGGTGCCCTGTCAACTCAAAGACTGGGATGGCCGGTACACCTTCAAGTGTTGGAATGAGTATGGTGGGGGGTGCAATTTTATTCGCGGCGCAACGCAAAAACCAGAAACACAACACCGAGACTGCAGGATGTGTGGATTCAAGCTTGAGCGACAACATTCGGAGGTGACGGAAAATACACCCCTGAGCCAAACTACACCAGCAGCATCCCCATCACAATCGCCACGGCAAGAGGTACCACAATCTCCGGAACCCAATATCCGTCGTACAAGCCTCTTTATGACCTCCCCCAACAAACAACCATCGCTGCCAAGCTCAATGGCCATGGAAATCAAACAAGCTATCCCAATCACAATGTATGAAACCACCGCATCAAAAGTCATCATTGTGCACAACGGGGTGACGGGTTCCGCAGATGCCAATTCGGTCACACTCAAATATGAAGGCCCCCCCCTCCTTCCAATAGGCTCAATCCTCCATACCAATGAAATGATGCTCAATCACAATCCAGTCAACACCTCCACCGATGAGGAACCCAAACGAACCGAAAGCAAGCACTATGTGAGGATCGTGCGCGTTCCCAAAGGTATTGATCCCGCGCCCACCAAAACGGAACATGGCTCATATGTGATTCTGGATTTCAAAAAGGCTACCAATACAGTCAACTTTTAGTTGTGCCGGTCCGACAAACACCAAATGGTCGTGATGTTGCTGCCCATTTGTTCATGCTCTCATTTATAGGTGATTATTGTGGAACCCAACTGAGTGCTGCACCTACAGGTGTACTCTTAACCGAGTTACCTTCGTTGTTTTGCACACTCTTTGGGTTAAACACAATGGGCACCACTCCAAAGTTCAGCCTACCATCCATTATTCGCTTACAGCACGCATCAATGGATGCCACAAGCCACCTTGCTGCCACAACCAAATCCCAACAAGTGTTGAAATTTTCCTCCTTGATGGAGGGATGCACGACATGGATCGAGAAATGGGGAAGACAGGAATTTCTTGAAGATGACGGGTTCCGCATCACAAGTGGCACCAATGTGTGGGAGGGGGCAGCAATCACCGTTAACGAGGATGTTGTGAGACTGCAATTTGACGATGACAACATCCCCAACGGTGAATACGACATCACGTACATCCCCAATATGCTACCGGATGAGTGGATATTAGAAGCCCTCAACGAAAAGCGCGCCCCGTTGCACTTTTTGGACATAATGGCGACCGGCTTTGGGAACATCGCACAGAGCCTTGTACCACCGGACATCTTGCCGCTTGTGGCATCAAGGCTCCATCTGGAGCCATCCCAGGCAGCGGCCTTCAACACAAGCATGTCCGTAAGGTTTAGCTCAATAACCGGGGCGGCAGGCTGCGGTAAATCACATGTCGCAATGGCCATCATGGAGGCTCGCTTTCTAGCAGGCCACAGCACCCTAGTCACAGGTCCCACAAATGCGCTTGTGGATGCCTTGTGTACCAGTTGGGCTGAAAAGAGCAGTCTCACTGCCCCGGCAGTGGTGCGCCTCTACTCCAAAGTGCAACGGGCCACTGGAAACATCAATCACAAACTATGCGCACGTGCACTCGCAAAGACACTGCGATGCACAGTGCAAGATGTCCTGTCCGACGCCATGTTCGTTTTCACCACAAATGCCCTGTCCTTAAGTCCAAAGTTACAAGCCCTGTTCTTCCACCACCACATCGTGGATGAGGCAAGCCGCACCAACCTCCCACAATCCGTGGCACTAACAACATGTGCCCAGAATACCACTTTTTTGGGGGATCCGTTGCAATTGCCGCCACACACACATTTGCGCTCAGATATGCCACTACCCCTCCGCATAAGCAAGGACGACATCGCCCAACAGGTCGACCTTGCGCAGGTTAGTGGCCTTGATGTTTGCAGAGCCGGCATCATTCCCCACACGATCATCACGGAGCAGCATCGGATGACCGAAGTACTCACAAACTTTGTCAGTACTGTGTTCTGTGGGCATATGATTGGACATGCACCCGAAACCGCCACTACTCCTATGCCGGGAGACACAAGCATTCACTTGGTGGACACGTCCATTGACCAAGAACACACGCCAGTTAATGAAATGTTCAACCTCACTTGTGCAACATTCACCCCTCGCGTCCCCACATCGCCTTTCTGCACAAAATCAACTCGATATGTGCAAGACATTCTTGCTTGGGGACAAGACCGGTGGAAGGGCAAATCCATCGCAATACTTGCCAACCACTTTGAACAAAACCGCTTGAATAAGGCGGTGTTTGGTTCGCACCCGGGGGTGGCACACATTGACACCGTTGGACGATTTGAGGGCAAACAAGCGGACATTGTCATCCTAACCCTTGCATCTGAAAATCCCGGGTTTTTTCCTACCAATGCACGACAGTACGTAGCATGTTCCCGAGCAAGGCACGGTCTGTTCATCGTGGGTGAGATTGGAAAGTGCAAGGACCGCCAGCAAGTTGAGCACTTGATGGATGCACTTGCTGCAGTAGCAACAGGGCAACCTATCCCCCTGACCTGCGTACATACCGCACAAGAACTGCCCCAGTTCACGGCGGATGCACCACCCCATTCCACAACTGAGTGGGGCATATGTACGTGGATGCCAATGGATAAGGTTTTCCTTCAAACAACACACCTACAACCACACATCTTGGCACCCATCCAATCCGATGTGGCAAATCGGCTCGGTTGCCCCGTGCCTGCAACATTGGGCCGCTTTCTACATCCCGATTGCACATGGATTTTCACCAACATCTTGGCCTTTCCAGTACCAGCACACCTGCAAGGGTTCCCTTTTCAGGAGGCACTTGACCCCGTAATCTATGGCAATGTACAATGTCGACGCCTACATGCATGGGAACTAGAACTGTTCACCGATGTCCCGCGCAAAATGCGAAGTGCACTCACCAGAGGCAACAAACGCTACACTTTGACACTAGGCCTCTTCCAAGCCTTGTACCCGGCAATGTTGACACATTGCCAACACATGGCTATGGGCACTTCACTCATGACATTTTTGTACGGCCTCGTCCCCCACACCGCAACATGCAACACCTTCACGCACCAACATGGAACACAAATCACCCCCACATTGTGCACGTGGTGCCATGCACATTCATCTATCACTACATCCATCGAACAAAATCTCGTAAACTACAACTCCCACTCACACTCGCAATACATCCCACTCCTCAACTCATTCGCCATGGACATCACACCGGACACTATTTTCAATGAACCGGTCAAAGTTGCAACCGGAAATGGCTTGGCGTGGCACGACCTAGCAACCCGCTACACACCGCTAACAAAGTGGCAAATGAATGCATCGCAAAAAATTTTCAAGGGAGGGGGGGACACACTGCCGCTCCACGCAGGCATAGCCGATATGTTCACTGCCCTCCATCTCCATGATGGCAATGCAATTTGGCGGAATGTTTTCAACAACTACAATGCAGCAGCAGGACGCCACATAGATGACTGCCGTTTCAGACGGAGTGCTACGTACATCTTTCATTTTGGGCCACCATGCGTAATGCAATGGGACGGGAAGGAGTATGAACTACTCCACAACACACTGTATGGATTTGATGGAAGCATGCCACATGAGCTTCCATGTTGTGGTCGATACAGCTTGTCCTTGAGGGCATGGGTGTAGGGGCTGAGACCCACAAGTTTCCCGAATGGCGAATACATTCTATTTCCAAATCGTTCCCGACCCCATAACACAACCAAAAAAACCCTCACCCTCGAACGTGCTAACCCCCCCTACCACAGCCCATCCCATCTCTTCCGCTCCGATGGTAGCTCTTTTCTTTGCAAGGGGAGAAGGGCTGTGAAAGCATGGAGGGAGGGGGAATAGTGATCTACCTTCATGTCCGTGTGGTCCAAAGCCAACATACATCCGCACTTGCCTTGAAACACCCCACCTCGCTATGTGTGTCTATACTAATCCCTTGCCCGCCTCATCAGCTTACCCCTCTGAGGCTCCGCCCACCTTCTAAAACCGCGTGCCATACACTACTTTTGTTTCCTAAGAGTACCATGCTGACCATTTGCCTGCAACCATTTTTTTGGCACCTGCTTAGGTAGTGTCCCAAGGAACCAAGTCATCATTTTTTGGGGGGGGGAAGAAGGGTTGTGCAAATGGGGTGTGAGCGGGGAGGGTGATGTACCTTCATGGCGATGTGGTCCAAAGCCACCGCCCCGAGTTGCTATGGCCACACGTCCGCACTAACCCATTTGCCTACAACCATTTTTATTGGCAACTGCTTACAAAGTGTCCCAAGGAACCAAATCAACTTTTGTTTGAGGGAGAAGAAGGGTTGTGCAAGTGCTGTGTAAGCAGGGAGGGGTGATGTACCTTCATGGCAGTGTGGTCCGAAGCCACCGCCCCGAGTTGCTATGGCGACACGTCAACACTGGCCCATTTGCCTGCAACCGTTTTTGTTGGCAGCTGCTTAGAAAGTGTCCCAAGGAACCAAATCATCTTTTGTTTGAGGGGGAAGAAGGGTTGTGCAAATGGGGTGTAAGCGGGGAGGTGTGATGTACCTTCATGGCGGTGTGGTCCAAAGCCACCGACCCGAGTTTCTATGGCCACACGTCCGCACTAGCCTTTCAACCCCCCCCCCCCTATATATGGGTGTCTGTTGTAAATCTAACCCACCTCAGGAGCCCACCCCCTTGAGGTTCGCAGTGCGGCTGCGGATACCCAAGCCGATGCTACCCTCCCCCGCATTGGGGTGAGGGGCGGTGCGAACCGTCAGATCACACCTGGGCCGCATAGCCAACCGTTCGGAGGTGCCCGACAAAGGTGGCACATTTGGGTCCGCCTCTCCGCTTGTCCACAACACACACATGAGTAACACCCCTACTTTCCTTGTGAGGCATCTGAGACAAATAGCAACGTCGGCATGGGATAGGGGTGTAGATTAGAGGATATATATATATATATATATATATATATATATATATATATATATATATATATATATATATATATATATATATATATATATATATATATATATATATATATATATATATATATATATATATATATATATATATATATATATATATATATTACTACACCCCTCTCCACTTAAATTTAGCTAACAAGCAACAAGCAAGCAACAACAACACGTCTCCGTGCCGTTTTGGCCATTGCTCCGTCCCAACCCTTCGGATCATTTGCCCATGTAACCATCTTGGAGCCTAGGTGGTGCCCTTGCCAAATCCTAGTTTTGAGCCAGAAACTCACCAGTGGCGGCCCGGGGCGGTGGCGCCAAGTCGGGAGGTGCCCTCCCAAATCTGCGCAGTTTTGGGCCAAAAACAGCCATTTTTCGCCCAAAACGGCCCTAGTAAGGGTTCAAAAAAGCCAAACGAAGGCAAACGGCTGCTACACTCCATGTGCGGCTTGACTTTCTCGTGACCAAGGGACCTTTGGCGCCCTCTAAATCCTCGATATGTCCGAGAAATGGCCCAAAAAGGCGCCAAAAAGCCCCAAAAATTGCGCAATGTGCACCAGCACCCCGAAACCAAGCACGGGCCGTATCTTCGGCTACGTGGCTCAAAACCGAATTCCGAGGGCACCTAGTCCACCCGCAACCCCCCACTTTTTATGGTTTCCAAGCCTCGGAATCGCCCAACGAGACACGTAGGGCCCCGTACCAGTGGTCACTTGGTGCAGCCGGAGGGCCGGCCAGCCCACGCACAGTGGGGGCCAACGGTGGGTCCACCAGGGTCCCCCGGGCGAAAAAAATCATTTTTCCAAAGTTGTTCCTAGACCACTTGGGATGCTCAAACAAGTGTTTTTAGGCCGTTTGGAGCCCGTGGTGGCGCGTTTTGGGCCATGGAAAATCCCAAAATGCCTTGAAAATGGGCCGTTTTGAGACCAACAATGCGTCAAAAATGGGTCAAAAAGTTTTTTTCCAAAAATGATCCTGGACCATTTATGATGCTCAAACAAGTGGTTTTAGCCCATTTTGAGCCCATGGCAACGGGTTTTGGCTCATGGAAAATCCCAAAATGCCTTGAAAAGGGGCCATTTTAGGACCAAAAATGGGTCAAAAATGGGTCAAAAACGCGTTTTTCCAAAAGTGATCCCATATCATTTGGGATGCCCAAACAAGTGTTTTTAGCCCGTTTTGAGCCTGTTTTGACCGAGTTTAGCCCCTTCCACCACATGTATGCACCACTTTGTGCCCGTCACACGTACCTTAGAGCCGTGTGGTGGAGCCACCTAGAGTTGGGAGAGGGGTGTAGATTGGAGGATATATATATATATATATATATATATATATATATATATATATATATATATATATATATATATATATATATATATATATATATATATATATAGCCATTGCCCCTTCCCAGCGCCTCGGGCCTGACTCTACTTTAGCCATCCTAGAGCCTAGGTGGTGCCTTTGCCAAATCCTAGTTTTGAGCCAGAAACTCACCGGTGGCGGCCCGGGGCGGGGGCGCCAAGTCGGGAGGTGTCCTCCCAAATGTGCGCAGTTTTGGGCCAAAAACAGCCATTTTTCGCCGAAAACAGCCCTAGTAAGGGTTCAAAACAGCCAAATGAAGGCAAACGGCTGCTACACTGCACGTGCGGCTTGACTTTTTGGTGACAAAGGGACCTTTGGTGCCCTCTAACTCCACGATATGTCCGAGAAACGGCCCAAAAAGGCGCCAAAAAGCCCCAAAAATTGCGCCATGTGCACTAGCACCCCGAAACCAAGAACGGGCCGTATCTTGAGCTACGTGGCTCAAAAACGAATTCCGAGGGCACATAGTCCACCCGCAACCCCCCACTTTTTGTGGTTTCCAAGCCTCCGAAACCCCCAACGAGACGCCTAGACCCCCGTACCAGTGGTCACTTTGTGCAGCCGGAGGGTCGGCCAGCCCACGCATACGGTGGGGGCCAACGGTGGGTCCCCGGGGCGAGAAAAAAGATTTTTTGCAAAGTTGTTCCTAGACCACTTGGGATGCTCAAACAAGTGTTTTTAGGCCGTTTTGAGCCCGTGGTGGCGCGTTTTGGGCCATGAAAAATCCCAAAATACCTTGAAAATGGGCCGTTTTGGGACCAACAATGCGTCAAAAATGGGTCAAAAACGCGTTTTTCCAAAAATGATCCTGGACCATTTATGATGCTCAAACAAGTGGTTTTGACCCATTTTGAGTCCGTGGCGACAGGTTTGGGCTCATGGAAAATCCCAAAATGCCTTGAAAATGGGCCATTTTGGGACCCAAAATGGGTCAAAAATGGGTCAAAAACGCATTTTTCCAAAAGTGATCCCGGACCATTTGAGATGCTCAAACAAGTGTTTTTAGCCCGTTTTGAGCCCGTTTTGACCGAGTTTAGCCCCTTCCACCACATGTATGCACCACTTTGTGCCCTTCGCCCGTACGTTAGAGCCGTGAGGTGGAGCCACCTAGAGTTGGGAGAGGGGTGTAGATGGGAGGATATATGCACGGAGTTTTCTGGGGGTTACGGCGTTACGGCGCCCCCTGGGAGTGTTACATAGGGTTGCGGGGACGAAGTGGTGATGTGTGCGTAGAGGGGTGTGACGGCGAGGTTGTCAGGTGGACCGTATGGCGGGTGTCCTGGAGATGGCGTGGCGGAGGATATATATATATATATATATATATATATATATATATATATATATATACATATATATATATATATATATATATATATATATATATATATATATATATATATATATATATATATATATATATATATATATATATATGGGTGGACCCACCGTGGGCCCTCGCCGGGTGCGGGTCGGGCTGCCCTCCGGCTGCACCAAGTGACCATATATATATATATATATAAATATATATATATATATATATATATATATATATATATATATATATATATATATATATATATATATATATATATATATATATATATATATATATATATATATATATATATATATATATATATATATATATATATATATATATGGTATATATATATATATATATATATACATATATATATATATATATATGGTATATGAGAGCTCTGCCCCCCCCCCCCCCTGTCTGCCCCCCCCTTGGTCCTCCCCGAATTGCACACACAAGGCGGGGCATACACAAGCCGGGGCACACAAAAGGCGGTCGATAGCAGTGCAGGAGTCTTGTTATTTAAGGGGGGGTGCGGGGGCTGGCCCCGGCGTCGAGCGCAGCGAGCCGTATGCATAGTAGGACCGGCGGTGCACACACAAGGCGGTGCACACACAAGGCGGTGCACACAAAAGGCGGTCTGTAGCAGTGCAGGAGTCTTGTTATTTAAGGGGGATGCGGGGGCTGGCCCCCGCGTCGAGCGTAGCGAGCCGTCTATCGAGCGAAGCGAGCGGTAGCGAGCTTCGCTCACTTGCGTTTCAGGCACCGATCTGCCCGTGCCGCGACACTCATATGTGGCTTCAAACACTTCCATTTCGCGTCTTCTTCGTGTCTCGAGGGCCAGAGGAGGTGAGTCGAGGCATCCCCTATACCCCTGGGGCGGGGGCCAGACAGGGGGGGGGGGGGGCAGAGCTCTCATAAGCCAATATATATATATATATATATATATATATATATATATATATATATATATATATATATCTATATATCTATATATCTTTCTGAGTGTCTATTTTTTTTCGATGTCTTGCAGATATTTGTGATGGATCCCCCCCGGCGACCAGGCGCCGCGGGGGGTACAGTGAAACCCTGGCCGGGGGGCAGCCGGGGCCTACCAAGGCCGCGCCCCCCGCGGCATATGGAGTGGCTGCCCGCGGCGGCGGCTCCCGCGGGGGCTGCGGCAGCGGCGGGCGGTCACAGCGTGGAGCCAGCCCTCCCGACGACGCCGCCAATAAAAGCCAGGTGCGTGCCTGCGACATGCGTGCGAAGTGTCAACACAGTGTTTTGCGGAGTGTCCTGCGTAGTGTAGAGAGAGGACAGGGCAGGGCGGAGAGGGAGGGGCCAGGCGTGTGCCTGCGACATGCATGCGACATGCCAACAAAGTGTCCTGCGAAGTGTACTGCGGAGTGTGGAGGAGGAAGAGGGCAGGGGAGGGAGGGGGAGATAGGGCGGGAGAAGAGGGCCGCAGGCTGCGGGCCGGTGCGGACGGAACCAGGGCGCCAGGGAGCGGCAAGGTGGAGGGGGAGTTGGAGGGGTGCCTCGCGAATTGCTCTGCGAAGTGTAAGCAGGGAGGGTGAAGAGAGGACGGGGACAGGGACACCGAGGGCCAGTGACCAAGGGACCTAGGAGGCACGAGAGGACGAGGGAGGGCGAGCAGACGGGGGGCAGGACGGGGCCAAGGAGCCAGGGCAGAGAGAGAGGGCAAAGAGGGAGCGCTGCCACGCGAATTGCTCCGCATTGTGCTCGTGCTGGCCGGAGGACAGAGGGGCAGAGAAAGCAGGGCAGGGCAGGGGGCGTGCCACGACGGCACAAAAGAGCGAGCATGGGGCGGAAGCTCAAAGGTGCCCCACCGCCGAGCGAGCCGCCCGCAATGCGCAGTGGCAATGGACAAGGCGGGGCGCCGCGGCGCGTTGCCGCGAAGAGGTCCGCCCCGCGTAGAGTCACACGACGAGGGCCAGGTGCGTGCCTGCGACGTGCATGCAACTTGCCTACGCAGTGTCCTGCGAAGTAATCTGCGTGGAGATGAGGGGGGAAAGGGCGGGGCAGGAAGGGAGGGGCCGGAAGCGAACCTGCGACATGCGTGCGACATGCCAACAAAGTGTCCAGCGAGGGGACAACAGGTAAGAATAGAGAGGGGCAAGGGCAGGGGAGGGAGGGGGAGGTAGGGCGGGAGAAGAGGGCCGCGGGCTGCGGTGCAGACAGAACCAGAGAACCAGGGAGCGGCAAGGTGAAGGGGGAGTGAGGGGTGCCTCGCGTGTTGCTCCGCGAAATGCATGCCGGGAGGGTAAAGGGAAGACGAGGGCAGGGACACTGAGGGCCAGGGACCAAGGGACCTGGGAAGGGGGGCATGTGGGGGCGAGGGAGTGTGAGCAGACAGGGGGCAGGACAGGGCCAAGGGGCCAGGACAGAGAGAGGGGGCAAAGGGAGGGCGCTGCCACGCGAATTGCTCCGCAATGTGCTCGCGCTGGCCGGAGGGCGGAGGGGCAGAGAAGGCAGGGCAGGGACGAGGGCGTGCCACGGCGGCATGAAGGGGTGGGCGTGGGGCAGAAGCACAAAGGTGCCCCACTGCCGAGCGAGCCGCCCGCAGTACGCGGGGGCACCGGACAAGGCGGAGCGCAGCGTAGAGACATACAACGAGGGCCAGGTGCGTGCGTGCGACTTGCCTACACGGTGGCCAGCAAGAGGTAGAGGGGACACAGGGCAGGAGACGGAGGGGGAGGCAAGGCGGGCGAAGAGAGAAGAAGGCCGCAGGGGAGTGCAGAGCGACCAGCGAGCCGCAAGCCTAGGGGCCGGGGCGCCAGGGGGAGGCAAGGGGGAGAGGGAAAGGGAGAGGTGTGTGGCGGGGAGGGTACAGCGAAGACGAGGACAAGGAGACAGGGGCACAAAGGGCTAGCCAGAGCAGAGAGAGGGGGCGACGAGGGAGACAGGGGCAAGCGCAGCGTTAGGCGAGCACAGAGGGCGAGGGAGGGAGCAGCGGGGGCAGGGTAGGGGATAGTTGCCAAACGTCGTGCCGTGCGCCGTGCGCGTCCTGCAACCGACTCTGACCTCATCCATGCGTCATGTCATGTCCGTCACGCCTAGGACAGGAAGCAGGAAGCGACACGGGGGGACGGGCACCTGCGGCGCCATCCGTAGGGCCTCCCGTGCAATGACCCCACCAGTGGCGCAGAGGGGACACGCGCCAGTGGCGCCATCCACTGGACCCCCTGCGCCTGTTGCAGAGCGTGTGACGCGGAGGGGACGGGCACCAGCGGCGCCAACCGGTGGGCCCCCTGCGGCGTAAATTGAACTGTACTGATTAACTAGGTGGCCAGGGGATGCCACAAATGAATCCCCCATCCGCCTCCCCGCGTCTCTGCCATAGGACCTCAGGGGCCTCCATCGCGCTCGGGGGTGGCAGAGGCCCGGGGGACGAGAGCGCCCGGCCGCTTTGTAGCCGCCACTTCCAGCGGACTGATACCACGGCACCGGTATCAGGACGCTCGGAAGTGGATACACAGGCACCAGGGAGAGGATGGGAGGTCGGCCCCCCCCGGGCTGTTGGGTGCCGAAACAGGGGCCCTCCCCTCGACCAGGGCAGCGGATGGCGCAAGAAGCCTTCGAGGCGTACGGTAAGTCCTCCCCGCTGCCCGCACTTCATCATCTTCCGAATCCACCCGGGTACGTACTTCCTCCAGTAAGTATGGGCACAGGAGGGAGCAGGCACGGGACACTGAGCACCATGCGGAGACGTGGCGACTACCGCCGAGGGGGCAACAGCGGCTGGTGATCCTGGAGTGCGGGGCCTTTACCATGGAGCAGGGCGGGAAGGCCTAAAGGGAAACCTCCCCCCCCCCCGCGGCAGCCAAGTGCCTCGCCCCGTGGTTGTGCTGTGCCTACGACATGCCTGCGACGTGCGTGCAACGGAGGGGAGGCGAAAAGGGCGCCCCACCCCCCCCCACCACCACCACCCCCCCGAGGGCGAATGCGGGAAGGGAGGGGGCGAAAAGCGCCCCCCCCCCCCCCCCCCCCGAGGACAACGCGGCAGGGTGGGGAGGCAGAGGAAGGAGGGTGCGAGACGAGCCACACGACCGTGCCCGTAGAGGGCGCGCTCCGTGCAAGCCCCGGCGGGGGGACCACCGGGGGTGCGGGCGTAGGATAGAAGGGGCGACGGAGGGAGCCGCGAGGCTAACCCCCCCCCCCCTGCAGAGGGACGAAAGCCACGCCTCGTGCCTACGACGCGAGGGCAACGGCAGGAAAACGACAAGCCCCCCCCCCCCCCCCCACAAGCCTCCGCCCCCCCCAAGGGTGGGGGTTGCAGGAAGGGAAGGGCGGGCAGCGGCCACCCCCCTCCAGCGGGGGGGGCACCGGGGGAGAGCACGCAGCGTGGATAGGGCAAAGACAAGGGCCACGCGGCGTGCCTCACACCCCAACAGGAGGACAAGTGCCCTGCCGCGTGCCAGTGCCGTGCCTGCGACGTGCTTACGCCGGAGGAAGGGCAACGAGGGCGCACCCCCCCCCCCCCCTCGCCCCCACCTCCCGCACCCGACAAAGACAGAGGCGAGGGCAACGGGGAGATGGCGAGGGGACAAGAGGGATGACGGTAGCGGGCGGCGGACCCCCCCCCGGGGACGCCGCGGCGGGGTGGAGAGACAGAGGGGCGAGACGACCGTGCCCAAGGGGGGCACGCGCCGTGCAAGCCCCCACGGGGGGACCGCCGGGGGTGCAACCGCAGGAAGGGTAGGGTGACGACGGGAGCCACACGGCAACCCCCCCCCCCCCCCCAGCGGAGGGACAAGTGCCGAGCCTCGTGCCTGCGCCGTGCTTCCGACGTGCTTGCGCAAAAGGGAGGACAGCGAGAACCCCCCCCCCCCCCGCCCCCTTCTCCGACGCCCACCCGCAGAAAGGGCGAGGGCGGCGAGGAGACGGTGGGAGGACAGGAAAAAAAAAAAAAACACAAAGCGAGCAACCAAGGACACCAACACGCCAGAGCAGGGACAGGCAGCAGGGGCAGACGGGACATGGCGGGAGCCAGGGGGCACAGCAAGGGGCCAGGGTCAGCGCCCCTGGGGATGAAAGAAGGGATGCAGGGACCAACGGGGGGGGGCGGGGTGACAAGAGCCCGCGAACAACGCTGGTGAGGTACCCGACCTCTGGGGTTTGGGGGCCCCCCCGGTGTCCGTATCGGCCCCATCTGAGCGCGAGCAATAAGGTGGGTTACGCCCGGGACCGATGGCCAGCGGCCCGAGGTGGCACCGGCCTGGGGGGGTGGCCAATGGGCCTGACCAAGAGCACTCCCCACGGCACGTACTGCGGTTCGTGTCCTGTGAGGGGCTGCGGGTAGGGCACACCGTCCATCGGGGTAAGCAAGAGACGTGCCTAACCCGCAAGGACTCCCCTGCGACCCACAGTGTACCCGACCCCGGTGTGGGGAAGGGCCGACGTATCTGGATACGACGCAGGTCCATTTGTACGGAGCGGGTACAAATGGACGGCCCGTACAACAGAGTTACACCCTGACGGGGAGTGCATGCATCGGCCCCCCCGTGGGGAAACTCCCGGGGGGAGGGACCAGAGCCAGCGTCGGGCGCCCCCCCCCCCCCAACCCAAGGGCCAAGGGGCACACCAAGCGAGCACAGACGGGGGCACAGGAACACGGAGGGGAGAAGGGGCGAGCAAGAGGGGTGCGCAGCTGTGTCGTGCGAAGTGTCGTGCAACCATACGCCAACGGCAAGCGGGACGGGCCATGGAGTCCACCCGTTCTCCCGTGTCCTTAGCTCACACAGCCTTCGTTGGCTAAATGTCGCTATCTGTCCCCACCAATCCCGCGGAGTTGCCAGCCTTCCGGCGACGTGCCCGGCGCCTCGTAGACACAGTGTCTGATCTCGTCAGACACGGGCCGCACACGTACGCGGCGTTCCAGGCGCGCGTGGACGCGGACCGTCCGGCCAGGGACAACGGGTGGGACCACTTCGTCGACGTCTGCTTGCGGCAGATGTTGGCCCGCGATCCCCACCCGTACAACGCGCCCGACGTTCAGGCGCGGTTCGCGGCGGGCACGGTGCCGTTCGGGGTGCACCTGCTCAACCGACTACTCCGATGTCTACAAGATCTCGGGCAGCTCGAGGACGCGCAGCGCGGACGGCCCCCAGTGGGGTCGGCGGGGCAGCCGGGGTATGCGGCGCCGGGTGCGTTTCCGATGCCGCCGCCCCCTGGCCTCGGGCCCATGCCCATCCCGCCCTTTGGGACTCACCACCACCACCAACTTCATCTCCATCACCTACTTCATCACCCCGTCGGGTTCCCCATGATGCAGCATCACCTCCCACACCAACACGTACACCCGGCAGCTGTGCCACAGCCCCCCGTCCATCTTTACCATCACCACCAACTGGCGGCTGTGCCACAGCACCCTGTCCACCTACACCATCACCATCATCATCACCATCCGCACCAGCATGTGGAGTACCCGCATCCCCTGCCCCAGCAGCACCCAAGACCGCCTCAGCACACGGTGCCGGTGCCGGAACCGGTGCCGGTGCCTGGGCCGGGGCGGAGTGCCCAGCAGCAGGGGGTGTCGCAAGGGGCTGTGCCACAGCACCTCGTCCACTTTCACCATCACCGTCACCATCACCATCCGCACCAGCAAGTGGAGTACCCACATTCCCTGCCCCAGCAGCAATCACTGCCGCCTCAGCACACGATGCCGGTGCCGGAACCGGTTCCGGTGCCTGGGCCGGGGTGGGGCGCCCAGCAGCAGGGGGTGTCGCAAGGAGCTGGGCCACAGCACCCGGTCCACCTTCACCATCACCATCACCAACATCGTCCACACCAGCATGTGGAGTACCCACATCCCCTACCCCAGCAGCACCCACGGCGGCCTCAGCACACAATGCCGGTGCTAGAGCCGGTACCGGTGCCTGGGCCGGGGCGGAGCGCCCAACAACAGGGGGTGTCGCAAGGGGCTATGCCACGGCACCCCGTCCACCCTCACCGTCACCATCACCATCACCGTCCGCACCTGCATGTGGAATGCCCTCGCCCCCCGCCCCAGCAGCACTCACGGCCGGTGCCTCAGCACACCATGTCGGTGCCGGTACCGGTGCCGGCTCCTGGACCGGGGCGGGGCGCCCAGCAGCAGGGGGTGTCGCAAGGGGAGGCACATGGTGTGCCCCCGGGCGAGGCGAAGAGTATGGGGGCACCTGCGCCACCCCTGGCAGAGCCTCAGCCGGAGATTCCCGCGGCGGGGTCGCCACCGCGGACGGTCCAGATGCCGGACCCAGCCGTGCCGCGCGAGGCCCCGCCCGTGGTGCCGACGGGCCCGGAGCCAGTGGTGCCGGGTGGGATGCGGGGCGCGGCCCCCGTGGGGAGGACTACGACGGGGGTACAAGCGGGGGAGGATGCGGCGCAGGGGGCGGCAGTGGCTGGCCCGCGAGACATCAGCGAGCTGCTCGCGCAGGCCCTGGAGGAGGACCGGCGGACGGCCGTGAGGAGTGGGGGAGCCGCGCCGGAAGGGGCTGACGCCGGCGAGCTGATAGCGCAGGCGCTCGCGGCTGTCGCCCCGAGGACGGACGGGGCCAAGGAGACGTCGACGGAGGCGGTTTCTTCGGGGGGACAGGACGCGGGGCGGGGTGTGCCGAAGGCGCAAACGCCAGCGGGGGGCGGCGGGGTTGTGGAGCCCAGTGGGGGACGTGCCAAGGGGGAAGGAGTGGAGGAGTGGATGTGGGAGTGGCGGGAGTGGCGCCAGGTGGCACCCGGTGAGCCGTGTCCGGCGGGGCTGGCGTACAGCATGGACCTCCATGCGGGCACCAGCTGGGCCCGGCTGCCCGACAACTTGCGGGCACGGCTGGACGCGGCGGAGGCGGCAAGGGGCGGAGGCGCTGACGAGCGGCCTCTGGCGCCCTTCCCGCCGCGGCCGGACACGCCGCCGGCGGTGGTCGCAGCCGGAGACGGGGCGGAGGGGGGGCAGGAAGCGGAGGAAGTGGAGGACGAGGAGGCATACGGGCCCGGCGAGTCGGCGCTGGCCCTCATGTTTGAGGACGACGCCGGGCCCGACGTCTACGCCGGCATGGACGAGGACCCGGCCAACGAGCCGCTGCGGCCCATGCCCACTGCGGTGCCGCCCCCTCCCCTGGGGAGCTGTGAGCGGCGGCACTGCAGGTACCATGCGGCCGAGGGCGCCCACAGGCACCGCCTCACGGGCACGGGGCAGCGGGAGGCAGGGATGCTGGCGAACGCCCTGGAGCGCTATGAGCTCCAGCGCCCAGGGCAGGTCGCCCGGGAGATGGCCCTGGCGGCGGCGTCCCCGGGCGACGGCCAGGTCCGCTGTGTCCAACTGGGGGATGCGGCGGTCCTGGGTCATTACCCCGGTGATGTCCGGGCGGCCGAGCCCCAGGAAAGCCTCCCCCTGTCGGTGCGCCTGTCCGTGGTGCGCCTGACGGGCGAGGCAGGGCTGGAGGACGTGCGGCGGGACGAAGGCCTGTACGTGGCCTTGTGGCGGGGTGGGGCTGACGCTTGGCGTCGCGAGCAGGCTGGGCGGCCCCTCACACCCCAGGCGCTGGGGTCCCATGCGCTCCTGGTGGCGTTGCACCCCGAGGGTGCAGAGGTCGTGTTCGGCGCGGACCGCCTGCTGCTGACCGGGGATGGGGCGGTCCTCGTCCCCACCTCCAGCAGCTACCGCCTTGAGAGCCGCGGCGGTGACCTCACGCTGCTGGTGGTGGTGGGCACGCGCCTCGACGGGAGCGCCGCCCCCCAGGGGTCCGAACGCGCGATCCCGGTGGGGGGAGACGGGGAAGCAGGCCGTGGCGGTGACGGGGTGGGGCAAGAGCAGCCCACGGGGGAGGAGCAGCAGCAGGATCAGCCGGAGGTGGCCAGGGAGGAGGTGGACGTGCAGGCCATTGTGGCGGCGGCCCTGGCGAGGATCTCGGATGCTGCGGGCCCGCCGCCGACGACGGAGGAACTGGAGGAGGAGGACCAGCGCAGGGGGAGTGAGGATGCGCAGGTCGCCATGGAGCAGGACGAGGAGCCGGAGTTCAAGGGTGAGGAGGCCGCAGGGTGCCGGGGAGCACGACGAGGAGTTGGTGATCGTGGGGGCGAAGGAAGCGCGTGAGGTGAGTCCCAGGGAGCCGGGGGTGGCGGATAGGGCTGGGCCGAAGACGGGGGAGGAGGAAACCTGCAGGCACTGGGCCAAGGGGTGGTGCATGCGGGCAGATGCCTGCCGGTACGCCCACCCCCAGCCGCCGGTGCCGCGGGGAGTACCCCAGGAGTTGCTCCTGATCCTCCAGGCCATGGCCCGTGTGGGGGCTCTCAGCCTGGACCGCAGCCGGGACCACGGCAGGGGCCACGGGACGTTGCTGCAGGATGCGGTGGTAAAGGCGCAAGGGGGAGGACTCCCGGCGGTGGTGTATGCGGTGGAGAGTGGGGGCCTGACCGAGTGGGCGGTGGCGTTGCCGTGTGGCATGGCGGCCCTGCTCACTCCGTTCCCGGTGGTCCCGTGGAGGGACATGGTCACCGTCCAGGAGGCCAACCTGGGATGGGTGTGCACGTGGCACACACACCCCGCCGGCATGGACCCTCGCGAGTGGCAGCGGAGTATTGGGCCTGTGTTCGGGTGGAAACGGGGGGACTGGAGTGGGTCGTAGTCACCGCGTGCCGGCTCAGGAGGCAGCAGTCCATGGGCCCGGCCTGCTACCGGGTGTTCCAGGAGTGCCTCAGTGGGCTGGGGCCGGTGCGCAGGGCGCACAGGTGCACGGCCGAGGACATCCCGCCAGCGCCGGCGGTCTTCGTGGAGGTCACGCGGCCGCCAGTGGTCCAGGGGCAGGACGTCTGGCCCGTAGCCCCGACCAACATGTGGCAGGCTGAGCATGCAGCTGGCATATGCAGGGCGCTACAGGGTCACGCGGCGGCCCTCCCCAAGGCCCCGGCGGCGCAGTCATCCAGCAACAGGCCGGCAGCCTCGCTGGCACTGCTGCATAGCGCGTCGCGGGCGTGGTACTGGGTTGTGGCGGCGTTGGAGCCCCACTCTTCGCCGCTGCGCCTGTACCATCGCGGGCAGGGCACGGTGCTCACGGTCCGCCCCGCCAACCTGGAGGCCCTGCACCTTAGTGCACTGAGTGGCGACGGGGGCGACGCGCTGTACCTCCAGGGGACCGTGGCAGGCGCGGCCGCGACACGCTTCCGCCGGCAGAGCGGAGGAGATGCCCTCCGCCTGGTTATGGCGGAGAACATGGGGCCCCGGCTCCGGGCGTTCTCCACTTCCAGGTGGAGGGTCGAGGGCGACCGGGAGAAGTTCGCCGACGCGTGGCGCCGCTGGGTGGATGAGCAGTTTCCCGTGGGGGGAATGCTGCACCTGCCGCAACCACCAAGCGTGCCACCAGTGCGGCCTGCGGCGCCCCCGGCCGCGGCGGCGAAGCAGGCCCCGAAAGCGGCGCCCAAGCCGCCGCCCAAGAGGAGCCCCCCGCCTCAGTATGGCGCCTATGTCAACATTCGGTACGTGCTGCGGCACTTCGGCGGTGACTTGGCCACGGATCAGCGTGGGACAAAGACGATCAACGTCTGCCCCTGGTCTCGGCTGGATGGGGCTGGTCACTGCACATGGAAAGCTGGCACGCACTGCCGGCCTACCCACCTCCACCCCAAGGACCTGCTAGACCACATCCAGCGGGACCATGTGACTGATCCGGCACAACGGGACCAGGCGCTGGCCATGCTGGCTGGCGTTATGCCGGGAGGCCAGGCGGGGCCTTTCGCGTCGGCCCAGGCGGGGTCCAGAGCGCTCACGCTGCCCACGGATGCCCGCCCTGCGGCGGGGCGCGGGGCGTCGCCGTCGGCAGCACGGTCTCGAGCGATTGGGTTTGCAGCGCGGCGTGGGGCAGTGACTTCTACGGGGAGTACGGCGGCAAGTACATCCGGCGGACAGGCTGAGGGGGAGCCCGCCGCATCTGCCGGGTCTCAGCAGGCGACGACATCCTCGGGCGGAGGCCCACGGGGTCAGGGGCCACCTCGCCAGCCACCCGCGCCGGATGCAGGTGGTCCCCCAGAGCCTGCTGGTGGCCCCTCTCCGTCCAGTGATCCGGATCTGGCGGGGGGCCCCGATCCACACGTGCAGCCATGAAGGGGCCCCGCCTCCGACACCAGAGCGGCGGTGTCCTGGAACGTCCAGGGCTCGATGCGGGGGGACGGTGTACCAGTGACCCCAGGTATGCTCGACGGTGAAGCGGTGGCGGCGGGTATCATGAAGGCCAAGGGTGCCATCCTGGGCCTATTCCAGGAGACTGGCCTGCAGGACCCTCAGGGTGTGGTGCACTCCAAGAACCGGTGGCGTCACCATGGGTATCATACATGGCCAGGGGTGGATGCCCAGGCGGCGTCGGCGGCGGCGGTGCGCGGCGGGCTCTTGATTGCCCTTCGGGCGGACGTGTTCGCCGCGGAGGAAGTTCGAGACATCGTGGACATCGTGCCGGGCAAGGCCATGGCCCTGGATGTGGTGACCGCAGGTGGCACCCTCACGGTCATCAACGTCCACGGCCCGGGTAGCGGCGGCGACTCCTGGGCGTCTAAGGCGTCCTTCTAGGCTGACGTGGCCATGTACGCGGCGGCCAAGAGCGCGGGTGGCACCAGGGCCGTGCTCCTCGGAGGGGACTTCAACGTGTGGCTGGAGTCCCCGTGGCACCCTACCACGAGGAGGTTCCAAGCCCTGTGGGAACAGTGTGGCTTCCACAGGGCAGGCCCGGAACGGGAGGAGGACAGGAGGCCCACGAGGGCGGGGCACCGACTGGACTCCTTCCTTCTGAACTCGCCTCTGGTCCCGTGGGCGGCGCGTGAGCGCCCTCACTTGGCGCCGGGGCGGTCTCCAGCGTCGCTGGGGTCGGATCATGGCCCTGTGGTCCTGGACATCCCGCTGGCGCCGGCCGGCAAAGGGAGGGTCACCAGGATGGCCTACTCGCACGCCCAGGGCAGGCTGCACGCCATACGCCCGGACTCCCCGGGGGTTCGTGAGGCGGTAGCGGCAGTACTGCAGAAGGCCTGCGGGGATCAGCGGCTACAGGCGTGGCTCTCATCGGACCAGGACACTGCCACCATGGGCACGTCGGAGGTGCAAGCGGTCTTTGACCTGCTCTACGCCTTCCGTGATGACGTGTCCAGGGTCACGGGAGTGCGCATGCCTTCCGGCGTGGACCCGCAGTACCCATACGGGCAGGCGGAAACGGAGGCGTCGCTGGACCAGGTCCTCTCGGATCAGCAGGCCCTGGCCTGGCGTGCCCATCAGCTGTGGCAACGGGACGCGGCGGCGGCCGGACTCCACTCCCAGGAAGCGACTGCCCTGCTACAGCACCTCCAGCGAGTGGACCCCGACCTGTCCCCCGCCTCGGTAGAGGACCTGCGTGCCGCATTGGACCAACAGCTCCGCCAGCTGGAGACACGCGTGGAGGAGCTGCGGGATGTCCTCAGGAGCAACAGGCGCCGGTCCATCAAGGACTACTGGCGGGGCAGGGTACCGGACCTGCAGCTCCGATGGACGGCGATACGGGGGGCCATCAACGTGGTGAACTATGCCCCGTCAGGCCTATGGTCCGTACGCGTCCGCGAGTCGGAGAAGGTGCTCTTGGAGGCCTCGGACGTCATTGGCGGGTCCAGAGGTATTGGGAGGCGCTTTACGCCAAGCGGCCAGTGAACCTGCCGGCCTTCGAGCGGCCGGTCCGGGCCCACATTCCCAAAGGGGTGCCGGAGGAATGGAGGTCGGTACAGGAATACACCATGCAGGACCTTAAAGACGCCGTGAGGCAGGCCGTGGCGGACGACAAAGCTCCGGGGTCCAACCGGGTCACGGCTGCCCTCATAGCAGAGCTGCCTGAACCGGTGCAGGGGCTCCTGGTGCACGCGTACAGGGCAATCCTGCGAGGTGCGGATGTCCCGGAGTCCTGGCACGAGGCCATTATCTGGCTGATGCCCAAGGGCACAGCCACGGGCAACCTGGACGAGTACAGGCCGATAGCGCTGGGGCAGCAAGACATGCGAATGCTCATGACCCCCCTCATGCGGAGGTTCACACCTGTCCTGGCACGCAAGGGACTGGCTGCGGACTGGCAGTTCGGGGCCATGCCGGGCTCCACGGCGGCTGCGCCGGTGTTCCTGGCCCAGCGCAGGCTGCAGCGTGGGCTGGAGGAAAACCACGTCCTGGCCTTCGATGTGTCGAAAGCTTTTGACACAGCGCCGCACGGAGCACTGGCGCTCCTCCTGCGCCACATGGGTGTCCCGGAGGAGCTCATCAGGCTCTTCCACACCCTGAGCTGCGGGTCCCTGGTGCGCATCGTCACTGCGCACGGCCCGACGCCGAGCATACGGCTCCACAGGGGCCTGCGGCAGGGCAGTGCGGAGAGCGCTGTGCTCTACCTCCTCCTATTGGAGCCTCTCCTGCGGAGCCTTGCCTGTAAGGCGCGGGGAGATGCTCGCCACGCGGTGCCACCCCTGGTACAAGCATACTGTGATGACCTCCTGCTGATAGCGCACTCCCTGCCGCAATTCCTGGAGTATGCGGCGATGATAGCGCGGTATCTCACTGACATGGGCATGTACCTCAACGTGAGCAAATGCGCCTATGCCAGTACTGCTCGCATCCACTCGATTATGGTATACCTGAACCCGGGGGACACAGCGGCCCCATGGGTATGCTTACGTGCCAAGGGCACGGTACCATACTTGGGCCTGCGCCTCGATCCCAGGGGGATGGCGACCATGAAGGAGAAACATGTACTCCGGTGTGAAGCCCTGCTGGGCTGGTGCAAGAACATGCTGGGGCCGGCGTCGGTGCCTCATGAGGTGATGGCGGCCGTGGTTGGAGGCATCGTGCGGTACGCGGCGCCCTACCTGTCCGACACGGCGGAGGCGGTGATCAAGCTGAATACTGCCATCAAGGCTGCGGCCCTGCAGTTCGAGAAGCTGCCCAAGGACCTGTCCAACGTGGAGGTGCGGTCAGGCCATGGGCTACGGTTGGCAGATGTCCAGGTTATATGCCGCGACTCCGTCGTGGCGACCGTGGCTCAGCTCACCCACCACAGGTCGATGACGGTCCGTGATGAGCTGCGAGCCATGCTCCGAGACATGCACGTGCAGTACGGAGTGTGCGGGCAGTTCATGGTGCCCTCTGCGTCATTCGCCACACACGCTGGCAATACGTGGGTGGACACGGTGCTCAGGGCGATGGGGACGTTGCGCGTGGGGCTTCTCATGCCATCGTCGGTGTACTCGTGTGTACACGCCCATCTGCCGCAAGTGCAGTGGGCGGGGCGGAAGTGGGTATCCCAATCCTACGCCTTCAAGGGTAGGGACATCTGCATTCTCTCGGGGCCCCGCACAGATGCGGCAGTGCAGTCCCTGACTGATCCTGCAAATGACCTCCTGCATGCGCGGTTCCCCTGCCCTGCGCCAGGGCACTGGGCGGTCCAGCTACAGGAGTGCCACGAGGACCACCTGCACCTTCCGCACGCGGGAGTAGGGCCCCACCAGCTGGACCACGTGTGGCTCACGGGGCTTCGCGACGTCTTCCGGCCGCAGCTGCCCGGTCCGTTGACTCACCGTCTCATTCACCCAGTGCGCCGAAAGAAGGCCAGCAAACGCAATAGACAGTCCGCTGCGGGGGACGTGTATGTGGTGGGCGGATACAGGGAGGAAGGATGGGACCCGGCCAACCCGGGGCTGTCCATGCCGTTCGTCCCGCTGGCCGCCCTCCTGTTTCTGTTGGGGGACGTCTTTGAGGGCTACCAACAGCAAGACGATCCGGCGTCCGTCCCCCTGCTCACTCCTCACGCCGGGGGCGGCATAAATCCGCCACCACTGTGGGTTGTGCACGGACAGCCAGCGTTTTCCAGGGCGTGCGCGGCGGTGCACAAGTGCAGCGAATGGGCAATTGTTCTTCTGCTACCGGCAGGCCCAATCCCGGATCCGGATGAGCACTCGGTCCCGGAAGTGGTCCGGATGTCCAACGTGCCGCATGATCCGCACGTCGCCGTCACGTCGTTGCGTGGTGGTGGCGCAGTGAAGCAGGGGTCTGTCGTGGTATACCAGCCTTCCTGCTCCGCAACGGTTTGGGGGGCGGAATACACCACCGCCCTGGACGCCATAAAGTCAGTCTGCGGATGTGACCTGGCCTGGAGACCACATGCGGTGTATCGACCGAGGGTGGTCCTGTCCCCGGAGCTCACGGCCTCCAGCGCGGCGTCCCTGGGAAAGGTGGTGCAGAGCCCCCACTCCGACGTGGCGTGGCTGGAGCCCCACCGGTACTTCTGGGTGCCGGTGGCGACTAAAGTCACATCGTCCGACGCGTCGCCCCAGGGAGACGACGCCACAAATGTGGCGGTGGCCAGCCACGGAATCCCCACGTGGACGGGTGCCATCTACGGCACGGTCCCGGAGGCAGAGATCATTGGCGCGGCGGCGTACTTGTTGCACACGCCCCCGTCAGCGTGCACGGTACACGTGGTGGATGCGTCCGTCATAGGAGCGCATCTCCGCAGGGTGCAGGAGGCCCTGTACCGTGGCATCAAGGGGCCGACGTCACATCTGGTCAATCAACATGCACTGAGCTGGATAGTGGAGGGGCTGCGGCGGCTGCCGCGCCGAGTTGGGGGGCCGCACCACTGGGTGGTGAGGCAGAGCTCGCACTTGGCGGCGGTCCCGCTTGAGGCACCGGACTCTGCCGCGGCCCGTGCGATAGCCCCGCTAGTCCATCTTGTCCTGCCGAAGGAGCACGCCATCCTCTTGGTACCGGGGGATAATGGTGAGCTCGAGCCGCGTGTACCATCCATGCAAGCCCTTCAGCAGGTCCGGGAGATAGAGTGGCGTTCGCTAGCGGCACGCACCAGGGCGCACACGCCACTAGCTGGCGCCTGCGAGGCGATGTCCCTGGGAGCTGTGCACCACGGCCCAACGCACAGGAATATGCTGCGGGCACGTGACGGTCGCTTGTCCACCATGCAGGTCATGCGACGGTGGAGACAGAAGCTCACGCGTGTGGCAATACCAGCCCACCCCTGTATCTTCTGTGGGGGGCCGGAGGAGGACATCGGCCACATGCGCCTACTGTGTGCGCGGGACGAGGAGGTGGCTGGGCTCCTGTGCAGGCGTGTGGAGGAGTTCACGGCGGAGCTACCCCTAACGGACAGGGCAGTGGAGTTCGTGGCGTGGAGGGAGCACGGCTGCAGGTGGACTGAATCCCTGATGGCGGGTGTCGTCCCCGGGGACCTGAAGCGGCTGTTCGCTGCGGTGCGAGCGGCGTCGTCCCGGGGCCCTGCCAAGGCCAGGCTCTTTGTGGAGGACATGGTCCAGATTGGGGAAGATGTGTATGCCCGCAGGAACCATCGGCTCACCCGGATCATGCAGCTGCCGATGCAAGATCGAAGGAGGGCGGTATACGCGTTCCTGCGCGGTGACACACCCTTCTGCCCGCCGGCAGGGAGGATCCTGCAGCGTCCGCCGTGGAACCCGTTTGCCGGCCTCCCCGGCGACCTGCGGGCAACCATTCTGAGGGCACCGCTGCACGCACTGCTGGTGTCGCGGTCGTGCATCGAGCGTGAGGAGGCCCTGTCCTTGTTCCCTCACTGGATGGCGGCGGTGGCGCAGGCCTTCGACCGGTGGATCGGTTCCTGGGTGGCGCGGGACATCACGGCATTCAGGGAGTGGTCCCGCGTGGTGTCGGCGCAGTCCTGGGCCCAGGTGCGGGGTACCAAGGTGAGAAGCCCTGACGGCCAGAGTGATCCCTGGCTCCAGGTGTACGCCAACCATCCAGCTGTGGGGAACGTCTTGGGCTGGCCTCGCGAGGTGCTGCCAGTCCTTCAGCAACCTCTGTGCGGTCTCCCAGTCCTGGCGGTGGCTGTCGTACTTGACGTGGGTACGTTGTGGCTATATGACCGGCAGCTGCGACGAGCCGTACCGGCGGTCGCGGAGCAGCGGTCCATGGCAGTGTTAGTGGGCTCCAAGCAGCTGGCGCGGGTACAGGGCGACGACGCGCAAGGCCAAGTCACGGAGGCCATGTTCTCTCTGCCAGAGGGGGACGACCACGTGGCTGCCGATGCCCGTCACACCCTTGACACCCTGGGTCTCAGGGCGGTCATTGAGGCTCGGGCGGGAGGGCAACGCTTGGTTCTGGCTTCCGCCAGGGGCCCGGAGCACGACGGGGTTGATGTCATCGGGGAGGTCTTGCGGGACTACGGTTGGGAGCTCCTGGCGCATGGCACGCGCGGCCCCAAGGTGGCGCGGTGGCCCCGGCTGCTTGAGAGCCTGCCGGAGATGCCCGACGGGCGACCGATACTCCGCCCGGTGTCCACGTGGGAGGAGGCGAGGCGCAGCCTCCTCAGTAGTGCCACAGCACGCACGCTGACAGGGGCTTTGCTCGGGCTCCAGGACGCGTGCTGCGATGTATGGCAGGACCTGTGGTCGCAGTGTTGTGATGGTAGCTGCGTTCCATCGCGGTCTGTGTTTCCGCAGCGATGCCACGGGTGCGGGGAAACGGTGTCCGTTTGGGTTCATCAGTGTGCCTCCGCCCCGCTGTGCGGGACATGTCAAGAGCATGCCGACAGGGGGTGGCCTAAGGCGAGGTGGGCACTGCGGCACTCTGGACGGATGTCCTCAAGTGCCTGGACGACTATCCAGGGTGGCCTGAAGAGCGTCCGAGTGGAAGGGGTACGGTGCCCTGGAGCGCCGTCTGCGGCCCTGCCCCTGATGCTGTGGTGGGCGGCTCTGGAGGGCGACTCACGGATACTCTGGTTGTGGCATCACGGAGGAAATGGTGACGGAGTGGTGGGTGCCGGGGGTGCAGGTTGATGGGGATGGGAATTGTGGGTGCACCAGCTACCATCCCTACGCTGGACGCAGCGGAGGGAGTGGCGCCTGAGAAGCAGTGCCTACGCGGCCTGATTGTGCGGTACAGGCAGGCGGCGTATGACGGCCAACGCGATGTGACAGGTCGTGCCGGCCTGATGGTGAGCCGTACTGCCCCCGTGCATGAGGGTCGGACAGGGATGCTTCACCCGCCTGCCCCGGGTCGCCGCATACAACAGTGAGGTGTCATGGGTCGTCCCGACCAGGGTAATAAGGCCCAAACCCCTGTAGGGTATTCCCATGGCACCGGGGTCTCTACTGGCGGCCCGGCTACGGCAGTGTTGGGAGTGGTTGCTCGGGATACACCGGGGGTGCACGGAGTTGTTTGGGGGTTACAGCGCTGCGGCGCCCCCTGGGAGTGTTACACGGGGTTGCGGGGACAGCTTGCAGGCCCCAGGAGCGGCGACGGGGCAAAGATGTGTGCGTGGAAGGTTATGACAGTGGGGTCATCAGGGGGACAGTATGGCGGGCGTCGTGGAGACGGCATGGCAGCCTGGAAGGAGCGCTCACAGGGGGCACGTGGAGTTCCAGGTGGCGGAGTACTGGAGTCTTGGGGGTAAACGCGGCGGTACTGGGGTCCGTACGGTGGGGGTACGCGGCGGTACTGGGGAGCCGTACAGTGGGGGAGCAGCGGGGAAGTTCCAGATGACGGTGTACTGACATCGTGGGGGTGTACGCGGCGGTACAGGGGACCGTATGGTGGGGGTACGCGGCGGTACTGGGGTCCGTACGGTGGGGGAATGCGGCGGTACTGGGGAACCGTACAGTGGGGGAGCACGGGGATGCATGGCGGTACTCGGGTGTCCCCCTGACCCCTCTAACAACTCAGGGGGAGCGCAGGGGCATCCCCTAGCCCCGTTAACAAACTAGAGGGACCGTGCCTGCGGGCATGTACATAGTCTAACCTCTGACCATGGCCTTGTGGTTGCAGTGGTGAGTGTCGTGGCGGCTAGCAGGTGGCGTCGGCGTGGCAACGGCGGTACTGCGCGGCGTCGTAGTGAAGAGTATGCAGTCGCCTCACCACTGTAACGGCTTACCCCTGGGGGGCGCCAGTCCGGTCGGCTAGAGGCGAGGAGGGCAGGGGAGCGGCATGCTGAGTGGTCCGGGGGGTGACGCGCGGGCCAATGCTATAAGTAGGCTCGCCACGTCGTCGGTGGGGGCCGAACCTGCGGCCTGGCAGCTGCTGTGGCGGAAGAGGCGCAACCACGGAAGCTGGCCAATCAGTGCAGGTAAGGGTCAAGGGTAGGCGCCAGGGCATTGTATGTGGGCCAGATGAGGTGCACCTGGTAACCACGGCCCGGGGCGAGCCTCTGGTGGGTACCCCTACAGGGGGTCGATAACCAAGCTACGGCACCCACCAGCCCGAATCCCAGCCAGCGATATTCACGGGTTGCGCCACTCCCGTCGCAAAGCGGCCGGCGTCCCCCCCTGTAGACCCTCAAGATATACTATATGTGGGCAAGTGAATGCCTCGAAGCAGATTGGGCGCTGGCCCCTGACATGGGATGCCAGCATGGTATATATCTGGGGTGTGGGGGCAGCACGGGGCCACGGGGACGTGGAGTTGGTTACGTGTTTCTGTACTATACTAGGGGACTGGTGCGGTGGGAAGATGGCGTACAATGTGGAGACAAGGGGGCGATGAAAGCTGAGGGCCAGGCTAGGCTGGAGCCTCCCAAAAATCCTGGCTATGCACATACGGGCTATTGCGTGCTGGCAGAGGGATACGTGGAGTCAGGGGTGGTGGGCAGTTTCGAGGACGCGAACGACAATGGATTACGTGGGGTCATGGGTGTTGGGTGTCTCCACGGTGGCGGGGCTACGTGAACGATGGAGGGTCAGCTCTCGCTTCGCCGCATGCGTGCTGCTTTGTTCCTTGGTTGCTGCTTTGCGACGGACAGAGGTGCCCTTGCTTTCTGCTTGTTGCGATGCTGCTGCGCTGCTTTGCCTTGCCCCCTTACCCCCGGCGAACAAACGGGCCAGCGTCCGTCGCCGTTGCTAATGCTAACGCTTTGCAGTTGCCACTGCCCCCAAAGCCTGGTTGCCCGGTATCCCCGGTCCTCTGGGTCCTCCGTCATGCTGTGGGCCACCTCAGGCAGCCCTGGGACCCACGGGATCGAGCGAGGCAGGAACCACCTGTCGGCGCGAGATGCCCGGTAACTCCAGTAGACGGCATGATAAGTGGTTATGACTATGACTATGACTATATATATATATATATATATATATATATATATATATATATATATGTATATATGTATATATCTATTTTTTTTCGATGTCTTGCAGATTTTTGTGATGGATCCCCCCCGGCGACCAGGCGCCGCGGGGGGTACAGTGAAACCCTGGCCAGGGGGCAGCCGGGGCCTACCAGGGCCGCGCCCCCCACGGCATTTGGAGTGGCTGCCCGCGGCGGCGGCACCTGCGGGGGCTGTGGCAGCGGCGGGCGGCCGCAGCGTGGTGCCAACCAGCCACTGCGACATGCGTGCGACTTGCCTACACAGTGTCCTGCGTAGTGTCAGAGGAGGCAAAGGGCAGGGGTTGGAGGGGGGGGCAGGGCGGGCGTAGAGGGGAAAAGGCCACAGGCGGGTGCAGTGCGACGTGCGTGCCACTCGCCCAGTGACCGGGGCACGAGGGGGCAAAAAGGTGAAGGGAGAGAGGGAGGGATGCCACGCGTATTGCTCCGCGAAGTGTACGCCAGGGAGGTAAAGGGAAGACGGAGACAGGGAGACAGAGGGCCAGGGACACAGGGGCCTGGGAAGGGGGGCAAGGGAGGACGAAGGAGAACGAGCCCACAAAGGGCAGGGCTGGGCCAGGGAGCGGGAGCAGAGGGGGGGAGCAAGGAGGGAGGGTTGCCTCGCGAATTGCTCCGCACCGTGCTCGCGCTGGCCGGAGGGCGGAGGTAAGGAAGAGGAGGCGAGAGAACAGAAGCATGCTAAACACGGACCTTATGCACGGTTAGTGTGAGCGGACCAGGGGCAAGAACGACGAGGGTGCCCCGCGACCGAGCTGACCGCCTGCGGCGAGCATGGGCCCTGGACGTGCCGCCGCCGCTAGGCAGCCTGCCCCCGGAGGCATCGTGTGCGGTACAAAGTGCGTGCCACATACCAAGAGCTCAGGACACCAGGGGGTAGCAAGGGAGAGAGGGAGTGGGAGGGTTGCCTTGCGCATTGCTTTGCACGGTGCACGCCGAGGGGTTAGAGGGAAGAGGGGGACAGATAGACAGGAGGCCGGAGACCCTGCAACCAGGGACCCGGGGCAGGGCAAGGTGAGAGAGGGCGAGCAGACAGGGGGCAGGACAGGGCCAGGGGGCCGGGGCAGAGAGGGGGGCAAAAGGGAGCGCTGCCTCGCGAATTGCTCCGCACTGTGCTCGCGCTAGCCGGAGGGCAGAGGGTCAGAGATGGCAGGGCAGAGAAGGGGGCAACATGGTGCCCCACAACCGAGCGGGCCGCCCGCAGCGCGCGGGGGCACTGGGCAAGGCGGGGTGCCGCGGCGTGCTGCCACAAGGCAGCCCGCCCCCAAAGGTGCAGTGTGCTGCGTGCCTGCGTAGTGTCATGCGTCGAGGGCCGGCAAGGACGAGGGAAGAGGGCACGGGCAGGGCGAAAGAGGTAGGACACTTAGGAGGTGAGCGAAGGCCGGACAGCCGGAGCAGAGAGAGGAAGCGACGAGGGAGACAGGGGCTATGCTCAGCACCATGCGAGCACAGAGGGCGAGGGAGGGAGCAGAGGGGGCAGGGTAGGGGATAGTTGCCATGCGTCGTGCCGTGCGCCGTGCGCGTCCTGAAACCGACTCCGACCTCATTCATGCATGTGTCATGTCACGTCAACCAAGCCTGGCGCCAAAGGCAGGAAGCGGCACGGGGGGACGGGCACCTGCGGCGCCATCCGTAGGGCCTCCCGTGCGGTGACCCAACCTGTGGCGCAGAGGGGACACGCGCCAGTGGCGCCATCCACTGGACCCCCTGCGCCCGTTGCAGTTATTGTGGCGCAGAGGGGACGGGCACCAGCGGCGCCATCCGGTGGCCCACCTGCGGCAGCGATTATGCTGATTAACTAGGTGGCCAGGGGATGCCACAAATGAATCCTCCGCCCGTCTCCCCGCGTCTTTGCCATAGGACCTCAGGGGCCTCCATCGCGCTCGGGGGTGGCAAACCCGGGGGACGAGAGCGCCCGGCCGCTTTGTAGCCGCCACTTCCAGCGGACTAATACCACGGCACCGGTATCAGGACGCTCGGAAGTGGATACACAGGCACCAGGGAGAGGATGGGCAGTCGGCCCCCCCGGGCTGTTGGGTGCCAAAACAGGGGGCCTCCCCTCGACAAGGGCGGCGGATGGCGCAAGAAGCCTTCGAGGCATACGGTAAGTCCTCTCCGGTGCCCGCACTTCCTCTTCATCCGTTTCCACCCGGGTACGTACCTCCTCCACTAAGTATGGGCACAGGAGGGAGCAGGCACGGGACACTGAGCACCATGCGGAGACGTGGCGACTACCGCCAAGGGGCAACAGCGGCTGGAGATCCTGGGGTGTGGAGCCTATACCATGGAGAAGGGCGGGAAGGCCCAATGGAGAAACCCCCCCCCCCCCCCGCTGCAGCCGAGTGCCTCACCACGTGCTTGCGTCGTGCTTGCGTCGTGCCTGCGACATGCGTGCAACGAAGGGACGATGACCCCCGGGAGTGTGCACGCAGGGTAGGAGGGGCGACGACGGGTGTCACACGGCAAGCCCCCCCCCCCCCCCTGCAGAGGGACAACTGCCGCGCCTCGTGCCTGCGCCATGCTTGCGTCTTGCCTGCGACGTGCGTGCTACGGAGGGAAGACGACAAGGGCGGCCCCCCCCCCCCACACACACACCTCCGCCCCCCCAAGGGTGGGGGATGCAGGTAGGGGGGGGGGGCTAACAGCGCCCCCCCCCGAGGACATAGCGGCAGGGTGGGGAGGCAGCGGCGACAGGGTGCGGGACGGACCACACGACCGTGCCCGAAGAGAGCACGCGCCGTGCAAGCCCCAGCGGGGGGACCACCGGGGGTGCGAACGCAGGGTAGGAAGGGCGACGACGGGAGCCACAAGGCATGCCCCCCCCCCCCCTGCAGAGGGACAGGTGCCGCGCCTCGTGCCTGCGCCGTGCTTGCGTCGTGCCTGCGACATGCGTGCAACGAAGGGGAGACGACAAGCCCCCCCCCCCCACACACCTCCGCCCCCCCAAGGGTGGGGGATGAAGGTAGGGAGGGGCGGACAGCGCCCCCCCCCCCCCCCGAGGACAAAGCGGCACGGTGGGGAGGCAGCGGAGAGAGGGTGCGGGACGGACCACACGACCGTGCCCGTAGGAAGCACGCGCCATGCAAGCCCCAGCGGGGGGGGCACCGGGGGTGCGAACGCAGGGTAGGAAGAGCGACGACGGGAGCCACACGGCAAGCCCCCCCCCCCCTGCAGAGGGACAAGTGCCGCGCCTCGTGCCTGCGCCGTGCTTGCGACGTGCTTACGCCAGAGGACGGACAGCGAGGACGCCCCCCCCCCCTTCTCCCCCACACACCCAGGAAAGGGGCAAGGACAGCGAGGAGACGGCAAGGGGACATGGGGGGGGGGGGGGCAGAGGACAGACCGACGCGCCAGGAGGAGAGACGGGCGGCCGGCGGTGGAGACGAAAAAAAAAAAGAACAAAGCAAACCAACGTGCCAGGGGAAGAAAGCGAGGAGGCAGGGACCAAAACCGCGACGTACGGGGGGAGGCCGGGGCGACATGGGCCCGCAAGAGACGCTGGTGAGGTACCCGACCTCAGGGGTAAGGGGGCCCCAAAGGAGAAACCCCCCCCCCCCCCACTGCAGCCAAGTGCCTCACTCCGTACTTGCGTCGTGCTTGCGTCGTGCCTGCGATGTGCGTGCTACGAAGGGAAGACGACAAGGGCGCCCCCCCCCCCCCCCCCACACACCACCGCCCCCCCGAGGGTGGGGGATGACGGTTGCGGAACGCGGACCCCCCCCGAGGACAAAGCGGCAGGGTGGAGAGGCAGCGGAGAGAGGGTGCGGGACGGACCACACGACCGTGCCCAAAGGGAGCACGGGGGGACCACTGGGGCGGCGACCGCAGGGTAGGAAGGGCGACGACGGGAGCCACACGGCAAGCCCCCCCCCCACCTGCAGAGGGACAATTGCCGCGCCTCGTGCCTGCACCGTGCTCGCGACGTGCTTACGCCAGAGGACAGGCAGCGAGGACGCCCCCCCCCCCACCCCCTTCTCCTCCACCCACCCAAGAAAGGGGCGAGGACAGCGAGGAGACAGCGAGGGGACATGGGGGGGGGGCAGAGGACAGACCGAAACGCCGGGGGGAGAGAGGAGTGGCGAGCGGTGGACATGCTAAAAAAAAAAAAAAACAAAGGACACCAACGCGCCAGAGCAGGGACAGACAGCAGGGGCAGACGGGACACGGGAGGAGCCAGGAAGCACGGCAAGGGGCGCGGGAAAGGGGGGCACCCCTGGGGAAGAAAGCTCGGAGGGGGGGACCAACACCGCAGCGAACGGGGGGGGGGGGGGGTGACAAGAGCCCGCAAAAGACGCTGGTGAGGTACCCGACCTCAGGGGTTTGGGGGCCCCCCCGGTGTCCGTATCAGCCCCACCTGAGGGCAGGCAATAAGGTGGGTTACGCCCGAGACCGTTGGCCAGCGGCCTGAGGTGGCACCGGCCTGGAGGGGTGGCCAATGGGCCTGACCAAGAGCACTCCCCACGGCACGTATTGCGGTTCGTGTCCTGTGAGGGGCTGTGGGTAGGGCACACCGTCCATCGGGGTAGGCAAGAGACGCGCCTATCCCGCAAGGACTCCCCAGAGACCCACAGTGTACCCAACCCCGGTGTGGGGAAGGGCCGACGTACCTGGTTACGGCGCAGGTCCATTTGTACGGAGAGGGTACAAATGGACGGCGCGTAGAACAGAGTTACACCCTGACGGGGAGTGCATGCATCGGCCCCGCCCTGGGGAAACTCCCGCAGGCAGGGACCAGAGCCAGCGTCGGGCGCCCCCCCCCCCCCCCCCCAAACGCTGCCTGGCAACACACCCACCAACAACCGGGTAGAACCAAGGAGCACACCTAGGGGGCGACACCGGGGGCAAAGGAGCACGAAAGGGAAGGGGGGGGGGGCGCGCAAGAGGGGAGGATAACTGTGTCGTGCGATGTGTCATGAAACATAAGGCCAGCAGCGAGTGGGACGGGCCACATAGTCCACCCGTACTGTCATGTCCATAGCTCACACAGCCTTCGTTAGCTAAATGTCGCTACCTGTCCCCACCAATCCCGCGGAGTTGCCAGCCTTCCGGCGACGTGCCCGGCGCCTGGTAGACACGGTGTCTGATCTCGTCAGACACGGGCCGCACACGTATGCGGCGTTCCAAGCGCGCGTGGACGCGGACCGTCCGGCCAAGGACAACGGATGGGACCACTCCGTCGACGTCTGCTTGCGGCAGATGTTGGCCCGTGATCCCCACCCGTACAACGCGCTTGACGTTCAGGCGCGGTTCAAAGCGGGCACGGTGCCGTTCGGGGTGCACCTGCTCAACCAACTACTCCGATGTCTATAAAATCTCGGGCAGCTCGAGGACGCGCAGCGCGGGCGGGCCCCAGTGGGACCAGCGGGGCGGCCGGGGTATGCGGCGCCGGGTGCGTTTCCGATGCCGCCACCCCTGGGCCTCGGGCCCCTGCCCTTCCCGCTCGTTCGGGTTCACCACCACCACCAACTCCATCTCCATCACCTACTTCATCACCCCGTCGAGTTCCCCATGATGCAGCATCACTTCCCACACCAACACGTACACCCGGCGGCTGTGCCACAGCTCCCCGTCCACCTTCACCATCACCATCACCATCACCGTCCGCACCAGCATGTGGTGTACCCGCATCCCCTGCCCCAACAGCACCCACGGCCGCCTCAGCACACGGTACCGGTGCCGGTACCGGTACCGGTGCCTGCGCCGGGGCGGGGCGCCCAACAGCTGGGGGTGTCGCAAGGGGAGGCACGTGGCGTGCCCCCGGGCGAGGCGGGGAGAATGGGGGCGCCTGCGGCTGCGCCACCCCTGGCGGTGCCCCAGCCGGGGCATACCGCGGCGGGGTCTCCACCGCGGACGGTCCCGGTGCCGGATCCAGCCGTGCCGCGCGGGGCCCCGCCCGTGGTGCCGACGGGGCCTGAGCCGGTGGTGCCGGGTGGTGGTCCACCCCCGACGCATGGGATGCAAGGCGCAGCCCCCATGGGGAGGCCTATGGCGGGGGAACAGGCGGGGGATGCGGCGCAGGAGGCGGCAGCAGCCGGCCCGCGAGACATCAGCGAGCTGCTCGCGCAGGCCCCGGAGGCGTACCGGCGGACAGCCGCGGGGGGCGATGGAGCCGCGCCGGAAGCGCCGGGGAGGGGGGCTAACGCCGGCGAGCTGATCGCGCAGGCGCTCGCGGCTGTCGCCCCGAGGGCGGAAGGGGCCAAGGAGAAGCCGTCGGAGGTGGTTGCTTCGGGGGGACAGGACGCGGGGCGAGGTGTGCCGGAGGCGCAGGCACCGGCGGAGGGCGGCGGGCTCGTGGAGCCCAGTGGGGAGCGTGCCAAGGTGCAAGGAGTGGAGGACTGGATGTGGGAGTGGCGGGATTGGCGCCAGGTGGCACCCCGTGAGCCGTGTCCGGCGGGGCTGGCGTACAGCATGGACCTCCATGCGGGCACCGGCTGGGCCCGGCTGCCCCACAACCTGCGGGCACGGCTGGACGCGGCGGAGGCGGCAAGGGGCGGAGGCGCTGACGAGCAGCCTCTGGCGCCCTTCCCGCCGCGGCCGGACACGCCGCCGGCGATGGTTGCGGCTGGGGAAGGGGCGGAGGAAGAGCAGGAGGCGGAGGAAGTGGAGGACGAAGAGGCGTACGGGCCCGGTGAGTCGGCGCTGGCCCTCATGTATGAGGACGACGCCGGGCCCGACGTCTACGCCGGCATGGACGTGGACCCGGCCCACGCGCCGCTGCGGCCCATGCCCACTGCGGTGCCGCCCCCTCCCCTGGGGAGCTGTGAGCAGCGGCACTGCAGGTACCATGCGGCCGTGGGTGCCCAAAGGCACCGCCTCATGGGTACGGGGCGGCGGGAGGCAGGGATGCTGGCGAGCGCCTTGGAGCGCTACGAGCTCCAGCGCCCAGGGCAGGTCGCCCGGGAGAGGGCCCTGGTGGCCGCGTCCCCGGACGACGGCCAGGTGCGCTTCGTCAAGCTAGGGGATGCGGCGGTCCCGGGTCACCACCCCGGGGATGTCCGGGCGGCCGAGCCCCAGGAAGGCCTCCCCCTGTCGGTGCGCCTGTCCGTGGGGCGCCTGCTGGACGAGGCAGGGCTGGAGGACGTGCGGCGGGACGAAGGCCTGTACGTGGCCTTGTAGCGAGGTGGGGCTGACGCTTGGCGTCGCGAGCAGGCCGTGCGGCCCCTCACGCCCCAGGCGCTGGGATCCCATGCGCTCCTGGTGGCGGTGCACCCTAAGGGGGCAGAGGTCGTGTTCGGCGCGGACCGCCTGCTGTTGACCGGGGATGGGGTGGTCCTCGTCCCCACCTCCAGCAGCTACCGCCTTGAGAGCCGCGGCGGTGACCTCGAGCTGCTGGTGGTGGTGGGCACGCGCCTCGACGAGAGCGCCGCCCCCCAGGGGTCCGAACGCGCGGTCCCGGTGGGGAGTGATGAGGAGACAGGCCGTGACGGTGACGAGGTGCGGTGGGTGCAACCCACGGGGGAGGAGCAGCGGTAGGATCAGCCGGAGGTGGCCGGGGAGGAGGTGGACGTGCAGGCCATTGTGGCGGCGGCCCTGGCGAGGTTCACGGCTGCCGCGAGCCTGCCGCCGACGACGGAGGCACTGGAGGAGGAGGACCAACACAGGAGGAGTGAAGAGGCACAGAGCGCCATGGAGCAGGACGGGGAGCTGGAGATCGTGGGGGCGAAGGAGGCGCGTGAGGTGGGTCCACGGGAGCTGGGAGTGGCGGACAAGGCTCGGCAGAAGACGGGGGAGGTGGAAACCTGCAGGCACTCGGCCAAGGGGTGGTGCATGCGGGCAGATGCCTACCGGTTCGCCCACCCCCAGCTGCCGGTGCCGCGGGGAGTACCCCAGGAATTGCTCCTGATCCTCCAGGCCATGGCCCGTGTGGGGGCCCTCAGCCTGGACCGCAGCCAGGGCCACGGAACGTTGCTGCACGAAGTGGTGGGAAAGGCACAAGGAGGAGGGCTCCCAGCAGTGGGGTATGCGGTGGAGAGTGGGGGCCTAACCGAGTGGGCCGTGGCGTTGCCATATGGCATGGCGGCCTTGCTCACTCCGTTCCCGGTGGTCCCGTGGAGGGACATGGTCACCGTCCGGGAGGCCAACCTGGGGTGGGTGTGCACGTGGCACACACATCCTGCCGGCATGGACCCACGCGAGTGGCAGGCTAAGGCGGTCATGACGTACCTCTCCTGGTCGTTGCCGGCAGCGCCGGGTGCGTTGGCGCAGTGGTGGGACAGAGCGCTCAGCTGGGCGAGGGATGGCAGTGCTGTGGCGGCCTGCCCTGACCTCCCGCGCGAGCCCGTCTCCGTCCAGCCATGGACTGTCTCTCTGCATCTCCCCACGGTGGCGGCTCGCCTTGCGGCCACGGACCCGGAGGTCTTGCTGCTAGGAGACCGAGAGGGGCCAGGGTTTCGCCTGGGCCGGGGGCTGGAGGTTCGCACTGCCCGCCTCCCCAGCCCTGTGGACAGGGACACCCTGGGACAGTTCACGCGGGCCGACGGGGCAGATGTGTGGACCGCCGTCCATCACCGGCTCCCAGACGCATGGCCCCAGGTGTTCCGGCCCCCTGGTCACGAGCGTCTGGTAGGAGTGGAATGGCGCGTGTGGGCCACCAACAGCCCGTGCCCGCCGGTAGTGGTCCTGCCCAAGAGAACCAGCCACCCCAATTGGGAGACAGTGGCGGTCTAGTGGGGATGGGTGGCGGTCCGTGGGACTGGTGGCCACGTCTTCACTGCCCCATGGGTCACGGTGATCGAGATCGACAGGGGGACGGCGTTGCAGCTCGCGGCAGAGCCCCTGACCACGCATGTGGTGGTGGCTGTCCTCCAATGGGGAGCCGACAGGCCACAGCCCTGGCGCAATCCGATCGCTGGGGCTGTCTGGCGCGACCTGCCGGTCCTTAGGGCCGCCGTCTGGCCAGGAGGAGCAGGGCGGCATCTCCCGGGCGCACTCCCCTGGCTGCGGGACTGCGGAAACGCCTCTCCCCCGCCAGCTGAGTTGCGGGGCGCCTTGGAGCGCCTGTACTGCAAGCCCAGGCACCACTTCTTGGTGGCCGCGGACCATGGGGTGGAGATGAGCGACGACATGGTCGCGCTGGCAGCCCACGTGGTGCAGTGCCTGGCCCCCCACGCCATGATGCTCCCGAGGGAGGGGTGGGAGGGCTAGAGGCATGACCCAACCCCGGCTGCCCTCCTCATTGCGAGGTACGTCGAGCTGGGCGGCTCAGAGGCGGTGTACCTCGACCGGTCGGAGACACCGATTATGCGGCACTGGACTTCTCACCACCTCCTGGCCCCTGCCACACAGTTGACGGTGGACCCGCTAGGCCAGCCTGCGGTGTCTCGAGCCCAGCCCCAGTGGCCGCACACATGGGACATGGCAGTCCGGACGATGCGCATGGCGCCCAGGGGTCAAAAGGCGGGATGGCCGGGCGCGGAGCATCTGTTGGCGACGGCTAGGGCGGCACAGGTGCAGCAGCCAGCCGGCAACAACAGAGACTGTGGCGTGTGCGCCCTCATGTCCACCGTCGGCACCCTACTTCGGGTGCCAAGACCGGGCAACCTCCTGTCCGCGCTGGACAGGCGGTGGGTGGCGGCGGTGGTCCTCAACAGGGACATGGGGCCCATCGCGCGTCTGCCGTCCCTGGGGGAGCTGCCTGCAGCGGTGCTGGATGCCCTGCCGGCGCCCCGCACACCCTTGGACGTGGCGGACGTCCAGCACAGCGTGGGGTTGCCCGGGGCGCGCATGCAACATGCCCTGCTGTGTATGGCGGCGGCAGCGGACGGGGGAATGTCCATGCTGATGACGGTGTCCCTGCAGCACGTGCAGGACGCGATGCAGCAGCAGCGGATGCATGCCCCCCAGCCGTGGGAAGAAAGCGCCAAGCGGTGGCTGCGGGTAGAGAGCGTGACTCCCACCCATACGGTGGGCGCGGCGGATATGGGGCGGCTGGTGGTGTTGGAAGAGGCGGAGTATTGGGCCTGTGTTCGGGTGGAAACAGGGGGACTGGAGCGGGTTGTCGTCACCGCGTGCCGGCTCAGGAGGCAGCAGTCCAGGGGCCCAGACTGCTACAGGGTGTTCCGGGAGTGCCTCAGGGAGCTGGGGCCGGTGCGCAGGGCACACAGGTGCACGGCCGAGGACATCCCGCCGGTGCCGGCGTTCTTCGTGGAGGTCACGCGACCGCCGGCAATCCAGGGGCAGGACGTCTGGGCCATAGCCCCGAGCAACATGTGGCAGGCTCAGCATGCGGCTGTCTTGTGCAGGGCGCTGCAGGGTCACGCAGCGGCCCTCCCCAGGGCCCCGGCAGCGCAGTCCTCCAGCAACAGACCGGCAGCCTCGCTGGCACTGCTGCATAGCGTGTCGCGGGCGTGGTGCTGGGTTGTGGCGGCATTGGAGCCCCACTCCTCGGCACTGCGCCTGTACGATCGCAGAGAGGGCACCATGCTCACGGTCCGCCCCGCCGACCTGGAGGCCTTGCACCTTAGTGCACTGAGTGGCGACGGGGGCGAGGCGCTGTACCTCCAAGGGACCCTGGCAGGGGCGGCCGCGACACGCTTCCGCCGGCAGAGCGGAGGAGATGCCCCCCGCCTGGTCATGGCGGAGAACATGGGGCTGTGGCTCCGGGCGTTCTCCACGTCCAGGTGGAAGGTCGAGGGCGACCGGGAGAAGTTCGCCGACGTGTGGCGCCGCTGGGTGGAGGAGCAGTTTCCCGTGGGGGGAATGCTGCACCTGCTGCAGCCACCAAGCGTGCCGCCAGTTCGGCCTGCGGCGCCCCCGGCCGCGGCGGCGAGGCCGGCCCCGAAAGCAGCGCCCAAGCCGCCGCGCAAGAGGAGCCCCCCGCCTCAGTATGGCGCCTATGCCAACATTCGGTACGTGCTGCAGCACTTTGGCGGCGACCTGGCCACGGAGCAGCGTGGATCGAAGACGATCAACGTCTGCCCCTGGTCTCGGCTGGATGGGGCTGGTCACTGCACATGGAGAGCTGGCAAGCACTGCCGGCCTACCCACCTCCACCCAAAGGACCTGCTGGACCACATCCAGCGGGACCATGCGGTCGATCCGGCGCAACGGGACCAGGCGCTGGCCATGCTGGCTGGCGTTATGCCGGGGGGCTAGGCGGGGCCTTTCGCGTCGGCCCAGGGGAGGTCCAAAGCGCTCATGCTGCCCACGGGTGCCCGCCCTGCAGCGGAGCGCGGGGCGTCGCCATCGGCGGCGCGATCTGGAGCGATTGGGTCTACAGCACGGCGTGGGGCAGTGACTTCTACGGGGAGTACGGCGGCAAGTACATCCGGCGGACAGGCAGAGGGGGAGCCCGCCGCATCTGCCGGGTCTCAGCAGGCGACGACATCCTCTGGCGGAGGCCCACGGGGTCAGGGACCGCCTCGCCAGCCACCCGCGGCGGGTGCGGGGGGTCCCCCTGGACCTGCTGGTGGCCCCCCTCCGTCCAGTGATCCGGATCCGGCGGGGGGCCCCGGTCCGCACGTGCAGCCATGAAGGGGCCCCGCCTCCGACACCCGAGCGGCGGTGTCCTGGAACGTCCAGGGCGCGATGCGGGGGGACGGCGTACCAGTGGCCCCAGGTATGCTCGATGGTGAGGCGGTGGCGGCGGGCGTCATGAAGGCCGAGGGTGCCATCCTTGGCCTCTTCCAGGAGACCGGCCTGCAGGACCCTGAGGGTGTGGTGCACTCGGAGAATCAGTGGCGTCACCACGGGTATCATGCGTACCCACGGGTGGATGCCCAGGCGGCGTCGGCGGCATCGGTGCGCGGCGGGCTCTTGATTGCCCTTCAGGCGGACATTTTCGCCGCAGAGGAAGTTCGAGACGTCGTGGACATCGTGCCGGGCAAGGCCATGGCCCTCGATGTGGTGACCGCAGGTGGCACCCTCACGGTCATCAACGTCCACGGCCCGGGCAGCGGCGGCGACTCCTGGGCGTCTAAGGCGTCCTTCTGGGCTAACGTGGCCATGTAAGGGGCGGCCAAAAGCGCGGGTGGCACCAGGGCCGTGCTCCTCGGAGGGGACTTCAACGTGTGGCTGGAGTCCCCGTGGCACCCCACCACGAGGAGGTTCCAAGCCCTGTGGGAACAGTGTGGTTTCCGCAGGGCAGGCCCGGAACAGGAGGAGGACAGGAGGCCCACGAGGGCAGGGCACCGACTGGACTCCTTCCTTCTGAACTCGCCTATGGTCCCTTGGGCGGCGCGTGAGCGCCCACACTTGGTGCCGGGGCGGTCTCCAGCGTCGCTGGGGTCGGATCATGGCCCTGTGGTCCTGGACCTCCAGCTAGCGGTGGCCGGCAAAGAGAGGGTCACCAGGATGGCCTACTCGCACGCCCAAGGCAGGCTGCATGCCATACGCCCGGACTCCCCGGGGGTTCGTCAGGCGGCGGCGGCAGTACTGCAGAAGGCCTGCGGGGATCAGCGGCTACAAGCGTGGCTCTCGTCGGACCAGGACCCTGCCACCATGGGCACGTCGGACGTGCAGGCGGTCTTTGACCTGCTCTACGCCTTCCGTGATGACGTGCCCAGGGTCACGGGAGTGCGCATGCCTTCCGGCGTGGACCCGCAGTACCCGTACGGGCAGGCGGAGACGGAGGCGTCTCTGGCCCAGGTCCTCTCGGATCAGCAGGCCCTGGCCTGGCGCGCCCATGAGCTGTGGCAACGGGACGCGGCGGCGGCCGGACTCCACTCCGAGGAACCGACTGCCTTGCTACAGCACCTCCAGCGGGTGGACCCCGACCTATCCCCCGCTTCGGTGGAGGACCTACGCGCCGCGTTGGACCAACAGCTCTACCAGCTAGAGACACGCGTGGAGGAGCTGCGGGGTGTCCTCGGGAGCAACAGGCGCCGGTCCATCAAGGACTATTGGCGGGGCAGGGTGCCGGATCTGCAGCTCCGATGGACGGCGATACGGGGGGCCATCAACGTGGTGAACTATGCCCCGTCGGGCCTGTGGTCCGTACGCGTCCGCGAGTCGAAGTAGGTGCTCTTGGAGGCCTCGGACGTCATTGGCGAGGTCCAGAGGTACTGGGAGGCGCTGTACGCCAAGCGGCCAGTGAACCTGCCGTCCTTCGAGCGGCTGGTCCGGGCCCATGCACATTCCCAGGGGGGTGCCTGAGAAATGGAGGTCGGTGCAAGACTACACCCTGCAGGACCTTAAAGACGCCGTGAGGCAGGCCGTGGCGGACGACAAAGCTCCGGGGTCCAACCCAGTCTCGGCTGCCCTCATAGCAAAGCTGCCTGAGCCGGTGCAGGGGCTCCTGGTGCACGCGTACAGGGCTATCCTGCGGGGTGCGGACGTCCCGGAGTCCTGGAACGAGGCCATTATCTGGCTGATGCCCAAGGGTGCAGCCGCGGGCAACCTGGACGAGTACAGGCCGATAGCGCTTGGGCAGCAAGACATGCGAATGCTCATGACCCCCGTCATGCGGAGGTTCACACCTGTCCTGGCACGCAAGGGACTGGCTGCAGACTGGCAGTTCGGGGCCACGCCGGGCTCCACGTCGGCTGCCCCGGTGTTCCTGGCCCAGCGCAGGCTGCAGCGTGGGCAGGAGAAAAACCACGTCCTGGCCTTCGATGTGTCAAAAGCTTTTGACACAGCGCCGCACGGGGCGCTGGCGCTCCTCCTGCGCCACATGGGAGTCCCAGAAGAGCTCATCAGGCTCTTCCACACCCTCAGCTGCGGGTCTCTGGTGCGCATCGACACTACGCACGGCCCGACGCCGAGCATTCGGCTCCACAGGGGCCTGCGGCAGGGCAGTGCGGAGAGCGCTATGCTCTACCTCGTCCTCTTAGAACCTCTCCTACGGAGCCTTGCCTGCAAGGCGTGAGGAGATGCTCGACATGCGGTGCCACCCCTGGTACAGGCGTACTGTGATGACCTCCTGTTGATAGCGCACTCCCTGCCGCAATTCCTGGAGTATGCAGCGGCGATAGTGCGATATCTCACGGACATGGGCATGTCCCTCAACGTCGGCAAATGCGCCTATGCCAATACTGCTCGCATCCATTCGATCATGGTGTGCCTGAGCCCAGGGAACACGGCGGCCCCATGGGTATGCCTACCCACCAAGGGCACGGTACCATACTTGGGCCTGCGCCTCGATCCCAGGGGAGTGGCAACCATGAAGGAGGAACATGTACTCCGGTGTGAAGCTCTGCTGGGCTGGTGCAAGAACACGTTGGGGCCGGCGTCGGTGCCTCATGAGGTGATGGCGGCTGTGGTTGGAGGCATCGTGCGGTACGCGGCGCCCTACCTGTCCGACACGGCGGAGGCGGTGATCAAGCTGAATACTGCCATCAAGGCTGCGGCCCTGCATTTCGAGAAGCTGCCCGAGGACCTGTCCAACGTAGCGGTGCGGTCGGGTCATGGGTTACGGTTGGCGGATGTCCAGGTTATCTGCCGTGACTCCGTCGTGGCGACCATGGCTCAACTCACCCACCACAGGTCGACGACAGTCCGGGATGAGCTGCGGGCCATGCTTCGGGACATGCACGTGCAGTACGGAGTGTGCGGGCAGTTCATGGTGCCCTCTGCGTCGTTCGCCACGCACGCTAGCAATACGTGGGTGGACAGGGTACTCCGGGCGATGGGGACGTTGCACGTAGGACTTCTCATGCCATCGTCGGTGTACTCGTGTGTACAAGCCCATCTGCCGCAAGTGCAGTGGGCGGGGCGGAAGTGGGTATCCCAATCCTATTCCTTCAAGGGTAGAGACATCTGCGTTCTCTCGGGGCCCCGCACAGATGCGGCGGTACAGTCCCTGACTGATCCCGCAAATGACCTCCTGCATGCGCGGCTCCCCTGTCCTGCCCCCGGGCACTGGGCTGTCGAGCTCCAGGAGTGTCATGAGGACCACCTGCACCTTCCGCACGGAGGAGTAGGGCCCCATCAACTGGACCACGTGTGGTTCACGGGGCTCCGCGACGTCTTCCGGCCGCAGCTGCCTAGTCCGTTGACCCACCGGCTAATTCACCCGGTGCGCCGAAAGAAGGCCAGCAAACGCAATAGACAGTCCACTGCGGGGGACGTGTATGTGGTGGGCGGGTACAGGCAGGAAGGATGGGACCCGGCCAACCCGGGGCTATCCATGCCGTTCGTCCCGCTAGCCGCCCTCCTGTTTCTGTTGGGGGACGTCTTTGAGGGTTACCAGCAGCAAGACGATCCGGCGTCCGTCCCCCTACTCACTCCACACGCCGGGGGCGGCATAAACCCGTCACCACTGTGGGTTGTGCACGGGCGGCCAGCGTTTTCCAGGGCATGGACGGCGGTGCACTGGTGCAGCGAGTGGGCAATTGTCCTTCTGCTACCAGCAGGCCCTGTCCCGGATCCGGATGAGTACTCGGTCCCGGAAGTGGTTGGGATGTCCAACGTGCCGCACGATCCGCACATCGCCGTCACGTCGTTGCGTGATGGCGGCGCGGTGGAACAAGGATCTGTGGTGGTGTACCAGCCCTCGTGCTCCGCAACGGTTTGGGGTCGGAGTATACCACCGCCCTGGACGCCATCAAGTCAGTATGTGGATGTGATCTGGCCTGGAGACCGCATGCGGTGTATCGGCCGAAGGTAGGCCGGTCCCCGGAGCTCACGGCCTCCAGTGCGGCATCCCTTGGAAGGGTGGTGCAGAGCCCCCACTCCGACGTGGCGTGGCTGGAACCCCACCGGTAGTGCTGGGTGCCGGTGGCGACTGAAGTCACATCGTCTGACACGTCGCCCCAGGGAGGAGACGCCACAAACGTGGCGGTGGCCAGCCACGGAATCCCCACGTGGACGGGTGCCATCTACGGCACGGTCCCGGAGGCAGAGATCATCGGCGCGGCGGCATACCTGTTGCGCACGCCCCCGTCAGCGTGCACGGTGCACGTGGTGGATGCGTCCATCATAGGAGCGCATCTCCGCAGGGCGCAGGAGGCCCTGTACCGTGGCATCAAGGGGCCGACGTCACATCTGGTCAACCAGCACGCACTGAGCTGGATAGTGGAGGGGCTGCGGCGGCTGCCACGACGAGTTGGGGGGCCGCACCATTTGGTGGTGAGGCAAAGCTCGCACTTGGCGGCGGTCCCGCTCGAGGCCCGTGCAATGGCCCCGCCTGTCCATCTCGTCCTACCAAAGGAGCACGCCATTCTCTTGGTGCCGGGGGATAATGGAGAGCTCGAGCCGCGTGTGCCATCCATGCAAGCCCTTCAGCAAGTCCACGAGATGGAGTGGCGTTCGCTAGCGGCACGCACCAGGGCGCACACGCCACTGGCTGGCGCCTGCGAGGCGGTGCCCCTGGGAGCTGTACACCACGGCCCAACGCACAGAAATATGCTGCGGGCACGTGACGATCGCTTGTCCACAATGGAAGTCATGCGACGGTGGAGACAGAAGCTCACGCGTATGGCAATACCGGCCCACCCCTGTATCTTCTGTGGGGGGCCGGAGGAGGACAGTGGCCACATGCGCCTGCTGTGTGCGCGGGACGAGGAGGTGGCTGGGCTCCTGTGCAGGCGTGTAGAGGAGTTCACGGCGGAGCTACCCCTGACAGACAGGGCGGTGGAGTTCGTGGCGTGGAGGGAGCACGGCTGCTGGTGGACTGAATCCCTGATGGCGGGTGTCGTCCCCGGGGACCTGAAGCGGCTGTTCGCTGCGGTGCGAGCGGCGTCGTCCCGGGGCCCTGCCAAGGCCAGGCTCTTTGTGGAGGACATGGTCCAAATTGGGGAAGATGTGTATGCCCGCAGGAACCATCGGCTCACCCAGATCATGCAGCTGCCAATGCAAGATCGGAGGAGGGCGGTGTACGCGTTCCTGCGAGATGACACACCCTTCTGCCCGCCGGCAGGGAGGATCCTGCAGCGTCCGCCGTGGAACCCGTTTGCCGGCCTCCCTGGCGACCTGCGGGCAACCTTTCAGAGGGCACCGCTGCACGCACTGCTGGTGCCACGGTCCTGCATCGCGCAAGAAGAGGCCATGTCCTTGTTCCCTCACTGGATGGCGGCGGTGGCGCAAACCTTCAGCTAGTGGTTCGGTTCCTGGGTGGCACGGGACATCACGGCATTCAGGGAGTGGTCCCCCGTGGTGTCGGCGCAATCGTGGGCCTTGGTGCGTGGTACCATGGTGAGAAGCCTTGACGGCCAGAGTGATCCCTGGCTCCAGGTGTACGCCAACCATCTAGCTGTGGGGAACGTCATGGGCTGGCCTCGTGAGGTGCTGCCGGTCCTTCAGCAACCTCGGTGCAGTCTCCCAATCCTGGCGGTGGCTGTCGTACTTGACCTGGGTACGTTGTGGCTGTATGACCGGCAGCTGCGACGAGTCGTACCAGCGGTCACGGAGCGGCGGTCCATGGCAGTGTTAGTGGGCTCCAAGCAGCTGAACGGGTACTGGGCGACGACACGCAAGGCCACGTCACGGAGGCCATGTTCTCTCTGCCAGAGGGGAACGACCACGTGGCTGCCGATGCCCGTCACACCCTTGACACCCTAGGCCTCGCGGCGGTCATTGAGGCTCGAACGGGAGGACAACGCTTGGTTCTAGCATCCGCCAGGGGCCCGGGGCAAGACGGGGTTGATGTCATCGGGGAGGTCTTACGGGACTACGGTTGGGAGCTCCTGGCGCATGGCACACACAGCCCCAAAGTTGCGCGGTGGCCCCGGCTAATTGCGGGCCTGCCGGTGATGCCCGACGGGCGACCGATACTCCGCCCGGTGTCCACGTGGGAGGAAGCGAGGCGCAGCCTACTCAGTTGTGCCACAGCACGCATGCTGGCGGGTGCTTTGCTCAAACTCCAGGACGCGTGCTGTGATGTATGGCAGGACCTGTGGTCGCAATGTTGTGATAGTAGCTGCGTTCCGTCGCGGTCTGTGCTTCCGCAGCGATGCCACGGGTGCGGAGAGACAGCGTCCGTTTGGGTTCATCAATGTGCCTCCGTCCCACTATGCGGGACATGTAAGGAGCGTGCCGATAGGGGGTGGCCTAAGGCGAGGTGGGCACTGCGGCACTCTGGACAGATGTCCTCAAGTGCCTGGAAGACAATCCAGAGTGACCTGAAGAGCGTCCGAGTGGAAGGGGTGAGATGCCCTGATGCGCCGTCGGCAGCCCTGCCCCTGCTGCTATGGTGGGTGGCTCTGGAGGGCGACTCGCGGATACTCTGGTTGTGGCATCACGGAGGAAATGGTGACGGCCTGGTGGGGGCCGGGGGTGATGCAGATTGATGGGGTTAGGAATTGTGGGTGCACCTGCTACCGTCCCTACGCTGGACGCAGCGGAGGGGGTAGCGACTGAGAAGCAGTGCCCTCACGGCCTGATTGTGCGGTACTGGCAGGCGGCGTATGACGGCCAACGCGATGTGACAGGTCGTGCCGGCCTGATGGTGAGCCGTACTGCCCCCGTGCATGAGGGTCGGACAGGGATGCTCCACCCGCGTGCCCCGGGTCGCCGCATACAACAGTTAGGTGTCATGGGTCGTCCCGACCAGGGTAATAAGGCCCAAACCCCTGTAGGGTATTCCCATGGCACCGGGGTCTCTACTGGCGACCTGGCAACGGCAGTATTGGGAGTGGTTGCTCGGGGTACACCGGGGGTGCACGGAGTTGTTTGGGGGAGGGCGACATCGTTGCCAGCGCTACGGTGCATGCGTTGCGGCGCCCCCTGGGAGTGTTACACGGGGTTGCGGGGACAGCTTGCAGGCCCGGGGAGCGGCGACGAAGTGGTGATGTGTGCATAGAGGGATGTGACGGCGAGGTCGTCAGGTGGACTGTATGGCGGGCGTACTTGAGACAGCGTGGTAGCCTGGGAGGAGCACTCACGAGGGGCACGCGGAGTTCAAGGTGACGGTGTACTGGCGTCTTGGGGGCATACGCGGCGGTACTGGGGTCCGTACGGTTGGGGTAAGCGGCGGTACTGGGAAACCGTACAGTGGGGGAGCTGCGGGGATGCATGGCGGTACTGGGGTGTCCCCTTGACCCCTCTAACAACTCAGGGGGCGCGTAGGGGCATCCCCTGGCCCCGTTAACAAACTAGAGGGACCGTGCCTGCGGGCATGTACATAGTCTAACTTCTGACCATGGCCTTGCGGTTGCGGTGGTGCGTGTGGTGGCGGCTCGCACGTGGCATCGGCGTGGCAACAGCGGTACTGCGCGGCGTCGTAGCGAAGAGTATGCGGTCGCCTCACCATTTGTAACGACCTACCCCTGGGGGGCGCCAGTCCGGTTGGCTAGAGGCGGGGAGAGAGGAGGAGCAGCATGCTGAGTGGTTCGGGGGGTGACGCGCGGGCCAATGCTATAAGTAGGCTCGCCACGTCGTCGGTGGGGGCCGAACCTGCGGCCTGGCCGCTGCTGTGGCGGAAAAGGCGCAACCACGGGAGCTAGCCAATCAGTGCAGGTAAGGGTCAAGGGTAGGCGCCGGGGCAAAGTATGTGGGCCAGATGAGGTGCACCTTGTTACCACAGCCCGGAGCGAGCCTCTGGTGGGTACCCCTACAGGGGGTCGATAATCAAGCTACGGCACCCACCAGCCCGAATCCCAGTCAGCGATATTCACGGGTTGCGCCACTCCCGTCGCGTAGCGGCTAGCGTCCCCCCCTGTAGACCCTTAGGTTATATATTATATGTGGGCAAGAGGATGCCTCGAAGCTGATTGGGTTCTGGCCCCTGACAAGGAGTGCCGGCACAGTATATTTATCTGGGGTGTGGGTGCTGCTCAGGGCCACGGGGACGTGGAGTTGATACCGTGTTTCTATACTATACTAGGGGACTGATGCGGTGGGTCGGCGGCGTACATTGTGGGGACACGGAGGCGATGAAGGCTGAGGGCCAGGCTAGGCTGGAGCCTCCCAGAAATCCTGGCTGTGCATAAAAGGGTTATTGCGTGCTGGCAGTGGGATATGAGGAGTCAGGGGTGGCGGGTATTTAAGAGTACGAAACTGACAGTGGATTACGTTGGGTCACGGGTGATGGACGTCTCCACGGTGGCGGGGGTACGCGAACAACGGAGAGTCCGCTCTTGCTTCGCCGCATGCGTGCTGCTTTGTGCCTTGGTTGCCGCTTTGCGCCGGACGGAGAAGCCTTTGCTTTCTGCTTGTTGCGATGTTGCTGCATTGCTGTGCCTTGCCCCCTTACCCCCGGCGAACAAACGGGCCAGCGTCCGTCGCCGTTGCTAATGCTAACGCTTTGCAGTCGCCACTGCCCCCAAAGCCTGGTTGACCGGTATCCCCGGTCCTCTGGGTCCTCCGTCATGCTGTGGGCCACCTCAAGCAGCCCTGGGACCCACGGGATCGAGCGAGGCAGGAACCACCTGTCGGCACGAGATGCCCGGTAACTCCAGTAGACGGCATGATAAGTGGTTATGACTATGACTATGACTATGACTATGACTATATATATATACGCTTGGCGTCGCGAGCAGGCTGGGCGGCCCCTCACACCCCAGGCGCTGGGGTCCCATGCGCTCCTGGTGGCGTTGCACCCCGAGGGTGCAGAGGTCGTGTTCGGCGCGGACCGCCTGCTGCTGACCGGGGATGGGGCGGTCCTCGTCCCCACCTCCAGCAGCTACCGCCTTGAGAGCCGCGGCGGTGACCTCAAGCTGCTGGTGGTGGTGGGCACGCGCCTCGACGGGAGCGCCGCCCCCCAGGGGTCCGAACGCGCGATCCCGGTGGGGGGAGACGGGGAAGCAGGCCGTGGCGGTGACGAGGTGGGGCAAGAGCAGCCCACGGGGGAGGAGCAGCAGCAGGATCAGCCGGAGGTGGCCAGGGAGGAGGTGGACGTGCAGGCCATTGTGGCGGCGGCCCTGGCGAGGATCTCGGATGCTGCGGGCCCGCCGCCGACGACGGAGGAACTGGAGGAGGAGGACCAGCGCAGGGGGAGTGAGGATGCGCAGGTCGCCATGGAGCAGGACGAGGAGCCGGAGTTCAAGGGTGAGGAGGCGCAAGGTGCCGGGGAGCAGGACGAGGAGCTGGTGATCGTGGGGGCGAAGGAAGCGCGTGAGGTGAGTCCCAGGGAGCCGGGGGTGGCGGATAAGGCTGGGCCGAAGACGGGGGAGGAGGAAACCTGCAGGCACTGGGCCAAGGGGTGGTGCATGCGGGCAGATGCCTGCCGGTACGCCCACCCCCAGCCGCCGGTGCCGCGGGGAGTACCCCAGGAGTTGCTCCTGATCCTCCAGGCCATGGCCCGTGTGGGGGCTCTCAGCCTGGACCGCAGCCGGGACCACAGCAGGGGCCACGGGACGTTGCTGCAGGATGCGGTGGTAAAGGCGCAAGGGGGAGGACTCCCGGCGGTGGTGTATGCGGTGGAGAGTGGGGGCCTGACCGAGTGGGCGGTGGCGTTGCCGTGTGGCATGGCGGCCCTGATCACTCCGTTCCCGGTGGTCCCGTGGAGGGACATGGTCACCGTCCAGGAGGCCAACCTGGGATGGGTGTGCACGTGGCACACACACCCCGCCGGCATGGACCCTCGCGAGTGGCAGGCTAAGGCGGTCGTGACGTACCTGTCCTGGTCGTTGCCGGCAGCGCCGGGTGCGTGGGCGCAGTGGTGGGACAGGGCGCTCAGCTGGGCGAGGGATGGCAGTGCTGTGGCGGCCTGCCCTGACCTCCCTCGCGAGCCCGTCTCAGTCCAGCCGTGGACTGTCTCCCTGCATCTCCCCACGGTGGCGGCTCGTCTTGCGACCACGGACCCGGAGGTCTCGCTGCTGGGAGACCGAGAGGGGCCAGGGCTTCGCCTGAGTCAGGGGCTGGAAGTTCGCACCGCCCGCCTCCCCAGCCCTGTGGACGGGGACATCCTGGGGGGACTTCAGTTCACGCGGGCTGGCGGGGCTGACGTGTGGACCGCTATCCATCGCCGGCTCCCAGACGCGTGGCCCCAGGTGTACCGGCCCCCTGGTCACGAGCGTCTTGTGGGAGTGGAATGGCGCGTGTGGGCCGCCAACGGCCCGTGCCCACCGGTGGTGGTCCTGCCCAGGAGAACCAACCACCCCAGCTGGGAGACCGTGGCGGTCTTGTGGGGATGGGTGGCGGTCCGTGGGGCCGATGGCCACGTCTTCACTGCCCCAAGGGGCACGGTGATCGAGACCGACAGGGGGACGGCGTTGCAGCTCACGGCGGAGCCCCTGACCACGCATGCTGTAGTGGCCGTCCTCCAGTGGGGTGCCAACAAGCCGCAGCCCTGGCGCGATCAGGTCGCAGTGGCTGTCTGGCGGGACCTGCCGGTCCTTAGGGCCGCCGTCTGGTCAGGAGGGGCGGGGCGGCACCTCCCGGGCGCACTCCCCTGGCTGCGGGGCTACGGAGACGCCTCCCCCCCGCCAGCTGAGTTGCGGGGCGCCCTGGAGCGAGTGTACTCCAAGCCCAGGCACCAATTCCTGGTGGCCGCGGACCATGGGGTGGAGCTCAGCGACGACGTGGTCGCGCTGGCAGCCGATGTGGTGCAGTGCCTGGCCCCCCACGCCATGATGCTCCCGAGGGAGGGGTGGGAAGGCCAGCGGCACGACCAAACCCCGGCTGCCCTCCTCATTGCGAGGTACGTCGAGCTGGGGGGCTCAGAGGCAGTGTACCTCGACCGGTTGGAGACGCCGGACATGCGGCACTGGACGGCCCACCACCTCGTGGCCCCTGACACGCGGTTGGCAGTGGACCCGCTGGGCCGGCCTGTGGTGTCGGGGGCCCCGCCCCAATGGCCGCACACGTGGGACATGGCGGTCCGGACGATGCGCATGGCACCCAGGGGCCAGAGGGCGGGATGGCCGGGTGCGGAGCGTCTGCTGGCGGAGGCCCGGGCGGCACAGGTGCAGCAGCCGGCCGGCAACACCAAGGACTGTGGCGTGTGCGCCCTCATGTCCGCCGTCGGTACCCTCCTCAGGGTGCCGAGGCCGGGCAACCTCCTGTCCGCGCTGGACAGGCGGTGGGTGGCGGCGGTGGTCCTCAACAGGGACATGGGGCCCATCGCGCGTCTGCCGTCCCTGGGGGAGCTGCCTGCAGCGGTGTTGGAGGCCCTGCCGGCGCCCCGCACGCCCTTGGACCTGGCAAACGTCCCGCACAACGTGGGGCTGCCCGGGGCGCGCATGCAACATGCCCTACTGTGTATGGCAGCGGCGTCGGACGGGGGGATGTCCATGCTGGCGACAGTGTCCCTGCAGCACGTGCAGGACGCGATGCAGCAGCAGCGGATGCATGCTCCCCAGCCGTGGGAAGAGAGCGCCAAGCGGTGGCTGAGGGTGGAGAGCGTGTCCTCCACCCATACGGTGGGCATGGCGGATATGGGGCGGCTGGTGGTGTTGGAGGGGGCAGAGTATTGGGCCTGTGTTCGGGTGGAAACGGGGGGGCTGCAGTGGGTCGTAGTCACCGCGTGCCGGCTCCGGAGGCAGCAGTCCAGGGGCCCGGCCTGCTACCGGGTGTTCCAGGAGTGCCTCAGTGGGCTGGGGCCGGTGCGCAGGGCGCACAGGTGCACGGCCGAGGACATCCCGCCAGCGCCGGCGGTCTTCGTGGAGGTCACGCGGCCGCCAGTGGTCCAGGGGCAGGACGTCTGGCCCGTAGCCCCGAGCAACATGTGGCAGGCTGAGCATGCAACTGGCATATGCAGGGCGCTGCAGGGTCACGCGGCGGCCCTCCCCAGGGCCCCGGCGGCGCAGTCATCCAGCAACAGGCCGGCAGCCTCGCTTGCACTGCTGCATAGCGCGTCGCGGGCGTGGTACTGGGTTGTGGCGGCGTTGGGGCCCCACTCCTCGGCGCTGCGCCTGTACGATCGCGGGCAGGGCACGGTGCTCACGGTCCGCCCCGCCGACCTGGAGGCCCTGCACCTTAGTGCACTGAGTGGCGACGGGGGCGACGCGCTGTACCTCCAGGGGACCGTGACAGGCGCGGCCGCGACACGCTTCCGCCGGCAGAGCGGAGGAGATGCCCTCCGCCTGGTTATGGCGGAGAACATGGGGCCGTGGCTCCGGGCGTTCTCCACTTCCAGGTGGAGGGTCGAGGGCGACCGGGAGAAGTTCGCCGACGCGTGGCGCCGCTGGGTGGATGAGCAGTTTCCCGTGGGGGGAATGCTGCACCTGCCGCAACCACCAAGCGTGCCACCAGTGCGGCCTGCGGCGCCCCCGGCCGCGGCGGCGAAGCAGGCCCCGAAAGCGGCGCCCAAGCCGCCGCCCAAGAGGAGCCCCCCGCCTCAGTATGGCGCCTATGTCAACATTCGGTACGTGCTGCGGCACTTCGGCGGTGACTTGGCCACGGATCAGCGTGGGACAAAGACGATCAACGTCTGCCCCTGGTCTCGGCTGGATGGGGCTCGTCACTGCACATGGAAAGCTGGCACGCACTGCCGGCCTACCCACCTCCACCCCAAGGACCTGCTAGACCACATCCAGCGGGACCATGTGACTGATCCGGCACAACGGGACCAGGCGCTGGCCATGTTGGCTGGCGTTATGCCGGGGGGCCAGGCGGGGCCTTTCGCGTCGGCCCAGGCGGGGTCCAGAGCGCTCACGCTGCCCACGGGTGCCCGCCCTGCAGCGGGGCGCGGGGCGTCGCCGTCGGCAGCACGGTCTCGAGCGATTGGGTCTGCAGCGCGGCGTGGGGCAGTGACTTCTACGGGGAGTACGGCGGCAAGTACGTCCGGCGGGCAGGCTGAGGGGGAGCCCGCCGCATCTGCCGGGTCTCAGCAGGCGACAACATCCTCGGGCGGAGGCCCACGGGGTCAGGGGCCACCTCGCCAGCCACCCGCGCCGGATGCAGGTGGTCCCCCAGAGCCTGCTGGTGGCCCCTCTCCGTCCAGTGATCCGGATCCGGCGGGGGGCCCCGATCCACACGTGCAGCCATGAAGGGGCCCCGCCTCCGACACCAGAGCGGCGGTGTCCTGGAACGACCAGGGCTCGATGCGGGGGGACGGTGTACCAGTGACCCCAGGTATGCTCGACGGTGAAGCGGTGGCGGCGGGTATCATGAAGGCCGAGGGTGCCATCCTGGGCCTATTCCAGGAGACTGGCCTGCAGGACCCTCAAGGTGTGGTGCACTCCGAGAACCAGTGGCGTCACCATGGGTATCATACGTACCCAGGGGTGGATGCCCAGGCGGCGTCGGCGGCGGCGGTGCGCGGCGGGCTCTTGATTGCCCTTCGGGCGGACATGTTCGCCGCGGAGGAGGTTCGAGACATCGTGGACATCGTGCCGGGCAAGGCCATGGCCCTGGATGTGGTGACCGCAGGTGGTACCCTCACGGTCATCAACGTCCACGGCCCGGGTAGCGGCGGCGACTCCTGGGCGTCTAAGGCGTCCTTCTGGGCTGACGTGGCCATGTACGCGGCGGCCAAGAGCGCGGGTGGCACCAGGGCCGTGCTCCTCGGAGGGGACTTCAACGTGTGGCTGGAGTCCCCGTGGCACCCTACCACGAGGAGGTTCCAAGCCCTGTGGGAACAGTGTGGCTTCCACAGGGCAGGCCCGGAACGGGAGGAGGACAGGAGGCCCACGAGGGCGGGGCACCGACTGGACTCCTTCCTTCTGAACTCGCCTCTGGTCCCGTGGGCGGCGCGTGAGCGCCCTCACTTGGCGCAAGGGCGGTCTCCAGCGTCGCTGGGGTCGGATCATGGCCCTGTGGTCCTGGACATGCCGCTGGCGGTGGCCGGCAAAGGGAGGGTCACCAGGATGGCCTACTCGCACGCCCAGGGCAGGCTGCACGCCATACGCCCGGACTCCCCGGGGGTTCGTGAGGCGGTAGCGGCAGTACTGCAGAAGGCCTGCGGGGATCAGCGGCTACAGGCGTGGCTCTCATCGGACCAGGACACTGCCACCATGGGCACGTCGGAGGTGCATGCGGTCTTTGACCTGCTCTACGCCTTCCGTGATGACGTGTCCAGGGTCACGGGAGTGCGCATGCCTTCCGGCGTGGACCCGCAGTACCCATACGGGCAGGCGGAAACGGAGGCGTCGCTGGACCAGGTCCTCTCGGATCAGCAGGCCCTGGCCTGGCGTGCCCATCAGCTGTGGCAACGGGACGCGGCGGCGGCCGGACTCCACTCCCAGGAAGCGACTGCCCTGCTACAGCACCTCCGGCGAGTGGACCCCGACCTGTCCCCCGCCTCGGTAGAGGACCTGCGTGCCGCATTGGACCAACAGCTCCGCCAGCTGGAGACACGCGTGGAGGAGCTGCGGGATGTCCTCAAGAGCAACAGGCGCCGGTCCATCAAGGACTACTGGCGGGGCAGGGTACCGGACCTGCAGCTCCGATGGACGGCGATACGGGGGGCCATCAACGTGGTGAACTATGCCCCGTCAGGCCTATGGTCCGTACGCGTCCGCGAGTCGGAGAAGGTGCTCTTGGAGGCCTCGGACGTCATTGGCGAGGTCCAGAGGTATTGGGAGGCGCTGTACGCCAAGCGGCCAGTGAACCTGCCGGCCTTCGAGCGGCTGGTCCGGGCCCACATTCCCAAAGGGGTGCCGGAGGAATGGAGGTCGGTACAGGACTACACCATGCAGGACCTTAAAGACGCCGTGAGGCAGGCCGTGGCGGACGACAAAGCTCCGGGGTCCAACCGGGTCACGGCTGCCCTCATAGCAGAGCTGCCTGAACCGGTGCAGGGGCTCCTGGTGCATGCGTACAGGGCAATCCTGCGGGGTGCGGATGTCCCGGAGTCCTGGCACGAGGCCATTATCTGGCTGATGCCCAAGGGCACAGCCACGGGCAACCTGGACGAGTACAGGCCGATAGCGCTGGGGCAGCAAGACATGCGAATGCTCATGACCCCCCTCATGCGGAGGTTCACAGCTGTTCTGGCACGCAAGGGACTGGCCGCGGACTGGCAGTTCGGAGCCATGCCGGGCTCCACGGCGGCTGCCCCGGTGTTCCTGGCCCAGCGCAGGCTGCAGCGTGGGCTGGAGGAAAACCACGTCCTGGCCTTCGATGTGTCGAAAGCTTTTGACACAGCGCCGCACGGAGCACTGGCGCTCCTCCTACGCCACATGGGTGTCCCGGAGGAGCTCATCAGGCTCTTCCACACCCTCAGCTGCGGGTCCCTGGTGCGCATCGTCCTTGCGCACGGCCCGACGCCGAGCATACGGCTCCACAGGGGCCTGCGGCAGGGCAGTGCGGAGAGCGCTGTGCTCTACCTCCTCCTATTGGAGCCTCTCCTGCGGAGCCTTGCCTGTAAGGCGCGGGGAGATGCTCGCCACGCGGTGCCACCCCTGGTACAGGCGTACTGTGATGACCTCCTGCTGATAGCGCACTCCCTGCCGCAATTCCTGGAGTATGCGGCGATGATAGCGCGGTATCTCACTGACATGGGCATGTCCCTCAACGTGAGCAAATGCGCCTATGCCAGTACTGCTCGCATCCACTCGATTATGGTATACCTGAACCCGGGGGACACAGCGGCCCCATGGGTATGCTTACGTGCCAAGGGCACGGTACCATACTTGGGCCTGCGCCTCGATCCCAGGGGGATGGCGACCATGAAGGAGAAACATGTACTCTGGTGTGAAGCCCTGCTGGGCTGGTGCAAGAACACGCTGGGGCCGGCGTCGGTGCCTCATGAGGTGATGGCGGCCGTGGTTGGTGGCATCGTGCGGTACGCGGCGCCCTACCTGTCCGACGCGGCGGAGGCGGTGATCAAGCTGAATACTGCCATCAAGGCTGCGGCCCTGCAGTTCGAGAAGCTGCCCAAGGACCTGTCCAACGTGGCGGTGCGGTCAGGTCATGGGCTACGGTTGGCAGATGTCCAGGTTATATGCCGCGACTCCGTCGTGGCGACCGTGGCTCAGCTCACCCACCACAGGTCGATGACGGTCCGTGATGAGCTGCGAGCCATGCTCCGAGACATGCACGTGCAGTACGGAGTGTGCGGGCAGTTCATGGTGCCCTCTGCGTCATTCGCCACACACGCTGGCAATACGCGGGTGGACAGGGTGCTCAGGGCGATGGGGACGTTGCGCGTGGGGCTTCTCATGCCATCGTCGGTGTACTCGTGTGTACACGCCCATCTGCCGCAAGTGCAGTGGGCGGGGCGGAAGTGGGTATCCCAATCCTACGCCTTCAAGGGTAGGGACATCTGCATTCTCTCGGGGCCCCGCACAGATGCGGCAGTGCAGTCCCTGACTGATCCTGCAAATGACCTCCTGCATGCGCGGCTCCCCTGCCCTGCGCCAGGGCACTGGGCGGTCCAGCTACAGGAGTGCCACGAGGACCACCTCAACCTTCCGCACGCGGGAGTAGGGCCCCACCAGCTGGACCACGTGTGGCTCACGGGGCTTCGAGACGTCTTCCGGCCGCAGCTGCCCGGTCCGTTGACTCACCGTCTCATTCACCCAGTGCGCCGAAAGAAGGCCAGCAAACGCAATAGACAGCCCGCTGCGGGGGACGTGTATGTGGTGGGCGGATACAGGGAGGAAGGATGGGACCCGGCCAACTCGGGGCTGTCCATGCCGTTCGTCCCGCTGGCCGCCCTCCTGTTTCTGTTGGGGGACGTCTTTGAGGGCTACCAACAGCAAGACGATCCGGCGTCCGTCCCCCTACTCACTCCTCACGCCGGGGGCGGCATAAGTCCGCCACCACTGTGGGTTGTGCACGGACAGCCAGCGTTTTCCAGGGCGTGCGCGGCGGTGCACAAGTGCAGCAAATGGGCAATTGTTCTTCTGCTACCGGCAGGCCCAATCCCGGATCCGGATGAGCACTCGGTCCCGGAAGTGGTCCGAATGTCCAACGTGCCGCATGATCCGCATGTCGCCGTCACGTCGTTGCGTGGTGGTGGCGCAGTGGAGCAGGGGTCGGTCGTGGTATACCAGCCTTCCTGCTCCGCAACGGTTTGGGGGGCGGAATACACCACCGCCCTGGACGCCATAAAGTCAGTCTGCGGATGTGACCTGGCCTGGAGACCACATGCGGTGTATCGACCGAGGGTGGTCCTGTCCCCGGAGCTCACGGCCTCCAGCGCGGCGTCCCTAAGAAAGGTGGTGCAGAGCCCCCACTCCGACGTGGCGTGGCTAGAGCCCCACCGGTACTGCTGGGTGCCGGTGGCGACTAAAGTCACATCGTCTGACGCGTCGCCCCAGGGAGACGACGCCACAAATGTGGCGGTGGCCAGCCACGGAATCCCCACGTGGACGGGTGCCATCTACGGCACGGTCCCGGAGGCATAGATCATTGGCGCGGCGGCGTACTTGTTGCACACGCCCCCGTCAGCGTGCACGGTACACGTGGTGGATGCGTCCGTCATAGGAGCGCATCTCCGCAGGGCGCAGGAGGCCCTGTACCGTGGCATCAAGGGGCCGACGTCACATCTGGTCAATCAACATGCACTGAGCTGGATAGTGGAGGGGCTGCGGCGGCTGCCGCGCCGAGTTGGGGGGCCGCACCACTGGGTGGTGAGGCAGAGCTCGCACTTGGCGGCGGTCCCGCTTGAGGCACCGGACTCTGCCGCGGTCCGTGCGATGGCCCCGCCAGTCCATCTTGTCCTGCCGAAGGAGCACGCCATCCTCTTGGTACCGGGGGATAATGGTGAGCTCGAGCCGCGTGTACCGTCCATGCAAGCCCTTCAGCAGGTCCGGGAGATGGAGTGGCGTTCGCTAGCGGCACGCACCAGGGCGCACACGCCACTAGCTGGCGCCTGCGAGGCGATGTCCCTGGGAGCTGTGCACCACGGCCCAACGCACAGGAATATGCTGCAGGCACGTGACGGTCGCTTGTCCACCATGCAGGTCATGCGACGGTGGAGACAGAAGCTCACGCGTGTGGCAATACCAGCCCACCCCTGTATCTTCTGTGGGGGGCCGGAGGAGGACATCGGCCACATGCGCCTACTGTGTGCGCGGGACGAGGAGGTGGCTGGGCTCCTGTGCAGGCGTGTGGAGGAGTTCACGGCGGAGCTACCCCTAACGGACAGGGCGGTGGAGTTCGTGGCGTGGAGGGAGCACGGCTGCAGGTGGGCAGAATCCCTGATGGCAGGTGTCGTCCCCGGGGACCTGAAGCGGCTGTTCGCTGCGGTGCGAGCGGCGTCGTCCCGTTTGCCGGCCTCCCCGGCGACCTGCGGGCAACCTTTCTGAGGGCACCGCTGCACGCACTGCTGGTGTCGCGGTCGTGCATCGAGCGTGAGGAGGCCCTGTCCTTGTTCCCACACTGGATGGCGGCGGTGGCGCAGGCCTTCGACCGGTGGATCGGTTCCAGGGTGGCGCGGGACATCACGGCATTCAGGGAGTGGTCCCGCGTGGTGTCGGCGCAGTCCTGGGCCCAGGTGCGGGGTACCAAGGTGAGAAACCCTGACGGCCAGAGTGATCCCTGGCTCCAGGTGTACGCCAACCATCCAGCTGTGGGGAACGTCATGGGCTGGCCTCGCGAGGTGCTGCCAGTCCTTCAGCAACCTCTGTGCGGTCTCCCAGTCCTGGCGGTGGCTGTCGTACTTGACGTGGGTACGTTGTGGCTATATGACCGGCAGCTGCGACGAGCCGTACCGGCGGTCGCGGAGCAGCGGTCCATGGCAGTGTTAGTGGGCTCCAAGCAGCTGGCGCGGGTACAGGGCGACGACGCGCAAGGCCAAGTCACGGAGGCCATGTTCTCTCTGCCAGAGGGGGACGACCACGTGGCTGCCGATGCCCGTCACACCCTTGACACCCTGGGTCTCAGGGCGGTCATTGAGGCTCGGGCGGGAGGGCAACGCTTGGTTCTGGCTTCCGCCAGGGGCCCGGAGCAGGACGGGGTTGTTGTCATCGGGGAGGTCTTGCGGGACTACGGTTGGGAGCTCCTGGCGCATGGCACACGCGGCCCCAAGGTGGCGCGGTGGCCCCGGCTGCTTGAGAGCCTGCCGGAGATGCCTCAGTAGTGCCACAGCACGCACGCTGACAGGGGCTTTGCTCGGGCTCCAGGACGCGTGCTGCGATGTATGGCAGGACCTGTGGTCGCAGTGCTGTGATGGTAGCTGCGTTCCATCGCGGTCTGTGCTTCCGCAGCGATGCCACGGGTGCGGGGAGACGGTGTCCGTTTGGGTTCATCAGTGTGCCTCCGCCCCGCTGTGCGGGACATGTCAGGAGCATGCCGACAGGGGGTGGCCTAAGGCGAGGTGGGCACTGCGGCACTCTGGACGGATGTCCTCAAGTGCCTGGACGACTATCCAGGGTGGCCTGAAGAGCGTCCGAGTGGAAGGGGTACGGTGCCCTGGAGCGCCGTCTGCGGCCCTGCCCCTGATGCTGTGGTGGGCGGCTCTGGAGGGCGACTCACGGATACTCTGGTTGTGGCATCACGGAGGAAATGGTGACGGAGTGGTGGGTGCCGGGGGTGCAGGTTGATGGGGATGGGAATTGTGGGTGCACCAGCTACCATCCCTACGCTGGACGCAGCGGAGGGAGTGGCGCCTGAGAAGCAGTGCCTACGCGGCCTGATTGTGCGGTACTGGCAGGCGGCGTATGACGGCCAACGCGATGTGACAGGTCGTGCCGGCCTGATGGTGAGCCGTACTGCCCCCGTGCATGAGGGTCGGACAGGGATGCTTCACCCGCCTGCCCCGGGTCGCCGCATACAACAGTGAGGTGTCATGGGTCGTCCCGACCAGGGTAATAAGGCCCAAACCCCTGTAGGGTATTCCCATGGCACCGGGGTCTCTACTGGCGGCCCGGCTACGGCAGTCTTGGGAGTGGTTGCTCGGGATACACCGGGGGTGCACGGAGTTGTTTGGGGGTTACAGCGCTGCGGCGCCCCCTGGGAGTGTTACACGGGGTTGCGGGGTCAGCCTGCAGGCCCCAGGAGCGGCGACGGAGCGAAGATGTGTGCGTGGAAGGTTATGACGGTGGGGTCATCAGGGGGACAGTATGGCGGGCGTCGTGGAGACGGCATGGCAGCCTGGAGGGAGCGCTCACAGGGGGCACGTGGAGTTCCGGGTGGCGGAGTACTGGAGTCTTGGGGGTCAACGCGGCGGTACTGGGATCCGTACGGTGGGGGTACGCGGCGGTACTGGGGAGCCGTACAGTGGGGGAGCAGCGGGGAAGTTCCAGATGACGGTGTACTGACATCGTGGGGGTGTACGCGGTGGTACAGGGGACCGTATGGTGGGGGTACGCGGCGGTACTGGGGTCCGTACGGTGGGGGAACGCGGCGGTACTGGGGAACCGTACAGTGGGGGAGCACGGGGATGCATGGCGGTACTGGGGTGTCCCCCTGACCCCTCTAACAACTCAGGGGGAGCGCGGGGGCATCCCCTGGCCCCGTTAACAAACTAGAGGGACCGTGCCTGCGGGCATGTACATAGTCTAACCTCTGACCATGGCCTTGTGGTTGCAGTGGTGAGTGTCGTGGCGGCTAGCAGGTGGCGTCGGCGTGGCAACGGCGGTACTGCGCGGCGTCGTAGTGAAGAGTATGCAGTCGCCTCACCACTGTAACGGCTTACCCCTGGGGGGCGCCAGTCCGGTCGGCTAGAGGCGAGGAGGGCAGGGGAGCGGCATGCTGAGTGGTCCGGGGGGTGACGCGCGGGCCAATGCTATAAGTAGGCTCGCCACGTCGTCGGTGGGGGCCGAACCTGCGGCCTGGCCGCTGCTGTGGCGGAAGAGGCGCAACCACGGAAGCTGGCCAATCAGTGCAGGTAAGGGTCAAGGGTAGGCGCCAGGGCATTGTATGTGGGCCAGATGAGGTGCACCTGGTAACCACGGCCCGGGGCGAGCCTCTGGTGGGTACCCCTACAGGGGGTCGATAACCAAGCTACGGCACCCACCAGCCCGAATCCCAGCCAGCGATATTCACGGGTTGCGCCACTCCCGTCGCAAAGCGGCCGGCGTCCCCCCCTGTAGACCCACAAGATATATTATATGTGGGCAAGTGAATGCCTCGAAGCAGATTGGGCGCTGGCCCCTGACATGGGATGCCAGCATGGTATATATCTGGGGTGTGGGGGCAGCACGGGGCCACGGGGACGTGGAGTTGGTTACGTGTTTTTGTACTATACTAGGGGACTGGTGCGGTGGGAAGATGGCGTACAATGTGGAGACATGGGGGCGATGAAAGCTGAGGGCCAGGCTAGGCTGGAGCCTCCCAGAAATCCTGGCTATGCACATACGGGCTAGTGCGTGCTGGCAGAGGGATACGTGGAGTCAGGGGTGGTGGGCAGTTTCGAGGACGCGGACGACAATGGATTACGTGGGGTCATGGGTGTTGGGTGTCTCCACAGTGGCGGGGCAACGTGAACGATGGAGGGTCAGCTCTCGCTTCGCCGCATGCGTGCTGCTTTGTTCCTTGGTTGCTGCTTTGCGACGGACAGAGGTGCCCTTGCTTTCTGCTTGTTGCGATGCTGCTGCGCTGCTTTGCCTTGCCCCCTTACCCCCGGCGAACAAACGGGCCAGCGTCCGTCGCCGTTGCTAATGCTAACGCTTTGCAGTTGCCACTGCCCCCAAAGCCTGGTTGCCCGGTATCCCCGGTCCTCTGGGTCCTCCGTCATGCTGTGGGCCACCTCAGGCAGCCCTGGGACCCACGGGATCGAGCAAGGCAGGAACCACCTGTCGGTGCCAGATGCCCGGTAACACCAGTAGACGGCATGATAAGTGGTTATGACTATGACTATGACTATATATATATATATATATATATATATATATATATATATATATATATATATATATATATATATATATATATATATATATATATTATATATACACTATATATATATATATATATATACATACAAGGTACAACTTGGTGCATACATGAGGCGGATTGGGCTAAACTTGGTTAAAACGGGCTCAAAAAGGGCTAATGTCATTCGTTTGTGCACCCCCAATGGTGCAGCAGAAGTTTTTGATAAACCCTTTTTTGCCCCTTTTTTGAACCATTTTTGCTCCCAAACCAGGCCATTTTCAAGGCATTTCGGCATTTTCCGTGGCCCAAAACGCATCACCACAGGCTCAAAATGGGCTAAAAACACTTGTTTGAGCATCCCAAATGGTCTAGGATCACTTTTGGAAACCCCCGTTTTTGACCCATTTTTGACCCTTTTTTGGTCCCACACCGGCCCATTTTCAAGGCATTTTCCGTGGGCCAAAACATGTGATCTCGAACTCAAAATGGGCTAAGAACACTTGTTTGGGCATCCCAAATGGTCCAAGATCACTGTTGGAAAAAAAACCTTTCTTTCCCATTTTGGATCCATTTTTGGTCTTGAAATGGCCCCTTTTCAAGGCATTTTGGGATTTTCCATGGCCCACAAACGCGCCACCACGGGCTCAAAACGGCCTAAAAACACTTGTTTGAGCATCCCAGGTGGTCTGGGAACAACTTTGAAAAAAAATCATTTTTTTGCGCCCCGGGGACCACGGTGGACCCACTGTTGGCCCCAACCGTGTGCGGGCTGTGCTGCCCTCCGGCTCCACCGAGTAACCACTGGTATGGGGGTGTAGGGGTCTTGTTGGGCGATTCCGAGGCTTGGAAACCACAAAAAGTGGGGAGTTGTGGGTGGACTAGGTGCCCTCGGAATTCAGTTTTGAGCCACGTAGCCCAAGATACGGCCCGTTCTTGGTTTTGGGGCTGTTTGACACATATAACGCACATTGAGGCCATTTTTGGCCATTTTTGGGCCGTTTCGCGGACATGGCGGAGCTAGAGGGCAAGAAAGGGCTCTTTGTCATGGGGCAAACGAGGCGCACGTGGAGTGTTTGAACCGTTTGCCTTCGTTTGGCTGTTTTGACTGGGTTTCGGGGGCATTTTGGGCCAAAAATGCCTGTTTTTGGGGCACAAAATACGCACTTTTGGGAGGGCACATCCAGACCTGGCTTCCCTGCCCTGAGGCGCCACCGGTGAGTTTTTTGCTCAAAACTTGGATTTGGCAAGGCCACCACCTAGGCTCCAAGATGGCTACATGGGCAAAAGATCCAAGGCGTTGGGAGGGAGCAATGGCCAAAATGGCATGCAGACGTGTTGTTGCTTGTTGTTGCTTGTTGTTGCTGGTTAGCTAAATTTAAGGGAAGAGGGGTGTAGTAATATATATATATACCTCTTATCTACACCCCTCTCCCCAACTCTAGGTAGCTCCACCATGCGGCTCTAAGGTACGCGCGAAGGGTACAACTTGGTGCATACATGTGGCGGAAGGGGCTAAACTGAGTTAAATTGGGCTCAAAATGAGCTAAAAACATGTGTTTGGGCATCCCAAATGGTCCAAGATCCCTTTTGAAAAAACACGTTTTTGACGCATTTTTTCACGCATTTTTGGTCCCACAACGGCCCATTTTCAAGGCATTTTGGGGATTTTCCATGGGCCAAAACGCATAACCTCATGCTCAAAATGGGCTAAAAACACTTGTTTGGGCATCCCAAATGGTCCAAGATCACTTTAGGAAAAATGTATTTTTCACCCATTTTTTACCCATTTTTGGTCTTGAAATGGCCCATTTTCAAGGCATTTTGGGATTTTCCATGGCCCAAAACGCGCCACCATGTGCTCAAAACGGCCTAAAAACACTTGTTTGAGCATCCCAAGTGGTCTAGGAACAACTTTGCAAAAAATCATTTTTTTCGCCCCGGGGACCACAGTGGTCCCACCGTTGGCCCCAACCGTGTGCGGGCTGTGCTGCCCTCCCGCTCCACCAAGTGACCACTGGTATGGGGGTCTACGCGTCTCGTTGGGCGATTTCGAGGCTTGGAAACCACAAAAAGTGGGGGGTTGCGGGTGGACTAGGTGCCCTCGGAATCGGATTTTGAGCCACGTAGCTCAAGATACGGCCCGTGCTTTGTTTCGGGTGTTGGTGCACATTGCGCAGATTTTGGGGCTTTTTGGCGCCTTTTTGGGCCATTTCTCGGACACATCGTGGAGTTGAAGGGCGCTAGAGGGCTCTCTGACACGGTGAGATTAAGTCGCACGTGTACTGCAGCCACCGTTTTCCTTCGTTCGGGCGTTTTGCCCGGGTTTGGGGGCTATTTTGGGCGAAAAATGGCTGTTTTTGGCCGAAAACTGCGCAGATTTGGGAGGGCACCTCCCAACTTGGCGCCCACGCCCCGGGCCGCCACCGTTGAGTTTTTGGCTCAAAACTTGGATTTGGCAAGGCCACCACCTAGGCTCTAGGATGGCTAAAGTAGAGTCAAGGCCGAGGCGATGGGAAGGGGCAATGGCTAAAACGGAATGGTGATGTGCTTGTTGCTTGTTGCTTGTTGCTTGTTGCTTGTTGCTTGTTGCTTGTTGCTTGTTGCTTGTTAGCTGAATTTAAGGGGAGAGGGGTGTAGTAATATATTACACTCGCGTGACACTTCATGCTCCCATTTGTTGCTGCCCGCCACCACGCGCCGAGGAAGCCCTTGATTTTGAATATACGCCACAATTGGGAGTACATAAGGCAGAAGGCTCGCAGCACTACCTCATTGATTCCTTGCACCTCCAGAACCGCCATGGATATGGCCTGTGGTATTAAAACGAAACACTTGGTATAGTCCGTGCCTGACCCCACCAGCGGGGTGCCCAGCGCCTGCGCCAGCTCCACCAGTAGGGTCAGCACCGTAGCTGCATCAAAAACCCCCTTGTGGGGGCGAAATCCATACGCGTGTGTGCACGGACTCCTTGCCATGTATATCACACAGGGGCATTCGGTAGCAGGCTGAGGGGATGCGGGAAACACCTTGGCAGTAGTGAACGGGGATGTGAAGTCTTGGGGACCCCACGGAAATAGACAAACACAGCAGCAGCTGGTAAGATCTCCCAAAGAATCTGTGCAACAGCATGGCAAAGAAAGCACTTTGGGGTTCAAAAGAAATTCGGTCATCCATTCCTTTTTGTGGCAAACTGCCTAAGATGACCTGGATACACATGAATGAAAGCCCTGCTACACTCTGCACCAACCCTGCTTCTGAATAGATTCGTATGATGCAAACGCCCATGAGCAAATATCAGCAGTGAAAAAATGAATACTGGCGATATATTGAGACGCGTGGTGCCCATTTCCGCAGTCATACGTGGTATATGGTAGGGCTGGGATGGCAAGGACATATGCCTGCTGCAGCATTTCACATTTGATTGCCGGCAGTTCCATGGCAAGAGAAGTGGCAAAAGAACACTGTGTAGGGACTTTTCTGTATGTGTGACCTTGCTTTGATATTCCCACAAATGGTGTTTGGTGTGTGGGGTATTCCGATGTCCTTGATTGCATTGAGAATGGCTATGAAGACAGGAGAGAGGGGGGCTGGGGGGCTACAGGCAGTTGCATGCAAAAACATCAGGAGTAGTTTGTCCGTGTCCTCCGCTTTGCCATACAACTTGGCGAGCGTCTGCCAGGGGTATTGGAGTTGGTGATGGTGGTGGTGGAAAAGGAGGTGTCCATGGGTGGGAGTGAAATGGCGGTAACATTCAGCTCATACTTGCAAACAGTTGGGGGTGTTTAATAAATCAGAGGTGAAAGAACTCATGGAACAGCATGACAAATGGGTGGGTCAATGGGTGTGAGTCAGTGTTGGCAACCCGAGTGGTACATCATTCAGTTGACTGTGCACTATCTTTGGGGATTTGAAATGTCTTGGGGTTCCCGCAGCAGCTATTGAACTGAAGGGCCTGGTTTTGGAAAGATCTTCAAGCTGTCCTCTTCCTTGCTGGTAGCCTGGATTCCTGGTCCCTGTCCTGTTGTGCGCACGCATGTGGACTGCTGCTTGCTGCTTGACCAATGTGTCTTTCATGCGAGGCCACAGCCGAGGGAAATGCACAAGGATACTTTTGTGGCCGCCTCCTCATGTGGCCATATCAAACATCCCCATGGTCTGTGAAACTCTGACTTGCAATGAACGCCTTCCACCTTGGGGCATGTGCAGCATGCATAACATGGAATGGGGGGCTGAACCCCACACATACCCACACCAACGATGGAACTGCAGATTGACATACTTCGGCACAAACCAGATACCATTGTGGGTGTTTGGCCCCATTGTCCATGATTTCCATGTCAGGAAAGCCCTGTGAGATACAGTGCAGACTATCGAAATGAAAAGCACCCCTGCACGGTCCATGGACGCTTGCGATCCATCAAGGCCTCTCTGAATCACAACCAAAACAAAGTGGGTGTTTTCTTTTCCACCAGCATGGGAAAGGGCTTTTCAAGGAAGATGCAAGGGGGGGGGGGGGGAGGAGGAGGAGGAGGAGGAGCTGCCGGCGATCGGCGCAGGTCCCGTGCCAGCTGTTAGCCGGGTAAGGGTACCCACTCCCCGTGTCTCCACCGCACGGATAGGGATGCAGTTGCCAGGTTGGTAGTTTCACGCATGCCCTGGACGCAGGGCTAGCGCGGCCACTGCCTTCCTCGAAACCTACGCCCCTGGTAAACTGGGATACCTCGGCGACAGACCCGACCCAGGGCTGGATCCCAAGCTAGGCAGACACATAGAGGCCCCCGCCCACCACAGCGCTTCCCGGCCGACCAGCGCCACGAGGCACCCACAGACCACTGCACGCCCGAGTTGCCGTGGTCCGCTGACTGGGAATGTTAACACAGAAAGCAAGACGAGCAGACATGGCGCAGAAAAAGGGGATCGTAAACTTCACGGTGACATGTGCCGCACTCTTATCCAGAGGTCCGTGTACTTGGACAGGGGCAGATACCCCACAAGACGCAAAGCGTGGTAGAAAAGGTCCCGGAGGTGGGCGTAAACCGCCCTAGGGGCCCAGGCATGTGAGGCATAGAGGGCAATGGTACGCTCAGGGTGGCCATAGCCTAAAACCCAGAAGCATCTCGCCGTATCCCTCGGCGGTGGAGGAGTAACCACCGGGCTGTCCCACAGCAGTGCGCTGACATCCTCAACTTCTCGACGTTGACTGCCGGGCCCCACCCACCAATACTGCATGGGAAGACGCAGTCGGTGAGTGGCCGGATCACGGTGACCTGCAACTGTAGATGGCACGTGCACAAAAAAAGACACGATGGTGGACAAAACTTGTAAAAGAGCAGAGTGCGGCCAACCAGGCGCTTCCATGGTTTGCAAGGCCCAAGACCAAATGCACATAAGTGAAGTGGGAGGGGCATTCCAGTGAAAAACACAACCCGGGGATTTACGGGGGTTTACAGTGCTTTTGGCCCCCAGCCCCCACCTGGTGTAAATTGGTGTAAATTTTCCCAAAAGTGGCGTAAATTTCCTTCAAAAAAGTGTAAATGTAAGAAATGGCCAGTGTCACTCAACAGCTCAATGTGCAAAACTCATAAAAAAAGTAATGTAGAGTTTCGTGATTGGTTGCTTGGGCCTTGTGACCCCAAGTGGCGTTTTCCCAACGTTTGCATGGTTGGTTTGGTGTTTGGTGTAGAAAATGTGTGTATACATACTTATATATACCGGCAGGCAGGGTTTTTTAGGTGGGTTTGCCCAAGCACTGCCGGCGGTAGAGGGGGTCATGGGGGATGGGGAATGCACTATGAACCCAGGCTGTGGTCCAAATTTTGTGTTGCTACAAGGGCAGAAAGATGCTGAAAAATTGAGAAACAAAGGGCAAAATTTTGGTGCACTCTGGGCAAGGGAGGGGGGTCGTTGCAGAGAAAAAAACTGGGTGTCGATCTTCTTTCCCTGCGGGAGGCGCAGATACATCAACTCTTCTTTCTTGGCCGACCTGTCCGTGCAGGAGCCGGACATCAATGCCAAGTATGGGGCCTGTGTGACTAGTTGGGCATCCCCAATGCGCACATCCATGGCAATGTGCTGCAAAATCGCACAACGCGATGGCAGCGGTACGCCTCAATCAGATTCACACCATTCAAAGATGCAGCTTCCACATCCAAGAGCATACCAAAGTGCTTCACAACGCGGTACATCGGACGAAAATGTGCCCGTAGGGCCTCCTGCTGTTCCATAGGCAGAGTGTGTGTCACATGCCTCACCCTACCTCCGGAGCTCCAAAGAGCAAGCGAGACAGCATGTGTCCCGCAGTTGGGGTGCTTGGCAATTTTGAACCACTTCATGTTCGTGATGCTAGCGGTCCACTCGGGCTGGGCTGCCAATTGGGGATGTGCGCTACATGCCGCACAGTATATCACAGCACTGCATGGATGCACTTCAACAGCACATCCCCCATCGGTCGTTGGCACAGCAGGCTGACCATAACGCCACATGTGACACCATCCTCAGTAAACGCCAACCACAGCGCTATGCTGGAAGGAACATGGCCATGCTAGAGGCTGTCCGCCCTGAGGGTGCGCCTATGGATGCACCTGCACGCGACCCTACCTCCCCTCCCCCTCCTACACACAACTTTGATGGCCTTGCAAATCAGCTTGTCGGAATTCTTGAGGTATACGAGGGTGATGATGCAACCTCCACTGTTGAGGCACCCCCTGTTGCAGTTACCGTGTCCAGTAATCCATTTGTGCCGTCTGTGTTGGGTTTGGACAGGGGGGGCAGATGTCATTTCTATAGATGATGAATAGAACAGCATGCACCAGCCCCCCCCCCCATTTTTGGGGAGGTGGGAAAATATAAGCACCATGCCTGTCGAACCACTGCCTTGTTGAGTTTTGATGTTTCCCTGCTCCCTTGCTGCTCCCGGTTGGATGGTTTAAGTTGTTCCTTTTGCCATGGCAAGCCAAACAGCCACCCCAGGGCTCACACCAGACGCAGCATCGCAACGAGATAGTGTTGAGATGTCACTTAGCCAGGCAGCAGCGAACCGAAGCTAGCAGCAATGTCTGCAAGCAAGCCGTTGAAGCAGCGCGTTGGACGGGATCTCACAGACACATGGAGCTCGGGTCGGTCACAGTGCGGATCACGCAACTACGACTCGATGTGCACCTTCAACATGGGCAGACCAGGAAGCGTGATGACAAGGAGGTGGCGAAACGGCTGGCATCTTTGAAGCAGAATCCCCCGTTGAAGTCGATTACCATTTTGACTTGGCAAGATGAAGGTACATGAACCACTTTCCCACCAAGAAGCTCTGCAGAGCGTTCCGGTTCCAATTTGTGCTTAGTAGGGGTTAACAAAGGTAGTTTCGTCAACAAAACGCTCTGCAAAGCGTTTCGGAGCAATTTCTTGGTGTGAGCATGTGTAATAATAGTACTACATTCCAAACCCTGCAGCATTCTCATCTTGCGTCAATGGCATCAATTCTATCAATGTTGCCATGTAGGTGGTGCGGTGTGGGTCCTTGGTGGGCAGCACATATGTACGGCTCTTCAAAAATTGCAAGCATGGTACCTCCAGGTTGGCAAGGCGTTTACCGGTATGGCTATCTCACGTGCAATACTACATGATCAAAGAGGACACAAAGATATCCATCAGGCAGCAGATCGCAGGGGACCACAATGCAGTGCAACACAAATGTTCTTCGCTGAGACTGTCAAAAATTGGAAACTCGATATGAGGTGAGCTCGATGCGTCTGGCAACGTGGAGGAGAAAGAAGCCCTTCTTCTAGCCTAACCAAAAGCTAGAAAACTGGATAAGTCGGCCTGGCTAGTATGTAGTGATGTTATTGCGATCGACTCCACGTTTCTTGCTTGCCCCATGTAGTGTTATTACCTGTTGCTTTGCAAAAGGCAGTATTCAAGGCTTGGAAACCTCTGGTGGAAAGTGTGAGGAACGAGATCAGTGGGGCACTCGCGGACCTTGAGAGACAGGCGGGGACTTAAGGTATGCAGCCATGCTTTCCAACCACGTTTTGACAAAAAACGCACTCCAGAGCTTCTCGGCCTGCTGTGATATTAAATGACACCTTGAGAATCGTCTTGGATTGGCCGAACGCAGTGCATAGCATTCTGGACAAGTTGTGGGTTATAATAGGCATTGTTTTGCCATTTTGCCCTTCAGTGATCACCTGCACTACTCTGAGACCATGCCTAGGGCTGCAACCGGACCAATATCTCAAGGTCATGTCATTTCTGAGGTCGGACAAGGTAAAAGTGAGTGGATTGGCAAGACTGTGCCGTGGACTGAAGAAGGACGGAGCCTGGGTGATTATCTGGATGCATCCGGCGAACAGTATCGTACATGAGACCAGAAGGATGCCTGTCTCCTAATTTATTCGTTGTGGTGATATTTCAGTAACGGTCCTAATTTTCTGTGACATTTTCGATGCAGAAAATGAATCCGAGATGTTGCATATCCGAAAAATGCTGAGGTGTGCCACAAACAAACAACAGGGGGGAACTTGTGGCAGCCATACATGACATTCGCCACAGGGCACCGCATAAGCGCACACTGATATCCTCTGATTCGAAGGTGGTGGTCATGGGTGTGGACGCAGGTCTAGACATATGATCCATCAACAAGCCGCCCCACCCCCCATGACCTGGTAAACCCGAAACACAGGTATGTGGACGAGAGGGGCCAGCATATGCAGATATACCAGTGCGGCGGCGGGCACCAAAGTGGGACACATCTAACGCTACGCCCCGAACTCAGTCCAAAGGCGACAAAGCCCAAAACCCTGTAGAAGCAGCCCAACTCTGACCCCATTCACGGCGGAGGGAAGGGACAAAGCTGCAAAGAACTATCCGCGTGACACGTACAATCGTGGAACTGAGTTGGCAATGAAGGTCGTGAGGCAGGCGCGGCTGGAGCTAAGTGGCGCGTCCACACCTGACCAATTGAGGCCCCGGAATGACATACCTGTGTGGTGTTTACAAACCACCATTCTGTATTGACGGTTTATGATCAGTGAAACCATCACCTATTGTGGAGTGCCTGTTGGGCACCACTCCACACGCTGGTGGTGTGTGGTTGCTTAGCAAGGTATGAATCACGTGGAAATGAAAAGTGTCGGGTACCAAGCAAACACAGGCAAGCAATGGATAGTGCATAATACGTTGATACAAGTAGGCATGCTCAAGCAGTATTGTATTGCCAAACAAAGAGAGTGCGGTAACAAAGATAATGAACTTTATGAATGAATACATATTGAAGAACACATAGTCAAACCTCACACCTGTGTGTATTGTTGGTGAGAAATAACATAGAAAAATGCACCAATATAGCACTGCAAAAATGCAAATCGGCTCAAGAACACTGTGCAGAGCGTTCTTCAATTGAAAACTCAAAAACAAAGCATACCACGTCGCAAACCACTGCGTGCCAGAACACGGGGGCCAAACCAGTCAAACTAACAGAAACAGACTCCTGCAGCACCCATTACTTCTTCTTACTCGCCGCCTTGGGCTTTGGTTTGGTGGTAGCTGCACCCTTCACCCTATTGTGGAACGAATCCAGGCTCCCCGGAGGTTTGAAGGGCTTGTGTCCGCCACCACTGCCGCAACTGGGGCGGTCATAACTGTCATCCTTGGCATCTTGCTCCTGGCTCTGTCTTTTCCTTTTTGCTGGTGTGGTTCTCTTTTGAGGCTCCAAGCAGTCGTCGTCATCGTTGCCAATTTCATCCACATCGTCATCACTCCCGTCGCATTTCACTTTCTCCACCCCAACCGGGATCCCATTGACAACATCCTAATTGCTGCAAACCAAAAAGCTCTCCAGTGTATCCCAGCCTCATGTTGATATTCACAACGAGTCCATTACACACCTAAGCGGGCAACTCATGATATGGGGTGCGGCAGAGAATCCAAGGCTCCTCACCGGGGGCCCACTGTGGCGGTGGCACGATACCAAGCACTTGCAACAACCTCTCAACAATACCAATAGTGACTTGAGATGCGCACGACCCCTGATCAATATTAATGTAGTTTGGGACCTTCACAGTCAATTTGTTTGATGTGCCTATCCGTGTCAGTCGTTCGGAGTATCGATACACACTATGATACGGGAGCCATTGGCCCTTGCGGGGGGGGCAAAAAGGGATACCCTCTCTTGGGGACCATGATGAAGGTTACCTACCTGAATGGCTCTATTGAGGGGGGGGCGCCAATGTTGGGTTGAATTGGAGGGAGAGGTTGACATGTTCAAGGGTGAACAACACCTCCTCTTCACCACTGAGGCAGCCGCACATGCCCGTTGGGAGGGGTTGTCGGCTGACGGCAAGAACACGGGCAAGCAAGCCATGCCTCATGCCCTTGACCCTACAACCCACGCTGCTAAGCTTGCTGCCACGCCTACGACATCGGACCTAGAACCTACTACCCAAGTGTTCCGGGTTCCCAAAAGGCGCTGAGGATCCCAAACCTACTTGCAACTCAAACCCCCACCCAGTCCCAAAACGCCTCATTACAGCCAAGAATCTATCTGGGACGTCCTCATTTTGTTTTATGAACGCTATTGAAAAAATGAGAGCACAATCTCAAACCATTACTAATGACCTGCTCCTCTGATTAATCGAGACACGAAGGTTTGTCTCGCATATTGCTACTCACAGGCTGGCACCGCTTTAATTACAACGGTCCTAGGTCTTGATGAGGTGCAATCTGTGCTACGGAATTGTCCCATTCAAAACTCCACAGGGATTAGAATTCTTCTGCCCTCCCGTACGTCCGCATGGCCGCCAATCGCTCTGCACCGCCCAATTGCCCGGCCGCTAGGATGAGCAGGTCGTTGTCACCTCTCTGATGAAAACATCAGCCAACGCCCATCCTAGGTAAACCAAAAATGCCTTACGGACAGAACAGCACCCTGTACCATCATCATGAGGTACCTCGAGGAAGGGAGAAAACATGTCGTGCGCCTGTGTCTACGTCTTGATGTGTATGCGGCGTGCATGTGGTGAGGTGTGTTTGATGGTGGGTGTGGGACCCCTCCAGGGGTTCTCGTCCATGGTGGTTGCGCGCCCTGGTGTCCATGACCGTCCTAGTGTCCACGACCGTCCTGGTGGGGACCTTGGATCGCCACCTACACCTCCTATGAGTCGCACCATGCCTCCGCGTGGGGGAACCAGGTGGGGGAGGCTATCACCGGGCCATGTTCCCTTGGGGCTAAATGAGCACCACCGCGCCACACACTTATTGCACGGCAAAGAGGAGCTGGGATACAGAATGCATCCATTGCATGCTCAACGCATCGCCCCCCTTTTCATCGTAGGGGGGGGGGGGGCGGAATGTGGCTAGTATTTTTCCGCATTTTCCGCATCCTTGTTCGCATTTCCTGGGTAGGTCTCTTAGTGTAATGTTCAAGAGGAAGCATTCTAGTGGCACTGTCTTGTAGTCGGTTAGTTGTGAGGAACATTGGGTTTTGTGGGCGCCACAAGCGCCAAAGATTTTTTTGTTTTTAGGCATACGGCATGGGGACATTTTTTTGTTTGACCCTGTGTGTCTATACTCAAAATACTCAGAATTTTGTGGAGAATTCAAAAATGGATTACAACCACAAAAAAGGATTTTGACCTCGACCCGACCTCCGGGTCGGACCTTGGTTGATGGGAGGGAGCCTGAGTTGATGGGCAAATTTTTTTGAAAATGTTTCTCCAGTTGTGTATATTCAAAATGATTAGCATGTCATGGGGATCATTTTGAGGTATGTATGTTGGGGTCCCCCCTCCCCCCCCGGGGAGCCCGGTGTTTTGGGTCAATGGGGGAGCACTTGGTGCGGCGCAGAGATTCAGCGGTCCGCCCTAATCAAGTAAGTGCAGCTTGTGCCCCTTAGGGTTTTGAGCCTAGTCCGTGATATTCTTGAGTTGAACTACTGCACTAAGTTGTTCCATCAAACCGTCCATGGTTTGAGCGCTTGATCGTGCAAGATGAGATGAAACATAGGGGTTTCGAGGGGCAAACACCATTCTTACAAACCTGCATTTTGCCGCAATTTTTACCGCATTTTCTGCATTTCCCCCCCTTTTTTCCGCATTTTTTTGCCAATCCTGGCGACTCCATTCCCCCCCCCTTCAACCCTTCAAACCCCTGGGGCCGGACACCTTGACGTCGTGTGGAGGCATGGTGGGGTCTCCCCAGCGCGAACCGGCCGGAATAGGGGTGCAGCTACGCTGCCAAAGCTTTGCAGTGCCCTCAAACCCCATCTGTGCGCCCACTATCCTGGATAATGGCCGCCGGCGAGCAGGTGCGGCATCGCAGCCCCTTTGCCCCTTAGACCACGCAGCATGCCTCGTAAGAAGCGTGTTCGGTCGGCGGCCGGCTACAACAATCAACGCGAGCCACCACGGACCGCAGTGATTCTGCTGGTGCGCAGCTCCCTCGGTTATAGAGTAGGTCATGGACTGCCTGCGGCCGCCAATTCCCTATGACCTCGTGTGCGGCCCACGCCATGGTGCAGCATCGTCTCGGGACTGTCATGACAGCCATCAGCCGCCTCCTGCGTGCCAGCGGTCTTCGCTGCCCATCGGTGAACATCCTCATGTTTGCCCTCTATGCCTTGCTGCCTATGTCCCTCTGGGGAACGTTGCCGTGTGCTGGTGATGCTGTATCCCAAGGGGGCACGTTCTATCGGGGTATCCTACAGTTGCCCCGCGCCGTTGCTGATTGTGTCAACCCGGTTGGCCGCTGCTTCACTCTGTCTGCTAATTTGCTCTATTCCCATAGAGCCACACTCGGGGCACCTTTACCCAATGTTTGACTAACTCCACCGTGAGCATTTGTACATACCCCCGCAACCTGTCATGGCGCGGGTGTGTGCGTGGTGTGCTTTTGACCCATGGCTTGCATGTGCCGACAAAGATAGTGGAGCCATCAGACGTGACCGGCCTGCTTGCCCAGCGCGACGCGCTCTCCCGCCATGTGGTGCTAGATGGTCGCCCCACTGTCTATTATGGCACAGCACGTGTCCTGGGGCCCTACCTCGCTACTCGCCCTGCGGGATGTGTACCCTCGTGGCACGAGGTGGGAACTTGGGTTCCGTGGCCGCTCCTCCGCCAGCTGCTACTTTGCAACCTGGCGTGACGTATGCTTTGTGTGGTATGTGCCCTGTGTGCGCCGCTCTTTGTCGCGTTTTGCCGACCCGACCCGGCTTGATCTGCTCCGGTGCTTCTACCCCATGCTCTATGTGCCCGGAGATTTGTGTTTGTTCCTCTTTTGCTCTATCGACAACGGGTGGTGGGGCGTCCTCCTATCCGGTGTTCCTTTTCACAGCTCTCTCGTCAACTTACCCCCCTTTTTTGCACAACGCAATGCTTGCTCTTTTACTACCACAGTCGACCTCACCGGACCCACACCACGTCAACGTTTGCTATCTCTTGCCCCTGTCGAGGCATCTCCGCACCATGTCATGCCATGTCATGTTTCCCCCTTGCTAACTGACATCAAGCACCGCATGGCCGATGATCGCTATGCAGCAGACCTTCACCCCCAATGGACGGGGCAGTCGACACCTCAGTTGCTCTAGGCAACACAAGCCACCCTTCCAGCCCTATGGAGCCATCCCCCGTCAGGGATGAATGACGCACTGCGCTCGGCCCTTTACAAGGGCAAGATCTCTTCAGTCTCCAGCATCGAGGCTGTGCTCCACCCGCAAGGGTTGCTGCTCACCTGCCAAGCCACTGTGCAAACCAGCTCTGACGGACGCATGGCGGCGCATGTCCCGCCGGCCATCTTTGCTGGGCCCAAGATTTTGGGGTACCTTCACCTGCCCTTTGATGACATGGCACGCCAGTTGGTGGAAAAGTGGAACCCTAGGTACAACCGCTGGACCATCCGAAGATGCACGCCTCTACCGCACGTATGCTTGGTGTCGCGGATGCCACACGGGTACGGGGCGTCCCCAACGCGGCTCACAAAGCAAAATTGATCCGGCGTGTAGGCGAGTACTTGCCTGTTGGCGAGGTGCGCGATTTTGGGGTAGGACTACCACCAAGCCTATTCAATGTCTTATTCAGCTTACGGCCCCTCCCCGGCGGCCCCGAGTCCCATCTACTCAAGAGTGTTAGGCTTATGGATGATTGGCCTGAATCCCCCCCATTTCCCATTAGTGTGTACCATGACATGTTGATTGATCATTTGCAAGACATGTTGCAACGGACACTGCAAACTCTTGTGAAACCTGTTAGTATATCACAAGATTGCACGGATGCACTTCAACAGCACATCCCCCATCGGTCGTTGGCACAGCAGGTTGACCATAACGCCACATGTGACACCCTCCTCAGTAAACGACAACCACAGCGCTATGGTGGAAGGAACATGGCCATGCTAGAGGCTGTCCGCCCTGAGGGTGCGCCTATGGATGCACTTGCACGCGACCCTACCCCCCCTCCCCCTCCTACACACAACTTTGATGGCCTTGCAAATGAGCTTGTCGGAATTCTTGAGGTATACGAGGGTGATGATGCAACCTCCACTGTTGAGGCACCCCCTGTTGCAGTTACCGTGTCCAGTGCTCCATTTGTGCCGTCTGTGTTGGGTTTGGACAGGGGGGGCAGATGTCATTTCTATAGATGATGAATAGAACAGCATGCACCACCCCCCCCCCATTTTTGGGGAGGTGGGAAAATATAAGCACCATGCCTGTCGAACCACTGCCTTGTTGCATTTTGATGTTTCCCTGCTCCCTTGCTGCTCCCGGTTGGATGGTTTAAGTTGTTCCTTTTGCCATGGCAAGCCAAACAGCCACCCCAGGGCTCACACCAGACGCAGCATCGCAACGAGATAGTGTTGAGATGTCACTTAGCCAGGCAGCAGCGGGACCGAAGCTAGCAGCAATGCCTGCAAGCAAGCCGTTGAAGCAGCGCGTTGGACGGGATCTCACAGACACATGGAGCTCGGGTCGGTCACAGTGCGGATCACGCAACTACGACTCGATGTGCACCTTCAACATGGGCAGACCAGGAAGCGTGATGACAAGGAGGTGGCAAAGCGGCTGGCATCTTTGAAGCGGAATCCCCCGTTGAAGTCGATTACCATTTTGACTTGGCAAGATGAAGGTACATGAACCACTTTCCCACCAAGAAGCTCTGCAGAGCGTTCCGGTTCCAATTTGTGCTTAGTAGGGGTTAACAAAGGTAGTTTCGTCAACAAAACGCTCTGCAAAGCGTTTCGGAGCAATTTCTCGGTGTGAGCATGTGTAATAATAGTACTACATTCCAAACCCTGCAGCATTCTCATCTTGCGTCAATGGCATCAAACTATCAATGTTGCCATGTAGGTGGTGCGGTGTGGGTCCTTGGTGGGCAGCACATATGTACGGCTCTTCAAAAATTGCAAGCATGGTACCTCCGGGTTGGCAAGGCGTTTACCGGTATGGCTATCTCACGTGCAATACTACATGATCAAAGAGGACACAAAGATATCCATCAGGCAGCAGATCGCAGGGGACCACAATGCAGTGCAACACAAATGTTCTTCGCTGAGACTGTCAAAAATTGGAAACTCGATATGAGGTGAGCTCGATGCGTCTGGCAACGTGGAGGAGAAAGAAGCCCTTCTTCTAGCCTAACCAAAAGCTAGAAAACTGGATAAGTCGGCCTGGCTAGTATGTAGTGATGTTATTGCGATCGACTCCACGTTTCTTGCTTGCCCCATGTAGTGTTATTACCTGTTGCTTTGCAAAAGGCAGTATTCAAGGCTTGGAAACCTCTGGTGGAAAGTGTGAGGAACGAGATCAGTGGGGCACTCGCGGACCTTGAGAGACAGGCGGGGACTTAAGGTATGCAGCCATGCTTTCCAACCACGTTTTGACAAAAAACGCACTCCAGAGCTTCTCGGCCTGCTGTGATATTAAATGACACCTTGAGAATCGTCTTGGATTGGCCGAACGCAGTGCATAGCATTCTGGACAAGTTGTGGGTTATAATAGGCATTGTTTTGCCATTTTGCCCTTCAGTGATCACCTGCACTACTCTGAGACCATGCCTAGGGCTGCAACCGGACCAATATCTCAAGGTCATGTCATTTCTGAGGTCGGACAAGGTAAAAGTGAGTGGATTGGCAAGACTGTGCCGTGGACTGAAGAAGGACGGAGCCTGGGTGATTATCTGGATGCATCCGGCGAACAGTATCGTACATGAGACCAGAAGGATGCCTGTCTCCTAATTTATTCGTTGTGGTGATATTTCAGTAACGGTCCTAATTTTTTGTGACATTTTCGATGCAGAAAATGAATCCGAGATGTTGCATATCCGAAAAATGCTGAGGTGTGCCACAAACAAACAACAGGGGGGAACTTGTGGCAGCCATACATGACATTCGCCACAGGGCACCGCAGAAGCGCACGCTGATATCCTCTGATTCGGAGGTGGTGGTCATGGGTGCCATGGGCAAAGCTAGCAAATGGCGGCGCCACGACTGGCAAGGCTCCCGAGGACTGGTGGGCCACGTGGATTTGCGGGAGCAACTCCTCAGGGAAATGGAACAAGCAGGAACAGCAATACGCCCGATGCGCGTCCCCTCACACGCTTGTATTGTAGGAAATATATATATATATATATGGGGCGCCAAAAATCCCCCCTACTCCGGGTATATGTGACCATAGCCCGGCGCTTGCAGCAGGAGGGTTAGGCGTAGGAACGAGAAGACGAGTCAGACTTGGATGAATCCCCCATGTTTTCTCCGGAAGAGCGGGCAGCCGACCCGCCGCCTCGAGGCACCCCCGCCCCCCCCCCACGCCAACACAGCCAGGGAGTCACACCGTTGTTGGAGGTTGAGGATTGCACCCCGGCCTCCCAGAGGCCATGTTACTCAGCAAACCGCACAGACCTGTCCTCGGGATGGCGTTCGCGGGCGGTCTCCCGCTCCCCTCGGACAACGCCGATGCGTGACATCAGGCAGGAACTCTTCCCCTCCTTTGTCTCCCCTCCGTCCCCAAATAATTGTGACGAGGCTTCACTGGCGCCCAGGTCACCAGCATCGGCCTCCACAATTACATGCAGCATGGAGGGCTCACGGTGTGGGACGCCGGACCCCAGGCGCCCTTTGTTTCACAGACCATAATGCACATGACGCCCCCCCACCCCTTGAACGCCCCATAGGCAAATGAAACGCCATTACGCGCAGGAGACATAGACGGCCCAATAGCGAGAGCGGTAGTCTTCAGTCCTCACGTGCGGGGGTTCGAAACCCGCGAGCTGCTGCTCTTGGGTTCCTTGCACCTAGGGCTCTCTATCGAGCATCGTTGGAAACACCCCCCCCCTTCAGCAGCCCGCACCACCACCGGTACCGGTGGATAGGGTGGAGGTCTCGTCCGTTGTACCCACGCCAACCCCAAAAAGGACACACGTGCACCACACACACATGTAGCAGTGCGCGCCGCCACCTGTACTCGTACAGATCGATGGGAGGTCCCGTCCAGTATTCAAAGGGATTGGTGGGCGGCCCCACCGATCCCGGGAATCAAACCACCTCATTCACGGCAAGGGCCCGTTGCGCTGCCACTCGAGCAGCTGCCTTTTGAGGTAGTATAGATTCCACCCCGAGGAACAACGGAAGGGCACACACACCCACACCACATGCAGGCTCCCCGGCGCCCCCCAGCCTTCCCTCTTTTGTATGGCTGTATGTCGACCTCCGCAAATTCCAGTACCCATTGGGGTTTGTAAATCCTAAGGACCTAAATGGCCCAGTGCCGGTGGTAGTGGCCCGCGAGGGTGACCTCTGACCGCCCCAACCCCCATGACCTGGTAAACCCGAAACACACGTATGTGGACGAGAGTGGCCAGCATATGCAGATATACCAGTGCGGCGGCGGGCACCAAAGTGGGACACATCTAACGCTACGCCCCGAACTCAGTCCAAAGGCGACAAAGCCCAAAACCCTGTAGAAGCAGCCCAACTCTGACCCCATTCACGGCGGAGGGAAGGGACAAAGCTGCAAAGAACTATCCGCGTGACACGTACAATCGTGGAACTGAGTTGGCAATGAAGGTCGTGAGGCAGGCGCGGCTGGAGCTAAGTGGCGGGTTCACACCTGACCAATTGAGGCCCCGGAATGACATACCTGTGTGGTGTTTACAAACCACCATTCTGTATTGACGGTTTATGATCAGTGAAACCATCACCTATTGTGGAGTGCCTGTTGGGCACCACTCCACACGCTGGTGGTGTGTGGTTGCTTAGCAAGGTATGAATCACGTGGAAATGAAAAGTGTCGGGTACCAAGCAAACACAGGCAAGCAATGGATAGTGCATAATACGTTGATACAAGTAGGCATGCTCAAGCAGTATTGTATTGCCAAACAAAGAGAGTGCGGTAACAAAGATAATGAACTTTATGAATGAATACATATTGAAGAACACATAGTCAAACCTCACACCTGTGTGTATTGTTGGTGAGAAATAACATAGAAAAATGCACCAATATAGCACTCCAAAAATGCAAATCGGCTCAAGAACACTGTGCAGAGCGTTCTTCAATTGAAAACTCAAAAACAAAGCATACCACGTCGCAAACCACTGCGTGCCAAAACACGGGGGCCAAACCAGTCAAACTAACAGAAACAGACTCCTGCAGCACCCATTACTTCTTCTTACTCGCCGCCTTGGGCTTTGGTATGGTGGTAGCTGCACCCTTCACCCTATTGTGGAACGAATCCAGGCTCCCCGGAGGTTTGAAGGGCTTGTGTCCACCACCACTGCCGCAACTGGGGCGGTCATAACTGTCATCCTTGGCATCTTGCTCCTGGCTCTGTCTTTTCCTTTTTGCTGGTGTGGTTCTCTTTTGAGGCTCCAAGCAGTCGTCGTCATCGTTGCCAATTTCATCCACATCGTCATCACTCCCGTCGCATTTCACTTTCTCCACCCCAACCGGGATCCCATTGACAACATCCTAATTGCTGCAAACCAAAAAGCTCTCCAGTGTATCCCAGCCTCATGTTGATATTCACAACGAGTCCATTGCACACCTAGGCGGGCAACTCATGATATGGGGTGCGGCAGAGAATCCAAGGCTCCTCACCGGGGGCCCACTGTGGCGGTGGCACGATACCAAGCACTTGCAACAACCTCTCAACAATACCAATAGTGACTTGAGATGCGCACGACCCCTGATCAATATTAATTTAGTTTGGGACCTTCACAGTCAATTTGTTTGATGTGCCTATCCGTGTCAGTCGTTCGGAGTATCGATACACACCGTGGCTTGTTGATGGATCATATGTCTAGACCTGCGTCCACTGCCATCCCCGAGTTGCGTCTAGGTCCTTCAGCGAGTGACCAATGTGTTTCACGTCCCCAGACTTGCCAGCAATGCAAATAGGTGCGTCTTTCATGAGCAACTTGCCTATAAGGGGATGAATGTCCTGTATACCATCTGGTCCCAGTTCCCAAAGCATCTTCAATCAAAACACAGTTAGACGGACCAATTTTAATGGAATATGGAGGAAGAATGATCTGCAGAGCGTTTCGAGGACGAAACCGACTATTGACTGCACAATTGACAAGGAATGTAACACACTGCTGCGTAAGGTCTTGCTGCGAAGGTAGCTGGAACACCACGGCCATGGATGACTGGTGCAATAAGGAGTTTTGTCCGTGCCTCATTTGTTTCTTCAGCTCCCGTGTTCCGGAGGACAGCGGCCTTGTGATCAGTGAGCTCCACGTTGCCTCTTTGGCAGGGTTTGACAAGGCAATCCTAATAGCCTTCCACTCCTCTGCACTCCACAAGGGGCATTTCTGCACTGCATCCCAAAGCGGGTAGGGGGTAGACTCTGACGAGCGCCAACGGCCTGTGTTCATCTTCCCACAGTGGGAATGCATTGTGCCGTGTCGCGGTGATCCCCGAAAAATACACCGAACCCCCCCACCATGCCCGCCTCTGGATGGATTTCCGACGAACCATCGGGGTAGATGGCTTCCCATCCCTCTGCTACATATTCATCAATGACCTTTTGGTGTGCCGCCGCCATTGCCGGGCCATAGATTTCCTTTTTGCGCTTTTTTGGGACGCGGGTTGCGGAGCCTGGTGGGGGAGGGGTGTGGTTGGTTCAGCCTGGGGTGTTGAAGAATTCCCGTTTCCTTGAGGGACGTGATCGCCTTGTGCATGTCCCGCACTTCTGCTATAGGGAGGGTGGGAGGTAGGTGCTCGTGCCAGCATGCGATTATGCATAGCCAATGTGTGAGGAAGATGTCCCACGTTGGGAGGGTGTCACGAAACTGAATAGCATTGTGTAGGTTCCATGATGCCATAATGGCGGTCCACATGACCAAGCCCAGTGGGCTCTAGAGGGATAGGACTAGCATGTCCCAGAGGAGGACCTCCGGGTCTGTTTCCGTGGTGTCTTCAAAAATCGCCGGCCCCATGCATTGCATTGCCACGTGGTATGCGGGGGGGGGGGGGGGACGGCATTCCATCAAGGCGTGCCGCATGTCTTCCGGCTTGCCATCCACAAGGCAATGTGTGTGCTGTGGGAGCCAGCTGGCCAGCCTGGTCCCTACAAGCAATTTCTTGCACAATGTTGTCTGTACAAACGAGTGGTGTCTGGGTGGTACCGACAGCTTGGTCCAGGCGTGCCACGTCTCGGGGGTTTGACGGGGGTCGGGCGCTTCCCGGAGCAAAAAGTACCTGAGCATGGCTTTTGTGTTCCAACCCCCCAAGAAAATCGCTGACGTTCCTTGTGGCGGTGTCATTTGCGGCCGAGGCCAAGCGTGACCGAGTTGGGACTTGTACCTCGGGGCCCATGTGCGTGGCAGGCTCCCCTGCACGTCCGTTGTGAGCTGTCCTATGCATGTGACCCCTGCCCTGATAAGCTTGGGCGAAAAGTATGTTTTTTTATTGGTGTCCCTGAAGAGCACCAAGTGCCAGCACCTCAGCCGTAGCGCGTGGTCTGTGTTGGGGGGCAGGATGGGGGCCAGTTTCCGTAGGAGGGAGTAGGCTTTTGTCCTGGTGCCCAAAAAAAGGTTAGGTGTTCCAGGGGATGGGGCCCAGCTGGAGCCATGGGAGGTCTCCCAGTTCCGTTTGTACCCGGAAGCGTTTGGCCCACCCATTGAAATGCTGTGCAGTAATGGGGGAGAGTTTACGCGTGTCGTGCCGAGACATTACGAAATGTGTGGCATGCTGCCACAGCACGCACAGGCTGGGCTTCGGGAGGAGAGCTCCCCGCACCTTCGGGGGGAGTTGCACGACCGGAAGGGTGAGACCCCGGCTGCTGAGTCTAAGGTAAACCCGGTACACATTTGCTAGCTTGGTGCATTCATCCTCTGTGGGGAACTAGGCCCTCGCCGGGTAGATCAGCAATGGGAGTATCCGCTCCTGTAGCAAGTGCACACGCTCTGGCATCGTGAGAGGGAGGGTGGCCGCGAACTACGCGCGCGCAAGTACTCAGGCTAAGTGGGGAGCAAAAGCCTCATCACGGCGTACGTCCCCAAAAAGATTCCCGAGATACTTCACCTTGCTTTGCACCGGAACGCCTGTGCTTGTGAGTTTGGTTTTCGGCGGGTCCCTCCAAAAGCCGAGTAACAAAAAGGCCGATTTATCCAAATTAATCTTCAATCCAACGAACTTGGCATACCGCCGTAGCCTGTACATGATGTCGGGTATGAGGGGGCAGATCAGAGCTGAGGAGATGGGGATATACAACAAAAAAGCATAGAGAAGGACTCTATTGCTAGGGGACAGTGCCTGGAGCATGGGCACTAGCACCGAGCAAATCATGGCAAACAACGCTAGTGACAGTGGGTCCCCCTGGCGGACACCTAACTCTGGGGTGACCTGCACCTCGCGCACTACGCCCTTGCCCACTCCAAAAACAAAGAGGGAGGTTAGCATCTTCATCATGAGTGTGATCATCTGTGGGGCGAGGCCCAAGTGTGTGAAGAAGGCGACAAAATAATTGTGATGCACCGAATCAAATGCTTTTGAGAAGTCAATGGAGAGGAAAAGTCCATAGTCCATTGTGGTCCATGTCCATTGCTGCCCTCGCCCCCAGATATGCTCAAAAATGAAGCACCCTTTAATGAAGCCTTATTGCTCGGGAGGGGGGGGGGGGTGGCATATAAGAGCAAGTTCTGCAACATGAGGCGCACGGTCATTAAGACCCATTTGAATAACACAGTTTGCAAACACAGCGGGCGCAGCTGGGTGACAGAAATTGAGCCCCTTTGCCTGGGGATTGGGCTCAAGATGGCCAGTGCCCACTCCTATGTGATTTTCCCCGTGTTAGCAATTGTGCAATTTGTTCCGTCATTTTGGGCACCACTCCCCCTGGGAGGGCCATCAGCATTTCCGTTGTGACTCCGTCCAAGCCAAGGGCTGACCCTGGTTTCATTTTTTCTAGTGCTCTGAGCACCAGCTCCTGTGTGAGTGGCTTAAGCAACAGGGCTGCTGCTCCTTTTAGTTGCGGGCGGAGGGGCAGTGATTGCAGAAATTGGGCACTCTCCTCGACGGATTACTCCCCCTTGGCCACGACCCCTGACCAAAACTGCTTCAGTTCCTCCGCAATTTGTGTGGGTTCTGTGAAAGTGTGCCTTGTCCTCTTGCGCAGTGCTGTCACTTTCCGTTTGCTTGGCAATTCCCTGCTGAAACGTGCAATTTCTATCCGTTGTTGTTGTTTGCTCTGTGGTTCCTCCGGTTATGCGTTGAGTGCCAACAGTAGCTTGGATAACACAATATTTTCCATGTTGTGTTTTGTGGCCAGTTTTGCCTGTGCCGCGAGCATTGCATATGCATGTCGTGGCGTGAGTGGTATCAGTCCCTGTTGGTGCAGAAAAGTCGCCGCCCGCGGGGGGGTGTAGTCGACAGTGGTTAGCTGATGCATGGCTGTGACCTCTCTGAGTCCCTTGGTGTTTACTTGTTGTTCAAACTTGTATGCAGTGGTTCTGATGGTGCGGAGTGCCTGTGCCCACCACTCGTCTCCTTGTGCCGTGTGTTCCCTCAAATGCTGGGTGAAGCCCGCTGTGGTTTCCTCACACTGCGGAAAGCTTGTGGACGGTCTGTCTAGGTTGGATTGTCGTGGGGTTGGGGGGGGGGGGGAGGGTTGTTACCACCGCGCGGTGGTCTCCACTACCATTTTTTTCGCGTAGCACCATACGAGCAAGGCTGACATGTGTCTAGACACATGGATTTTGTCTATCCTTCTGCGATGGGGGCACTCGTCCTGCTGTGTGTGAAACCCCCACGTCCACCCTTTAGGTCTTCTTGGGTCGTCGTGGTCCAGGGCCATACACTTCTTGCCACGTGTCACACATGCTGAGGGCTGAGAGGGTGCTGAGTTCCTCAGCCCGTTCTCTGGCTGCGGGGGAGGTTGTCGTGCTCACAAATACACTCAGAGTCATCACCTGGGGTGATGACCGAATTGTGGTCCACGAGGAGGAGTATGCGTTGTGAGAAGCGGAAGACCGCCATTGCCTCTTTCAACCGTAACCGCTGTGACTTTCTTTTGTCTGGCTTATCACTGAAGTGGGCAGCAACCACTGTGTACACGAGGCCTTCGAGGCTCAGCAAGTTGCTCAGAAGCAAGTGCGGGGAGATGGAGGCTGAGGCGACCTCCGTCCATTCCTCTTGCCAAAACAGTGCCACCCACCCCCTGGTGTGTGGGGGGGGGGGGGGGAGAGCGGGGCGTAGCCCTGCTGCTTAGCAAGGGCTTTGAGACTGGAGGAGCGGGACTCTAGTTGCGCGGAGCCCCTTTGTAGGTGCGGTTCTTGCATCGCAAAGACCTGCACGTGCCATTCTTTCATGCGGCCTAGCACCACTTTTACCCTGGGTACGATGCGTGAGCCTTCTTGCTGGTCGGTGTGTGCACCGTTGACGTCGATGGTGGCAACTGTGAGGTCGATGCCTAACGGAAACATTTGTGGTGTTGCGATGGCATTAGAAGTCCGTTACCGTTGTGTGGCCCTTTACCTCTGCCACTGTCAAGATCCAACGCCATCATTTGTGAGCCCAAGGACTGGGAGGGGGGGTCTGCAATACCACGGCCTGTAGGTAACTGAGGTTCTGTTGTGTGAGCGGAACCTGTCCCTAGTAGAGGGGGTGAGGAGGCTGCACTTGAGGGGAAAGAATATTGGGCAGTACTTGCACTGCCTGCATAGGGCTCGGTTGTACTTGCACTTGGGGGGAGGGGAGAAGGGAGTTTGGATTCCGACGGAGAATCTGTGCTGGAGTCATTGGCCCTGCCTGCTAGGCCGGCTGTGGTTTGTTCTTATCCTTTTCTCGCCATGATTGCCACCTGGTTTCCCAGTCAGAGTAAGAGTGGATTGTGGCAACGCGCTGGGAACCCCCTCGGTCAGTCACAGTCAGTAATGCCCCCGCCAACCCCTTGATTCCCGGTGCATGCACAGCCCAGTTTGGTTGCCCAATGTTACCCATTGACCATCTCAATCGTTCAAGGGACACGGGGGTGTCTTGAAGTGGTATGGAGCGGCTGCTCAGGGCGTGTTTCACAACCGACAGAATTTCATTGGGGGCCAAATACTGTGGTATAGCCACCAAGACCACGTGACCGTCTGTCTCCGTGGGTGTTTTGCATCCTTTGGTTGACCAGGACGTGGATGTGCGGATGCTGGCACCCGACGTGGACGACCCTCGCTGGTCCGAGTACCCGTCTTTTGTCCCCTCGGTTTTCAACGCATACCCGAGATCCTTCAACTGCGGGAGGCCCTTTTCCACGAATACTTGTGAATCCGCCTTGGTCTTGAACCCGAGGCGAATTTTGTTGGTGTTAGTGTACTGTGCCTGTGGCCTGTGCTAAAGCACTTCTGTAATCTTACACAAATGGAAGTTGAGCACTGCCCAAAACTTAGTGCGAGCTTCGTGTGTATCTGCCTTTTTGACAATCCAGACTTCCGCAATACATTCCCAATCATTCAAGTCACCAGAGTACGTTTTGAAGGGAACGCGGGCGTAGTTCTCCTTGCTATAGTACTTGGACTCTGTGGCATCCATTTTATCCCGTGGCACCAAAGCCTACTGGAAGATGACCCAGCTGGTCTGAGTTGGTTGTGGGCCCGGAGAGATTGCGGTTAGGCGAGGCCCAATTCAGACACCAGCTCATTCATGAATTTGTTGTTGATACAAATAGCCGACTTGTCCGCGTGCTGTGCAATGGGGGCAAACAATTTCAATGGATCTTGGCCAGGGGGGAGGAGCTCGACGATGCGTCTTGCCGGACCGGTGGCAAAGGGATTGTTGCGCACTCCCTGCAGCGCTTCCACTATCCATGTGTAGAGGTGTGAGTCATGTTTTTCACAGATCGGTCTGTTCAGCAACGAGATTGATTCCGGGTTGAACGGGAGCTGTTCACCGAGCAGGTCCGTGCCTTCTGCCAGTCACAACTCCCTTCTTGTGAAGACTATCATCTTCAGAGAGACACCCGTGTATTGAGCCACCACTTGCTGGAACAGAGCAATGCCCTCGCGTACGCCCGAACTGTGTACTGCGACTCCCAGGTTGAAGGTGATGTCATTGCACCATATGAATTTGAAGAGAACGGGTTCTTTGAGGTTTAGGATCCAGTCCAGTTTGTACTGGGCTGCTGAAACATCCTTGTTGTCGAAATATTTGTGGTCTGAGACAATTGCTATTGTGTGTTCCGATGCTACCAGGCTGGCTATGGCCACCTGCGTGGACTCGTATGCCATTAGGGTACCCTCTTCCGCCCATTCGTGGGCGGGTGTCATTCAGAGGGGGGGGAGGGGGTTCAACACTGGGTTTTCCTCACTGCACTGTGAAACGTGGATGTGGAACAACAAAATTTTGATGGCACCCTTAGGTCTCAAAATGCATTCTTCCCCCAAACAGGGTTTACGGCAACCATTTCAAAATGTAGTGCCCAACAAGGCTCTTTTGAAAAATGTGATTTCTCCCTATGGGCCGAAACGCTCTTGGGTTTCGGCCGACCACTCGCCTAAGGAGGTGGGTTGAACGGGGGGAAGATTAGGAAGTGCTTTAGCCAGTCGTGGCCCCCGTTGAGGAGCCATTGCCCTTGTGCACCATGCCCACCACAACACCCGCCCAAAAAAGTGATCTCCTCCCAAAGAAAGCCCGCACCCTAACCCCCACATCCAAGCCGTCCGCCTCCAAAAAGGTCATGTTCAAACTCAGGAGTTTTGAGTCGGACAACTCCAACTGAAACACAACCCTTTACTGAAGCAAAGTAAAGGGGAAAAGGGGGGTGATACGGGAGCCATTGGCCCTTGCGGGGGGGGCAAAAAGGGATACCCTCTCTTGGGGACCATGATGAAGGTTACCTACCTGAATGGCTCTATTGAGGGGGGGGCGCCAATGTTGGGTTGAATTGGAGGGAGAGGTTGTTCATGTTCAAGGGTGAACAACACCTCCTCTTCACCACTGAGGCAGCCGCACATGCCCATTGGGAGGGGTTGTCGGCTGACGGCAAGAACACGGGCAAGCAAGCCATGCCTCATTCCCTTGACCCTACAACCCAGGTTGCACAGCTTGCTGCCACGCCTACGAGATCGGACCTAGAACCTACTACCCAAGTGTTCCGGGTTCCCAAAAGGCGCTGAGGATCCCAAACCTACTTGCAACTCAAGCCCCCACCCAGTCCCAAAACGCCTCATTACAGCCAAGAATCTATCTGGGACGTCCTCATTTTGTTTTATGAACGCTATTGAAAAAATGAGGACACAATCTCAAACCATTACTAATGACTTGCTCCTCTGATTAATCGAGACACGAAGGTTTGTCTCGCATATTGCTACTCACAGGCTGGCACCGCTTTAATTACAACGGTCCTAGGTCTTGATGAGCTGCAATCTGTGTTATGGAATTGTCCCGTTCAAAACTCCACAGGGATTAGAATTCTTTTGCCCTCCCGTACGTCCGCATGGCCGCCAATCGCTCTGCACCGCCCAATTGCCCAGCCGCTAGGATTATCAGGTCGTTGTCACCTCTCTAATGAACACATCAAACAACGCCCATCCTAGGTAAACCAAAAACAGATTACGGACAGAACAGCACCCTGTACCATCATCATGAGGAACCTTGAGGAAGGGAGAAAACATGTCATGCGCCTATGTCTACGTCTTGATGTGTATGTGGTGTGCATGTGGTGAGGTGTGTTTGGTGGCTAGTGTGGGGTTCTCTCCATGGGTTCTCGTCCATGGTGGTTGCGTGCCCTGGTGTCCATGACCGTCCTAGTGTCCACGACCGTGCTGGTGGGGACCTTAGACCGCCACCTACACCTCCTACAAGTCGCACCATGCCTCTGCGTCGGGGAACCAGGGGGGAGGTGGGGGGGCATCACCAAGGCCATGTTCCCTTGGGGCTAAATGAGCACCACCGCGCCACACTTATTACACAGCAAAGAGGAGCGGGGATGCAAAATGCATCCATTGCATGCTCAACGCATCGCCCTGCTTTTCATCATAGGGGGGGAGGGGGGGCGGAATGCGGTCAGTATTTTTCCGCATTTTCCGCATCTTTGTCCGCATTTCCTGGGTAGAGCGCTTAGTGTAAGTTTCAAGAGGAAACATTCTAGTGGCACTGTCTTGTGAGGAACAATGGGTTTTGTGGGCGCCACAAGCGCCGAAGTTGTTTTTTTTAAGCATATGGCATGGGGACATTTTTTTGTTTGACCCTGTGTGTCTATACTCAAAATACTCAAAATTTTGACGAGAGTTCAAAAATGGATTCAAATCACAAAAAAGGATTTTGACCTCGACCCGACCTCCAAGTCGGACCTTGGTTGATGGGAGGGAGCCTGAGTTGATGGGCAAATTTTTTTGAAAATGTTTCTCCAGTTGTGTATATTCAAAATGATTAGCATGTCATGGGGATCATTTTGAGGTATGTATTTTGGGGTCCCCCCTCCCCCCCGGGGAGCCCGGTGTTTTGGGTCAATGGGGGAGCACTTGGCGCGGCACGGAAGTTTAGCGGTATGACTAATCAAGTAGCTGCAGCTTGTGCCCCTTAGGGTTTTGAGCCTAGTCCGTGATATTCTTGAGTTGAACTACTGCACTAAGTCGTTCCATCAAACGGTCCGTGGTTTGAGCGCTTGATCGTGCAAGATGAGACGAAACATAGGGGTTTAGAGGGGCAAATACCATTCTTACAAACCCGCATTTTCTACAGCAAATTTTACCGCATTTTCCGCAGTTCCCCGCCTTTGTTCCGCATTTTATTGCCAATCCTGGCGACTCCATTCCCCCCCCTCCAACCCCTCAAACCTCTGGGGCTGGACACCTTGACGTGTGTGGAGGCATGGTGGGGTCGTCCCAGCGCGAACGGGCCGGAATAGGGGTGCAGCTACGCTGCCAAAGCTTTGCAGTGCCCTTAAACCCCATCTGTGCGCCCACTATCTTGGATATTGGCCGCCGGCGAGCAGGTGCGGCATCGCTACCCCTTTGCCCCTTAGACCACGCAGCATGCCTCGTAAGAAGCGGGTTCGGTCGGCGGCCCGCTACAACAATCAACGCCGGAGGAGCGATGCTTGAGCTGTGGCCCGACTGGATTATCGGCTGGCCCAGCTACAAGTACCATATCCGGGGCCCCACACACCTAGGGCTGCGCCCGCGACCCCCGGTCGATCGCCAGCACGCTGACGCGGGCTTCGAGCGCTTCCGGGGGTGGGCGCTGCGCGTCCTCGGGCGCCTCTATCCCGGTGCCTTGTTCCACCCCCACAGCCAAAACCGGGAGGTCAACATCTACACCCCCGATGGTGGCGCTGTACATGGATCACTTGGAGCATAGTTACGCGGCAATCGAGTTCACGAGCCACCACGGACCGCCCTGATTCCGCTTCTGCGTAGCTGCCTGGGTTATAGACCAAGTCATGGATTGCCTGCGGCCGCCTATTCCCTATGACCTCGTGTGCGGCCCACGCCATGGCGCGGCATCGTCTCGGGATTCTAATGACAGCCATCGGCCGCCTCCTGTCAATGCGCGCCAGCGCATCGGTGAACATCCTCATGTTTGCCCTCTATGCCTGCTGCCTATGTCCCTCCGGGGAACGTTGCAGTGTGCTGGTGATGCGGTATCCCAAGGGGGCACGTTCTATCGGGGTATCCTACAGTTGCCCCGCGCCGTTGCTGATTGTGCCAACCCGGTTGGCCGCTGCTTCACTCTGTCTACTAAGTTGCTCTACTCCCATAGAGCCACAGTCGGGGCACCTTTACCCAATGTTTGACTAACTCCACCGTGAGCATTTGTACATACCCCCGCAACCTGTCATGGCGCGTGTGTGTGTGTGTGTGGTGTGCCTTTGACCCATGGCTTGCATGCGCCGACAAAGATAGTGGGGCCATCAGACGTGGCCGGCCTGCTCGCCCAGCGCGACGCGCTCTCCCGCCATGTGGTGCTAGAAGGTCACCCCACTGTTAATTATGGCACAGCACGTGTCCTGGGGCCCTACCTCGCTACTCGCCCTGCGCGATGTGTACCCTCGTGGCACGAGGTGGGAACTTGGGTTCCGTGGCCGCTGCTCCGCCGGCTTCTACTTTGCAACCGCGCATGACGTATGCTCTGTGTGACAAGTGCCCTGTTTGCGCTGCATTTTGTGGCATTTTGCCCAGCCGACCCGGCTTGATGCTCCGGTGCTTCTACACCATGCTCTATGTGCCCGGAGATTTGTGTTTGCTCCTTTGTTGCGCTATCTACGGCGGGTGGTGGGGCGTCCTCCTGTCAACACCTATCCGGTGGGGAGGCATTTTGGTACACCACCTGCGCTTTGCTCGCTTTAGTCGCGCCAAACCAGCGCTTTGCGTTGAATATGTTCCTTTTCGATCGTTTGACCGAGACCGAGTTAAACCACGCGCGGGGGCGGGGGGGTTTGGCGCTACTGAGGCGCACGGGTGTTGGCCCTAACGAGGCGCACGGGTGGGGGGGGGGGGGTTGGCGCTAACGAGGCGCAAGGGGGGGGGGGGGGGTTGCCGCTAACGAGGGGCAGGGGGGGGGGTTGGTTACGAACGAGGCGCGCGGGGGGTGGCGGGGTTTGGCACTAGGCGCGGGGGGGGGGGGTTGGCGCTAACGAGGCACGCAGGGGGGGGGGGGATTGGCGCGCTAATGAGGCACACGGGGGGGGGGGGGTTGGGCACTCATGAGACGCGTATACCACATACAAGTCCGCGCATACACAAGGCGGTGCACATACAAGCCGGTGCAAACGCAAGGCGGTGCACACACAAGGCGGTGCACACAAAAGGCGGTCTGCAGCCACCGCAGGGGTCTTCGTACTTAAGGGCCCACAGGCAAGGCGGTACACACAAAAGGCGGTATACACACAAGGCGGTGCACACAAAAGGCGGTGTGCAGCCACCGCACGAGTTTTGTTAATTAAGGGGCCATAGGCAAGGCGGTATACACACAAGCTGGTGCACACAAAAGGCGGTCTCTAGCTACCAAAGAAGTCTTGCTATTTAAAGGGCCACGGGCAAAGCGGTACACACACAAGCCGCTAACGAGGCGCACTGGGGGGGGGGGGGGGGTTGGCGCTAACAAGGCGCACGGGGGCCGGTTTGGCGCGGGTGGGGTTTGGCGTTAACGAGGCGCACGGGGGGGGGGGGGGGGCTTGGGACAATGAGGCACATGGGGGGGGGGGGGGTGCTAACGAGGCGCACGGGGGGGGAGGGGGATTTTGGCGCTAACGAGGCGAATGGGGGGGGGGGTGTTTGGCGCTAACGAGGCGTGCGCCGGGCCCCATTTGCAAATCGTATAACGAGGCGCGCAGTTTCCGCCAAACACTCTCCTTTTCACAGCTATCTCGTCTACCTACCACCCTTTTTTGCGTCAGGCAATGCTCGCTCTTTTAGGACCACAGTCGGCCTCACCGGACCCACACCACGTCAACCTTTGTTATCTCTTGCCCCCATCTAGGAGTTTTCGCACCATGTCATGCCATGTCATGTTTCCCCCTTGCTAACTGACATCAGGTACCGCATGGCTGATGATCCCTATGCAGCACACCTTCACCCCTAATGGACAGAGCAGTCGATTCCTGAGTTGCTCTAGGCAGCAAAGGCCGCCCTTCCACTCATATGGAGCCAACCCCCGTGAGGGGCGAATGACGCGCTGTGCTCGGCCCTTTACAAGGGCAAGATCTCTTCGCTCTCCAGCATTGGGGCTGTGCTCCACAGGCAAGGGTTGCTGCTCACCTGCCAAGCCACTGTGCAAACCAGCTCTGATAGACTCATTGCAGCGCATGTCCCGCCGGCCATCTCTGCTGGGCCCAAGATTTTGGGGTACCTTCCCGCGCCCTTTGATGACATGGCACGCCGGTTGGTGGAAAAGTGCAACCCTAGCTACAAGTGCTGCACCCTCCGAAGATGAACGCCTCTACCGCACGTATGCTTGGTGTCCAGGATGCCACACGGGTACGTGGCGTCCCCAACGCGGCTCAGAAAGCAAAATTGATCCGGAGTGTAGGCGAGTACTTGCCTGTTGGCGCAGTGCGCGATTTTGGGGTCCGACTACCAACGGCTGACGCCCCGTCTGTCCTCCGGGAAATGCCACAGCCGGTGGCAGCGACCCTGCCCATCTCCAAACCGGCTCCTCTACACAAGGTGCACTATGCCTTACTGGCATGGGCGGGGTTTTTTCAAGCTTCACGCTTGGGGCCCATTTCTCCAAAAGGGCGCCCATTCTTGATGTCGTCTCCATGGAGACGGTGGCCGCGGCCTGTGAGGCGTCCCTCATACCCGTCGTTTTTGATGCTGACCTCCCATCTAACACCGAGATGCTATGGTGTCATGGGCCACAGCGCCAGTCCTGGCAATCCTGGAACGCGGCCATAGTCCCATGGTGACGGTTTCCAAGTGGCTCTGGCTTTATGTCCCGGGCACAGAATTCTCGTCGGCCTCGAGTACCTCCAACAGCCTTCTGTGGCCCTCTTTCACTTCAATGCCTAGCGCTGAGCACATTGCCATCGATGATGAGCCTGCCGTGCCTGCCGCTCTGCCATGTTTGAATTTCGCTGCAGCTGCAAATGACGTCACATGCACCCAAGACGCTGCCGTGGCACTGCCTCCGCAATCTGACCCTGTGGATCTCACTGCTGCCATTTTGCCTCAACGATTGCTTTTTGATCTCGGCTGGCAATCCCCATGATTATGAGAACGTTGTGAGATCATTGAAGGATGGTTTAATACGCTTCAAGTGGGCTAGATAAAAGAAGGTACAAACCGCCGGCTAAGAGAGGGGTACCCGCTAAGCTGAAGCATGCGGCCACGCCTCTACCGTCTGCCCGGACGTCTACCCGGTGGAAGGCATAGCTGTGGTCTCCGCGGATCACGACAGCTACCCCGAGATATTTGCGGTTAACAAAGCTGAAAAAGGATGCATACAGGGGGTGTATGGAGAACGACTCACGCAAATTGCCAATCTCCTGCGGGGAGATGATATGTGGAACGCAAAAGGACCGAAGGAGCGAGGACAAAGGGGACAAAAAATGCATGCCACGCCTGTCACGGACGTTGTCGCCGATAACTTGTGTATCCTGAAGCATCGCGGACTGCCAAACCGGTATGTGGCGGTCAAGGGCATCCAAAGTGGTACAAAACACGATGGTAGATCACAGATGGAACTGCGCCCGATGGCAGCCGCCGGAGTGTTTCTCATGCATCCTGAGCTCAGGCATAGAATCAAAACAAATTTGGTGTGCGGAGAGACCGCGTGAAATCGTAGGGTATATCTGGTGAGCAGAGCTGTCAGCATCTCATTGACAGAACCCGTGGAGAAAAGGGGAAACACCGCCTACCCCGTGGTCGAGGCTGCATCCAGTTGATGCTCACCCAACAGCTAAACAAGAATGCCCACTCGGGCAGCATTCAATGCCGAACGGCGAACCACAAATGGCCCCTTGGAAGCATGGATAGAAAGAAGGCACGGTGGGAGAAAGGGCAATGAGTGAAACTGTTCCGGAATATCCACCACGCCTAAAAAGGTACCCATTGGGGTGACCCCAAGTGTGGTGTGCGGCGTGCCGCAGGACCGTGTGCACAGACTCGAGGAGCGCTGCCAGTGATTGGTGCACCATATTGTGTTCACGTTCTTGTGGTGCCAGCACGTAAAGGGATGGAGGTGCAACTCGTGTAGACTCATTGGGGCCGAGGATCGCCGCTGAGAGCCGGGTTCACGGGAGGAGGGTATTGCGGGGGAGGGGGGTACGCGGGGTATTGGGAAGAGGGAGGAGCCAAAATATTGGGGGGCGGTGAGACCCAGACATTACGGAACTACCTAGAGATCGGACTCGGGGCCACTGGAGAGGGGCTGTAAGCTGAATAAGGCATCGGATAGGCCTGGGCATAGCAAGGGTACAGATACACATAGGGGGTGGGAGCCACAGTGGCATACTGCTGGGCAGTATGCCCCACCGTAAGGGATGTGGAGGTCCAGGGAGGATTAGGGTCCGTGTGGGCCCACTTAGCATTCGGGCGTGCACCCCATGGCCTCCAGAGTTGCCCGTCCGCCTTGCGGAAGGTGAAGGCAAAATGAGCACCTCATGGGAGGATAGAGACTGCAAAACAGTTTCCGCTCCGGGGGGGGATCCCCACTACGGAACATCCTCCGTTCTGGCCATCCGTGCCGCAACGTGCGCGACGTGGTCAACACCGAAAACCGTGTGCATGACACTGCCCAGTTTGGATGATGTGCAAAGACGGTGGACATTCTGCTCAGCTTTCGACTAAAGATATACCGCAATGGGGAAGCGATCATCGTCCGCCCCCTCCACGCGGGGTGGTGCGTAGAGGTGGTGCCTAGCAGCCTGATTTTGCGGCTGCGCCGTTGTGACGGCAGCTGCGACAGCCGTTGCTGGTTCAAAAGGAACATGCATACTCCAATGCACTAGAAAGGCCTGCAGGACGAAACCCCGCGTGGGGTGCCGAGCCGCATCACACGTAAGGTGCTCCCGTTGGGAGTACAAGGACTCCTTGGGGAAGGCAGGCCCTTGGGAATCACCGGCGCACGTTGAATTCATAAACAGCCGAAAGGACTTGGGTGAGTCCAGCTCCTGGGCCGCACCCATTGCAAGAACTTTGGCAAGAATGTTGTTCTTTTGGCGCCGCGGCTGGAGACGCAGTCGCAGGCAGCGCGTGCGGGGGTGGCAGAACGGGCGCAGACACAAGTGGGACAGTAGAGTCGGAGACAGCGACTGCAGGAGAAGGTAGCTCATGGAGGCGCACAACGCGTTCAACACGGAAAATGCGTTGTAGCTCCTTCCAATGCGGGGGTGCTATGCCAAGCATAGTGGCCATGGCGACCACCAGAGGCACAGACAGTAGGAAAAGCTCATGATCAGCAAGCAGCAAAGCAAAACGGTCAGGCTGAATGAAAGATGACGAGGCGCAGCATCATCGACTAGCTCAGTCAGCAGCACGAGCGTGAGCTGTCCCGGCCCCCAGATGGGAACAACAATCTCAGCTGCACGTGCTCAAGGTGCACCACGATGCCACATTGCAAATGTGAGACAACACCCATGATTCCACCCTCCGCGACATGCAAGCCCGGGTGAATGGATTTGATGCCTAGCTCCAAGATCTGCGCGCCGAGAACCAACAACGGTAGCACCAAGCCCCCCTGTCATGCCACATGCCCCTGGTGATGGGGCTACTTGGCGATGTTTTTCGTTGTCAAGATGTGTGTGCGCATGGAGTCCATTTCTCGGCAGTGCCCCATAGCCTAGCGTCGGCCCGCTATCTACATGTAATGTTCAGAGGCATCAATCCAAAACCCCGGGTGGGCCCCACACTTTCGTCATCCTTTTCGCGATATGTGCCGCCTCTTTCCCGACTTTCTAGGGGAAGCAAGTTTACGCCCCCCCCCCCCCCCCCGCGTAGAGCTGCCCCACATGGGCGGCGGCGCATAGATATTTCAACGTTTTGGACCATTTCCTTGTTTCTTTGCATCTTTTCCCCTTGCGGAGGGAAACCCATCCAGATGCGCATTTTCCCCTAGACCACTGCCCCATCAACTTGCAAATCCCTAGCGCGGCAACAGCCAACCCATAACCATTCCGGAACATCGTCGGCGCTTCCGCCTTTCCCCCCTGCATCCACAATGCCTCACGCACAAGTACAACGTGGTGTTCGCCCGCGCCATGGGTTCGGCCTCGCCAGCAACGGTTCCCCACCAATTTCAACACATTCATGAAGCCCTTGTGGAGGCTGCCTGCACGGTGTATGGCGAACCGGTGGGCTATGACCGGCTACGAGCCATGGTGCGGCAACAACAGGATTCCTTGAAGGCCTTCCTTCTGAGCTACCCTTTTTGGTGGACCCGCCTGGAACACTTACACCAAGTGTTGACCCTCGGGTGTGCGGTACACACTGCATGGTGCATCGCTACCTTGGAGTCACAACGGGGCATGAGCCGTCCCCATCGTCACGAACAACCTTCGGCGCGGTCTCATCGCCGGGTCTTTGGACAACAAGTGGGGCCGTCCATGGAGCCCAAATGTGTTGTGAGTATGTATGTCAATCCGCGTCTCAGGGGACACGTGACCTTGGATCAATTGCACCGGCGCCATTTGGTGCCCGTCAGCAGCCTGTCCCGTGATTATGTATCTAACGTCATGGCTTGGCAACTTTCCGGGGCCCCCTTTACCTTTCCCCTCTTGGCGGTATCCTCCCTGAGGACCCTGCTGAACTACACCCCCCACACATCCCCGTACCGGAATCTGATCGAATATGTTCTTCTCGGCCGCCTGTCTTATGACAATATGCAACCGCTGCTAATCTTCTATAATGTTGTTCTTTCAGGTGCTAGGGTACCTGCTCTGCACCATGGGCACTTTGCCATATTTCCGAAAAAGGCCCCTCATGGCATTGTGGGCAACACGAGGCCCCTCAGCAACTTATTTGTCCTCTGGAAGATCATGTCTATGCATGTGGCATCCTCACTGGAAACTTTTCTCTGCACCCATGGACGCTTGTCTCGTGCGTAGTTCGCCATGTGGGCCCACACGTTTTTAGCGGACGTGCAGCGGGTGGTGCATGACAACTTCCTCTTTTGTTGGTCGCGAGGCCAACAGGCCTGGCTGGTTTGCGACGATGTCATCCGTGCTTCCGGTTCAAGTGGCACATGCCGGTATCCAAAATACGCTGCTGGCCGCTGGCTGCTCGGCCCCGTCAGTAGACCTCCTTCTTTTCGCTATCCACTCCATGCTTTTGCACATGGCCGGTTACCACGGCGTTGAGGAGGCCGTGGCTTGCTATGAGGTGGGCCTTGGGCAGGTCGACCCCATTTCCGCGCTGCTCTACTGCCTCCTAGGCGAGCTACACGCCGCCCTACCTTTGGCTTTCACGGGTCTCCTCGCAACACCGGCCGGACCCTTGCGCAAGTTGGGGTGGGTTGATGACACCTCTTGGCTCGCTACGAGCCATGTAGATGCCCAACGCTTGGTTTCTTAGCTACCCGCTTCATGGGTCGCGACTAACCTATTCTCTAATAGCGCGAAGAGGATTGCTATCGACAATGAGCTTCGCTTGGGCTGTTTGCACATTCTCAATGAACCACTCTTCCTTTTGGGAGCTCTGCTCCAACGCCCGGGCCCGGGCAGTTTCATTCGCCTTTTGGGACGACATGCGCTGCCGCACAAGTTCCACCGTCAGGACGTGGTGAAATTCATGAAAGCAGGCCGCCGCGCCACAACAGCGGTGACCCAACTGTCTTTGCCAAGCCATTATCCCATCAAGATGTATAACGGTGTTCGCAACGGTGGTGTGCCCAAGTGCGACCACCTTTGTACCGCGCCATGCGCCTAGGAGACCTCCCTGTAGCATCGCGCGTGCGCTCCATCTGGCATTTGGACGCTTCCACGCCCCCTGAGCCTTTTCTGCAACCCGTGCGCACCGGCTGGGTCGGCCTGCAGTCCTCCCCTTATATTACGTGCTGCTCTTTGATGGAAACCTATACTAGGCAATTTACCCACTCTAACCCTTTGGTTCGTGCGTCCGGCCGTCACGGGCTCCTTGAAGCGAAACAAAAATTGCATCCCTCCATGCAGTGTCTTACTGCTGCAACGCCCCATGGGTGTGTCGCATGCTCATGATCATAGCCGTTTCCTTCACCTCTGCCACCGGGTGTGCCTGGAGGTGCACGTGGCCGAAGAACCCTTGCATGTGCCCACAGCTTTTAACCCTATGCATATGTGTGTTCACGAGTGGCAAACCCATGACGTGCATTCATGGATGGATGCCGGCTATTCCTCCCTTAGCGTTGCAAACCATTATGGTTGGCCCTGCCGCTTGCAACCGCCTTCGCCATCATGCCCCCCTTTTTCGCAAGTCACGTCAACGATCTGTCCGATGCTCCTGGACAACCCCCCCCCCCCCCGCAAGGCTTGTCGCGTATATTCATGATGCCTCCTGCTACCCAGTGCACTACCACACCGCCAGTGCCCTCACTGTTCTAAACTTGCTTACCACTGTCTATCACCTAAACCCTGTGCATGTACCCATCTTTTGCAACAACTCTTACCAAGCAGAGGTCTATGTGGCCTGGGTTGTCCTGCCGTCACGTGTGCCTAGTGCGTCCGCGTGGCGGGAAGACACTTGGACCTTCTCACATTCGCAGTCTTACGCCACTACATTCTAAAGTAGGAATGACGACAATTGCCGTTTCGTCTCTGCCCTGCTTTAGCGCTGCCGGAGCCTGTCTAGCCAGTGGGAAGTCCCACCCCATCTATTCTCTCATCTCCAAGGAACGTTCGTGGATGAAATGCTAAAACGGGTGGACACATATGCAAAGGTTTTAGCCCTCCGGCAGCAGCGTGTCGGGCTAGATAGCGGGCTTGCAGGCCCCCACGGAATGCTTTGTTGACCGTTTCGCGCCCCGCCCTTATGAGAATGCTTTTGGTGCGGCGCCTGCGGCACCTGCGGCGCGCCAAAAGCCACACCCCGCTAACACATTAACCTCAAAAATGACTGCTCTCACATCATGCTCCAAATGACATGTATGCCATTAATCAATTATTTGCCGGCGGACATCATTTGTGATTCATTTGACTTATTTGTTGTGCAACGGAACCGCGAAAATCAAACCCAGTGGCGCGCCTGCGGCGCGCAAAAAGGGTTCTCTATCAGGTGCACAACCCACGGCCGCTATTCCAACACCGCCTCCGCCGGTACCTCAAGGAAGCGGTGTCCCTGCCCCCTATTCAAGACAACCCGCACTATCCCCGGTGACCTGGCTCAAAGTCAATATGGTTCATTTTAATTTTTAATAAATGAAGCCGTTAATATATTAATGTCGCAAATATTAAGAGGTTAAAGCTCAATTTTTTTGATTGGGTCATTTAGACCCATTTTTCCATGCACATGCGACCCATAAGGGGTGTTACGTGGTATATTGTTGCACAACGGTATAGTAGAGAGGTTCCAATGTTGTGTTCGTGGGTGTCTTGGACACCCCCCTTCCGGTTGCCCACATCCCCCCCCCCCCCCCCCTCCACACCACCGTGTTCCCTTGTATAGCCCTTGTTATGCCTTTCTCTCGGGACACCCTTACCGAGCTTAACATGACGCTCGTGCGTTTGAGTGGGGCCCAGCTATGGGTACAAAGTCTGAAGTCTGAAATCTGATTTGGCATGTCGTGTTGCGGACCCACATTAGACCACATCCAAGTAAAAGTCTGATACAAGTGCGCCCCCCCCCCCCCCCACACACACACAGGAACGTCAGTTCAAGAAAATGGTTATAACAGTGCAGACCCCCCCCCCCAAGACGCATAGCAACTCCACATGAAAATGAGGATAAAAGTGCAACACCCCACCACCACAGACACACGGGCACTTCACCTCGGGAAAATGGTGCGTTAGGGAAAATAGGTTGGAATGGAAAATGTGGACAAGGGAAAACTAGAAAAAGTCTCATACAAGCCGCCCCCCACCCAAAACACACAGCCATGCAGTTCAAGAAAATGATGGGTTGGGTTGGGGAATAAAGGGGGTTTGAAAATCCGGAAAAGGCAATTCTGGGAACAATGTGGCACAAGTACCCACCCCCCCCCCCCCCCCCGCCCGCCGAAAAAAAAACACATACCTCTTGAAAAATGGGGCGTTGGGGAAAATGTGGAAAGAGGGAAAACCAAGGGAAATGGGAAAACCATACTGATGGTTGCTAATGTATGAATGGACCTGCAGAGAAGGAGAACATGGGGATTGGCACAGGAGGCATGCAAAAGCACAATACCACTGCAACCCCAACGCTGTCATTCATCAATGAGTCCGTCCATGTCATCCACCGGCACTTGGGAACATGATTGTGAGCTGCTGGGAGGTGCAGCAGAACGGGTAACACGATCCGTTGGGGGGAGCCAGTCAGAGTCCATCTGGGCTAGCAAAGGCAACACCTGTTGCATGGCAAGTTCTCGGGCTTCTCCCCGGGTCTTGCTATTTGGCACATTCACACCCATGCTTGCCAAGCAATCACAGATGCGAGCGCGTGTCCAGTCACGCAATGTGCCTGACTTTGCAGCACATACCAACTTGGCCTGTGCACGGGCCAAGGCAGGCTTTGGGTCGGACTTCCGTGGTGCCACTGCCTCCTCTTCACTGTTATTTTCAGCAGCCTCAGCTGCATCATCCACAACCTGCACCACTGCCTCACCACACGGTTTTGGATCCTTGACGAAGCACGTATGGCAAACCTGACATGTGTTGCACCAGATGCGCACGGACTGCCTGCACACTGCACAGTCCATGCCCCTTCGGAAAGTGAAGAAGTCATGGTTGCCACCATGCTGAGCAGGACTACCATCTGGTTCGACCAAAGTGCCCTCAGTGTGCTCAGACAGGGCTTATCGGTAAGCGCGTCTGCGTGTTGCGCCTTGACAAGCCAGTGGCACCTCCGACCCCCCAAAAGATGGCAAAATGTCACCATCGTCTGCCACTGCAGCCTTCCCTTCCAGGCACTGCAACATGGCCGCTTCCACTGATGTACGTGGATCAATGCGATGCGAAACCCTATGGCGAAGACGCACATCAAAGCGTGCATGGGCTGCCAGCTTGCTTGCTACCTCGACACCGTGCCCCTTCACCCACTACCGCAAAGGTGGCAGATTACAATGCAAAGCCATGCACATGTTAAGGACATGTGTGTCCTCCATATCATGCAGACTGTTGGTGAACCTCCCACGCAACGAAATGGCACGCTCAACATCAGCCTCAGCACGGCAATATGTGCGCAGCAATGCCAAAACACGCCAAACATTCACCCATTCGACATGCTCCCGCTCCGGCGTCAAGGCCTCCCACATCCGGGGCATGGGGGTCTTGGCGAAGGTCCGAACGACATGATCCTTGAAGAATTCCCACTCTTCCAATGCACGAGCAGCATTAACATGCGCAGCTGCCAGTTCAGCATGGTGTGTGCCCATGAACTGCTTCAGCAGATCCACTCCAAATGTGGCTCAATCAGCCGCTAATACAGCAAGCCAACGGCCGTGGTCAAGCAACACAGCACACTCAAGATCACCCCGGGGGTCAATGGTCCCCTGTCCCTCCCTGATGCCAGCAAGCAGTGTGTCTGCGACTGGCCGTGCCTCTGTGGCTGGAAAAGGGGGGCTGGTTGTGCACCTCTGGCCATCGGTATCAAACCGGACCAATTCAACGCCATGCCATGCACTTCTCACATTTTGCTCTTTGAATTGAGTCCACCCTGGCCCCTCCTCCCTCGCCACCTTTTCCACCCGTGCCTGTAACATTTCGGTTGCCTTGGTCAAGTGGGCACCTGTTGGTGCATGCAACTGTGCAACGTTGTTGAAGCTGCGCGTACCGTGTAGTATGTCCCCATATACCACTGCCCCTGACAGCAAACCTGCATCATGGCAATTCTCCCTTACATCCTCCTCCTTGGTGGTGAGGTACGTTTTGGAATCCAAATGCCTCGCCACCCATGGCACATTGGCCAAGAACACCTTGTTGCGACGGGCATTTGCCTCGGACCATCGGATACGGTGACTAGCAGGGATCAAACGCAACCCGCTGCGTGTATCTGGTCTGGTGTTCTCTGGGACACACCTCTCGAGGTCCTTCCACTGGCGCGCAGCGTTGTACAATGCACGTTGGCGACCCACAGCTGCCAGCTAGTCACCATGCACTTGGCCGACAGCCTCCAAGGCAAGGCCTAGCTTGCGCTAGACCACATGGCATGGCTCACCCAAGGGGGTTAGCAAGGACAGCGACTTCACAAGCATGGCAAACACATTGTGCTCCATTGCCGACACATCAACAGCTTGCCTTGCAGTGGCACCACGCACACCAAGGTTAGAGGCACCATCCACCGCAAAAGCCACAACCTTTTGAGCCCACCAGGCACGATCAGGCATCCAGGACAGCAGCACTGCCTCCACTTGTGCCGTCACCTCGTGTGCCTCCCCTGAAGCCACATCCACCACACCAAGGAAGACCTCACACATTCCCCCCGGCCCAGTGCCTGGAAAGAGGAGCAGGATGGCATACTCATTGATGCGATGCCGTTGCCGGTCAGATCCATCCAACAACAAGGCAATGAACAATGCCCTTTGCAAGGTCTGTGACACACCATCTTGCATGGCGCCATGCATTGCGACCATGGCCTTCTCAACTATCCATCGCCGAGAGGCATGATGGCCCGGTTCGGAGGTCAACGCACAATGCAGAAGAATGCGTTCACTGATTGCACGGATGGATGTGCACATGCGGAGGCCAATGTACACCTCCACCAAGCGTGACAAAATGGCTGCCACCGCATCGCTCATAGGTACACCGAGGTCCATGCCGTCACCCCTAATGAACACAGTGCTCCTCTCTGCCACATTGACTGCACATGCAGATGCACTGGGGCACAGTGCCCGAAAACGTTCTGCACAATGCACTCGGAAACTCTCCTCGGCGGCCAAGTGGTGGCGGCCAGGATTATCAATTTTCTTGCGGCTGCTGGTCGTGCCACATGACACACCAAGGTGACCCTCCAAGACATCTTTACGCAATCCCTTTGGTGTAGCGATCATCATACGCATGCCCATGCCATATGTTCCATTCACCAAGGCTTTAGCAGCCTTCGGTGGCCGCTTGACCCCAGGACAATCCGTTTCAGCAGCCCATGAACAACATATGCACATTACACCCCCTTGAACAGTGAATTGCAACTGCCAATGCTCATCCACAAACGCTTGCAGTGTCTTTGGCCCTGCTGTCTGTTGCTTGGGGGCTGCCCCCATCATCACAGAAAAAGCATTGCTCCCCGTTGCTGCCAATGCAGCAGATCGGGCTCTATCCTATTCTATGGACTCGGAAACAGACCGGTGCGACATGCCCTGACCTGCATGCCTCTCATCCCACTCCTTCTCATGACGTGCCCGGAGATGAGCCTGGTGGGCTTGCACACGGACCTGCAGATGCTGTTTCACCCGTACCCTTTGCTTTTGTACAAGCTTTGCCACAGCTTCAATAAACTCGGTGGTGGGCTGCACATCCCCCACATGTGTGGTACATCCGGGGTCACCCGTTGGCAGCGCCATGGCTGGCAACTGGGTGTTACTTGGCACGCTCGGGGCATGCCTGTTGACACTTGGTGTTGCAAACTGTGAGGGGGAGGGTTGTGCGTCCCCAATGTGGTTGGTAGACTCTGGGTCACCTGTTGCCAGCGCCATGGCTGGCAACGGGGTGTTACTTGGCATGCTCCCGACATGCCTGTCGACAGTTGTTGCTGCACACTGAGAGGGGGCATCACGTACACCACGATTGCTTTGTGAACCGCCCTCTGACAGACCCACCATCTCCGTGGGAGTACGCTCATACAATAGGAATGTCACCTTTCGTGAAGTGGCTGGGGGCCTTCCCTTGGTCACTGGCGCATCCTCACACAACCACCACACATCGCGAACTAAAATGTGAGCAATAAAGTGCCCTTGCTCCCTAGTTGGTCCAACATGTAGCACCATGGCCCGCAGGGACCAATGGTACCCATTGATATCCACAAACTCATGATCCACCGTCAAGCTATGAAGCTGTTGATTGTGGACATGGAGTGGAGCGCACTTTTTGAACACTAGTGACGATAGTACAATGGCCTCCTGGAGATCCCCCCCACAGCCACATGGGGGGGCGTTTGAAGGGCGGCCCAACGAACGGCCCCTCATTCCCTCCCTCATTCGCACCCGCACGCTCTGGCACTGGTTAGTAACATGCAACACTTGGGCAGGCATTCCCAACTCACCTCCAGCCTGGTGGACTTTCACGTCACACACTGGGCACCGCTGCCACCATTGCTCATGAGACAAGCATTCAGACAGAGAACGAACACCAGCACGAACCAGTTTCGGTACCATGTGCTTCCAACACTCAGCCATCTCGGACTGCTGCATCCACTCAAACTTGGGAGCCCTCCTGACACATTGACACCGACCACTACACTGGCACACAGTAACAGTTGGCTGTCCCTCATCCGCCAACAGGCGTGCAACGGCATGTGGACGGTACACAGCACCTGTCATACCTGCCACAATGGCACCCCAACGTGAAGCCCACACCGCCACATCATCTGGGCACTCATCATGGAAGGCCTCCTGTCCCCCAGAGGCTAGCAGGAGGCATTGCAACGTTGTACCAAGCCAACACCAATTGTGACTTGGGGGGTTCGCCATGCCACATGGCCGTTGCCGTGCTCCACCTTGCGGACCGCCACTAACTTGCAGGCAGGCGGAAGGCATGTTGCTGCAAGAACTTGCGGTGCGAAGCAGGCAAACTCTGCCATTCTCCACGGCCGTAAAGCACCACCAATCGCCTATCCCCTTTCCATGGACAAGTAGCATGCCATGCCCCAGTGCCGTCCACTACAGGTTGCCTATCGACACGGTACCTATGCCACGGACGGCTAATGCCATCTGGGCACTGCCTTCTCCCTGGTCTGCCATGCGGACCATTGCCAACGCCTCCCTCTTCCACCCAGATCTCACCACCCACGTGCCGCCCCGTGGAGAACACTGCTGACCATGGGGTACTATCAAAACGATGTTGATGGGGAGTTGTCGTGTCATTGCATGACAGCTGTATTGTAGTCCATGTGAACCACTTTGGTACCAACTTCCTTGCAATGCGGTTCACCATCATCACAAGGGGGCCATGCTCCTGTGTCCCTTGCACAAGCCGCGACCGGCGACAATCCCCTTTCGCTGTATGTCCTTTGCTCCCACCGACACCCAACTGCAACCTTCGCAAGGAGAACCGCCCTAACGTCTCTCTAGTGTACAGCAGTCTCCCCATTATGCCATGCAAGACACACAAAGGTGCTACCTGCAACGAGCGGTCGTAGCTGGCGGCCCGGTAATGTCCTCCCGGCCGGAGCCCATCACGTTCGGCCTCACCAACGACGATCACGCATGCTTGTTCACAAGCTTCCTCCATCTCCTGGATTGTATGGTACACTTTGGCTTTTCCCATACCGGGACTCCAAACTGCAGCAGACGTCACAGCAATGTCCGGGCCAAACCTTGAATCCATTACTTTGCGTGTGTTTGTACGCAACAACACAACCTTCCCATCGATGTGGTGGGCGAGATGTCGAAAATGGTCGGGCCTTCCCCCCCAGGGCTTCCCTTCCCAATTATTCTCTTCAAGGGCCCTACAAACACTTAAAGCACTCTCCTTAACCTCTATCCCACACCGTTCCCTGTACATTGTGGTTGCGTGGACTCGCAGGTCCACTCCAGTTAAGGGGGTCTGACTGCGGAGCGCATGGAGGCTGAGGGCAGTTGCATAAAAGAAACATGCACGAGCGACATACTCATCACGTGCCAACCGTAACTTCAGTTGCCGGATGGTAGGCGGCTCCCTACCAGCAGGAGCCTTGATTTTATCCACCTCAACCTTTTTGGTTAGGATTGTCACCATCAATTGCTGCGGCCCCATCCGCCCCTAGCCGCACACGCTTTGCAGCAGGCATGGGGTTGGGATTCCTAGGCATTGCTTTCTTGCCTGAGGGGGGGCTGTTACATGGCTCTGAGCCATCTGTGCTGGACTGACTAGGTGCCAGGACAGTGCATGCCGTCCCCATAGTGCTATCCAAATTTGGGGATGACATTTCACTATCTTGCCCACTCAATGAAACGTGTGGTGGGCGCTGTGCTAGGGGCACAGGGGATCCCTGATCAGAGAGTGACTCAGCACCGCAACCGGGGTGTGGCGTTCGGCATTCGTCTGCAGCACCTGGCCCTATGTTCTCCATTACCTCATCGTCAGCATGCACACCACCTGCAACTTCGGGTGCACCTAGGGGTCCACATCGCAGCGCACAGGCTGGGACGTTGGACGCACTTGGATCACCACTGCGGGGATCCTGGTCAGGAGTCATGGGAGTTAAGGCGGGGGCGGGGGGGTGGGGTGGGGGGGATTTTGCTGTGCTTCACCAACGGTGCCAACTGTGCCTATGGCCTCCTTTGTGCCCCCTTCTAGGTGCATAGCACATGCATCGTTGGGTGTACCGTTGTCATCAGGGACACCAACAGATGCATCTTGGGATCCGAGTCGCAGCGCACAGGCTGGGACGTCGGACTGGCCTGGATCACCTTTGGGGGGATCCTGGTCAGATGTCGGGGGTCCTGGGGGGGGGGGGGGGTTGCACCCCAGCCTTTGCCATGGCTTCCAATGGAAGCTCCATGGCCTCCTCCCCTGCATCATCTGTCCATGCATTATTCACCACACGGACACCAGCATGGAGGTATTCCAAGTGGTTGCGGGGTACGTCGGGGCTGAAAGGGAAGCACCTGAGTATCCCATCGCTACTCTCTTGCATGGGAATCCGCATGGACTCTGCAAAGTGGCGTCCCACCGTATAACCAGGCTCTCCTTTGACAGGGGCTCCCGCCGTTGCTCCCCCAAGCCTTGCATCGCAATGCGGACACAGCGGGCAATGCCATGGCACGTTGTCATCAGTGCTTGGCCGAACTGTTGCTGTCTGGTCAGCTGCACCGTCATAAGTGCTAGATTTGGTGGGACACTGGGTTGAGGTCCGGGACTGCAAGTGGACGTTGAGCTTTCAGGCAACAGGGAGCTCCGTCGACTACCCCCAGATCCGGGGGTCCCCTGTCCAGTGGGACCTGTGCCACCGGCTGGCGATGACACTCTCTGTCGACCACCCCCGGATCCTGGGGTCCCCTGTGCTTTGGATCCCTCCCCGTTGGCCGGCAGAAGTGAGTTCCGGCGGCTCGCAGGTGCCACCAAATCACTTGTGAATGGCCGTGCTGCACTTGCTGCCTGTGGCCAAAAGTACTGCATTGTGCCCAAGGGTACTCTCCGTACAAAACCCACATACATCCTCTCCACAGTGGGTGTGGGGTACTTGGTCTCCCCTCTCCACAAAGGCCATGAGTCCACAAGTGGCAAGGCATACACAATGTCATTCCATGCCTCTAGCCAAACAACTTTGCTAACGCTCATGGGGTGTCCAGCAATGCCCCCTCGTCGACTCCCCACTTTCCCACGGTCTTGCTCATACTTTTTTATCCGGTCCCAGAGGTGTGAGGCTACCTTATGGTACTCCACAACAGCACCTCCATCCTCCCGCGTGCACTTTGGACTGCCCTCTTGGCTGTACATCAGGCGGCATAGTGCTGCAAGTCCATGGGTATGGACGACATCAAGGGAACATGTCGCCATGTGCCTTGCCAACTTCCTGTGATAGATGGCCTCCCGTTCTGGTGGGGCATGCCACCCTGCCTCGCCGAGGGCTAGACGGAATCCCATTTTCATCCGGGCAACTTCCATGGTGTCCCTTGGGGGCCATTCAGGATGCTGGGCCATTTGTAGGAGGCTGCCTCACAACGGTTAAAGATTGTGGCCTCCTGTGTGGTCCACAAGGTGCAGTTCGGTGGGCACTTGCTGGTGACCACAACTCAAGAGGACAATCTGGTCCCGGACCCCGATACTCGAAGTGGTAGGCTGCTTCCTCCTTGGGTTCCTGCGCGGGCGCACTTGATGCCACCGCGTGGTATGAACGTAGACCCTGGTCGAGGCGCTACGGCCGGGGACCAAGGGCAGACTTGTGCGCCGCAAGGGCTAGCAGTAGCTGGGTAGGGGTGAGGGATGGACGATGACCGAGGTCGAGGCACGGTGGCCAAGGACCAAGGGCGAACTCCTGCGGCTCGGCCGCCTGCAGTGGTTGTGGTGGGGTATGGACGAGGACCGAAGTAAGGGGCGGCGGCCAAGGACCAAGAGCGAACTCCTGCGGCTCGGCGGCCTGCAGTGGTTGTGGTGGGGTATGGACGACGACCGAGGTCGGGGCGCGGCGGCCAAGGACCAATGGCCAACTCCTGCGGCTCGGTGGCCTGCAGTGTGTGGGTGGGGGGACGGCCAATGACCGTGGTCGCGGCGCTGTGGCCAGGGACCAAGGGCAACTTCTGTGGCTCAAGGGCCAGCAGTAGGTGGGTTGGGGGATGCGGGATGCCCCTGGTTGAGGCGCTGCGGCCAGAGGCCAAGGGGCAACTCCTACAGCTCAGAGGCTAGCACAGGTGAGGTACAGGTATCTGGGTCGTAGACGCTATGGTCAAGACCACAGACAACTTCTTCACCTGCCTGGTGAAGTTAGTGGCAGAAAGTTCGTAGCAAAGTCTGCAGGAACAGGGGTGAAATAATTCACAGAGGCACCAAAGAATTAACGGTGGGGCAGAAATGATTCACGGAGGCATCAAATAATTCACGGAGGGGCATACATGATTCACGGAGGGGTGAAATAATTCACCGAGGGGCAGAAATAATTCACCAAGGGGCAAAATAATTCACGGAGCGGCATAAATAATTCACGGAGGGGCAAAAAGATTCACGGAGGGGCAGAAATAATTCACGGAGGGGTGAAATAATTCACGGAGGGGGATACATAATTCACGGAGGGGCAAAAAAATTCACGGAGGGGCATAAATAATTCACGGAGGGGTGAAATAATTCACGGAGGGGCATAAATAATTCAAAGAGGGGCAAAAAAATTCACGGAGGGGCATAAATAATTCACGGAGGGGTGAAATAATTCACGGAGGGGCATAAAGAATTCAAGGAGGGGTGAAATAATTCACGGAGGGGCAGAAATAATTCATGGAGGCTCCGAATAATTCACGGAGGGGTGAAATAATTCACGGAGGGGCATAAATAATTCACGGAGGGGCAAAATAATTCACGGAGGGGAATAAACAATTCACGGAGGGGTGAAATAATTCTCAGGGGGGGCATAAATAATTCACGGAAGGGTGAAATAATTCACGGAGGGGGATAAATAATTCACGGAGGGGTTAAATAATTCACGGAGGGGCAAAGTAATTCACGGAGGGGCATAAATAATTCACGGAGGGGTGAAATGACTCACGGAGGGGCATAAATAATTCACGGAGGGGTGAAAAAATTCACGGAGGGGCATAAATAATTCACGGAGGGGTGAAATAATTCACGGACGGGCAGAAAAAATTCACGGAGGCACCAAATAATTCATGGATGGGCATAAATAATTCACGGAGGGGTGAAATGATTCACGGAGGAGCATGAATAATTCGCGGAGGGGTGAAATAATTCACCGAGGCATCAAATAATTCACGGAGGGGCATAAATAATTCACGGAGGGGTGAAATAATTCACGGAGGGGCAGAAATAATTCACGGAGGGGCAAAATAATTCACGGAGGGGCATAAATAATTCACGGAGGGGTGAAATAATTCAGGGAGGGGCATAAATAATTCACGGAGGGGTGAAATACTTCACGGAGGCATCAAATAATTCACGGAGGGGTGAAATAATTCTTGGAGGGGCATGAATAATTCGCGGAGGGGTGAAATAATTCACGGAGGCATCAAATAATTCACGGAGGGGCATAAATAATTCACGGAGGGGTGAAATATTTCACGGAGAGGCAGAAATAATTCACGGAGGGTCAAAATGATTCGCAGAGGGGCACACATAATTCACGGAGGGGCAAAGGAATTCACGGAGGGGCATAAATAATTCACGGAGGGGTGAAATAAATCACGGAGGGGCAGAAATAATTCACGGAGGGGTGAAATAAATCACGGAGGTTCATAAATATTTCACGGAGGGGTGAAATAATTCACGGAGGGGCATAAATAATTCACGGAGGGGTGAAATAATGCACGGAGGGGCATAAATAATTCACGGAGGGGTGAAATAATTCACAGGGGGGCATAAATAATTCACGGGGGGTGAAATAATGCACGGAGGGGCAGAAATAATTCACGGAGGGGTGAAATGATTCACGGAGGGGCAAAGTAATTCACGGAGGGGCATAAATAATTCACCGAGGGGTGCAATGATTCACGGAGGAGCATAAATAATTCACGGAGGGATGAAATAATTCACGGAGGGGCATAAATAATTCACGGAGGGGTGAAATAATTCACGGAGGGGCATAAATAATTCACGGAGGGGCATAAATCATTCACGGAGGGGCAAAATAATTCACGGAGGGGCATAAATAATTCACGGAGGGGTGAAATAATGCACGGAGGGGCATAAATAATTCACGGAGGGGCAAAATAATTCACGGAGGAGAATAAAAAATTCAAAGAGGGGTGAAATAATTCACGGGGGGGCATAAAATATTCACGGAGGGGTGAAATGATTCACGGAGGGGGATAAATAATTCACTGAGGGGTGAAATAATTCACGGAGGGGCAACGTAATTCACGGAGGGGCATGAATTATTCACGGAGGGGTGAAATGATTCACGGAGGGGCATAAATGATTCACGGAGGGGTGAAAAAATTCACAGGGGGGCATAAATAGTTCACGGAGGGGTGAAAGAATTCACGGAGGGGGATAAATAATTCACGGAGGGGTGAAATAATTCACGGAGGGGCAAGAAAATTAACGGAGGGGCATAAATAATTCACGGAGGGGTGAAATAATTCAGGGAGGGGCATAAATAATTCACGCAGGGGTGAAATACTTCACGAAGGCATCAAATAATTCACGGAAGGGTGAAATAATTCACGGAGGGGCATAAGTAATTCACGGAGGGGTGAAATAATTCACGGAGAGGCAGAAATAAGTCACGGAGGGGCAAAAAAATTCACGGAGGGGCATACATGATTCACGGACCGGCAAAAGAATTCACGGAGGGGCATAAATAATTCACGGAGGGGTGAAATGATTCACGGAGGGGCAGAAATAATTCACGGAGGGACAAAATAATTCACGGAGGGGCATAAATAATTCACGGAGGGGTGAAATAATTCACGGAGGGGCATAAAAAATTCACAGAGGGCCAAAATGATTCACGGAGGGGCATAAATAATTCACGGAGGGGTGAAATAATGCAGAGGGGCATAAATAATTGACGGAGGGGTGAAATAATTCACGGGGGGGCATAAAGAATTCATGGAGGGGTGAAATAATTCACGGAGTGGGATAAATAATTCAAGGACGGGTGAAATGATTCACGGAGGGGCAAAGTAATTCACGGAGGGGCATAAATAATTCACGGAGGGGTGAAATGATTCACGGAGGGGCATAAATAATTCACCGAGGGGTGAAATAATTCACGGAGGGGCATAAATAATTCACGGAGGGGTGAAATAAATCACGGAGGGGCAGAAAAAGTTCACGGAGGGGTGAAATAATTCACGGAGGTTCATAAATAATTCAGGGAGGGGTGAAATAATTCACGGAGGGGCATAAATAATTCACGGAGGGGTGAAATAATTCAGAGGGGCATAAATAATTCACGGAGGGGTGAAATAATTCACGGGGGGGCATAAATAATTCACAGGGGGTGAAATAATGCACGGAGGGGCAGAAATAATTCACGGAGGGGTGAAATGATTCACGGAGGGGCATAAATAATTCACGGAGGGGTGAAATAATTCACGGGGGGGCATAAATAATTCACGGAGGGGTGAAGTAATTCACGGAGGGGGATAAATAATTCACGGAGGGGTGAAATTATGCACGGAGGGGCATAAACAATTGACGGAGGGGTGAAAAAATTCACGGGGGGGGGCATAAATAATTCATGGAGGGGTGAAATAATTCACCGAGGTGGATAAATAATTCACGGAGGGGTGAAATGATTCACGGAGGGGCAAAGTAATTCACGGAGGGGAATAAATAATTCACGGAGGGGTGAAATAATTCACGGAGGGGCATAAATAATTCACAGAGGGGCAAAATAATTCACGGAGGGGCATAAATAATTCACGGAGGGGTGAAATAATGCACGGAGGGGCATAAAAAATTCACGGAGGGGCAAAATAATTCACGGAGGGGAATAAACAATTCACGGAGGGGTGAAATAATTCACGGGGGGGCATAAATCATTCACGGAGGGGTGAAATAATTCACGGAGGGGGATGAATAATTCACGGAGGGGTGAAATAATTCACGGAGGGGCAAAGTAATTCACGGAGGGGCATAAATAATTCACGGAGGGGTGAAATGATTCACGGAGGGGCATAAATAATTCACGGAGGGGTGAAATAATTCACGGAGGAGCATAAATAATTCACGGAGGGGTGAAATAATTCACGGAGGGGCAGAAATGATTCACGGAGGCACAAAATAATTCACGGAGGGGCATAAATAATTCACGGAAGGGCAAAATAATTCACAGAGGGGCATAAATAATTCACGGAGGGGTGAAATAATTCACGGAGGGGCATGAATAATCCGCGGAGGGGTGAAACACTTCACGGAGGCATAAAAAAATTCACGGAGGGGCATAAATAATTCACGGAGGGGTGAAATAATGCACGGAGGGGCATAAATAATTCACGGAGGCACCAAATAATTCACCCAGGGGCATAAATAAGTCACGGAGGGGTGAAATAATTCACAGAGGTGCATAAATAATTCACGGAGGGGCAAAAATAATTCACGGAGGGGCATAAAAAATTCACGGAGGGGCAAAATAATTCACGGAGGGGCATGAATAATTCACGGAGGGGCAAACAAATTCACGGAGGGGCATACATGATTCATGGACCGGCAAAAGAATTCACGGAGGGGCATAAATAATTCACGGAGGGGTGAAATGATTCACGGAGGGGCAGAAATAATTCACGGAGGGACAAAATAATTCACGGAGGGGCATAAATAATTCACGGAGGGGTGAAATAATTCACGGAGGGGCATAAAAAATTCACAGAGGGCCAAAATGATTCACGGAGGGGTGAAATAATGCAGAGGGGCATAAATAATTGACGGAGGGGTGAAATAATTCACGGGGGGGCATAAAGAATTCATGGAGGGGTGAAATAATTCACGGAGTGGGATAAATAATTCAAGGACGGGTGAAATGATTCACGGAGGGGCAAAGTAATTCACGGAGGGGCATAAATAATTCACGGAGGGGTGAAATGATTCACGGAGGGGCATAAATAATTCACCGAGGGGTGAAATAATTCACGGAGGGGCATAAATAATTCACGGAGGGGTGAAATAAATCCCGGAGGGGCAGAAATAATTCACGGAGGGGTGAAATAATTCACGGAGGTTCATAAATAATTCAGGGAGGGGTGAAATAATTCACGGAGGGGCATAAATAATTCACGGTGGGGTGAAATAATTCAGAGGGGCATAAATAATTCACGGAGGGGTGAAATAATGCACGGGGGGGCATAAATAATTCACGGGGGGTGAAATAATGCACGGAGGGGCAGAAATAATTCACGGAGGGGTGAAATGATTCACGGAGGGGCATAAATAATTCAGGGAGGGGTGAAATAATTCACGGGGGGGCATAAATAATTCACGGAGGGGTGAAGTAATTCACGGAGGGGGATAAATAATTCACGGAGGGGTGAAATTATGCACGGAGGGGCATAAATAATTGACGGAGGGGTGAAAAAATTCACGGGGGGGCATAAATAATTCATGGAGGGGTGAAATAATTCACCGAGGGGGATAAATAATTCACGGAGGGGTGAAATGATTCACGGAGGGGCAAAGTAATTCACGGAGGGGAATAAATAATTCACGGAGGGGTGAAATGATTCACGGAGGGGCATAAATAATTCACCGAGGGGTGAAATAATTCACGGAGGGGCATAAATAATTCACGGAGGGGTGAAATAATTCACGGAGGGGCATAAATAATTCACCGAGGAATGAAATAATTCACGGAGGGGCATAAATAATTCACAGAGGGGCAAAATAATTCACGGAGGGGCATAAATAATTCACGGAGGGGTGAAATAATGCACGGAGGGGCATAAAAAATTCACGGAGGGGCAAAATAATTCACGGAGGGGAATAAACAATTCACGGAGGGGTGAAATAATTCACGGGGGGGCATAAATCATTCACGGAGGGGTGAAATAATTCACGGAGGGGGATGAATAATTCACGGAGGGGTGAAATAATTCACGGAGGGGCAAAGTAATTCACGGAGGGGCATAAATAATTCACGGAGGGGTGAAATAATTCACGGAGGAGCATAAATAATTCACGGAGGGGTGAAATAATTCACGGAGGGGCAGAAATGATTCACGGAGGCACAAAATAATTCACGGAGGGGCATAAATAATTCACGGAAGGGCAAAATAATTCACAGAGGGGCATAAATAATTCACGGAGGGGTGAAATAATTCACCGAGGCATCAAATAATTCACGGAGGGGTGAAATAATTCACGGAGGGGCATGAATAATTCGCGGAGGGGTGAAACACTTCACGGAGGCATAAAAAAATTCACGGAGGGGCATAAATAATTCACGGAGGGGTGAAATAATGCACGGAGGGGCATAAATAATTCACGGAGGCACCAAATAATTCACCCAGGGGCATAAATAAGTCACGGAGGGGTGAAATAATTCACAGAGGTGCATAAATAATTCACGGAGGGGCAAAAATAATTCACGGAGGGGCATAAAAAATTCACGGAGGGGCAAAATAATTCACGGAGGGGCATGAATAATTCACGGAGGGGCAAAATAATTCACGGAGGGGCATAAATCATTCACGGAGGGGTGAAACAATTCACGGAGGGGCATAAATGATTCACGGAGGGGTGAAATAATTCACGGAGAGGCAGAAATAATTCACGGAGGGGTGAAATAATTCACGGCGAGGCATGAATAATTCACGGAGGCACAAAGTAATTCACGGGGGGGCATAAATCATTCACGGAGGGGTGAAATAATTCACCGAGGGGCAGAAATAATTGACGGAGGGGCAAAATAATTCACGGAGGGGCATAAATAATTCACCGAGGGGTGAAATAATTCACGGAGGGGCATAAATAATTCACGGAGGGGTGAAATAACTCATGGAGGCATCAAGTAATTCACGGAGGGGTGAAATAATTCACGGAGGGGCATGAAGGATTCGCGGAGGGGTGAAATAATTCACGGAGGCATCAAATAATTCACGGAGGGGCAGAAATAATTCACGGAGGGGCAAAATAATTCACGGAGGGGCATACATAATTCACGGAGGGGCAAAAGAATTCACGGAGGGGCATAAATAATTCACCGAGGGGCGAAATAATTCACGGAGGGGCAGAAATAATTCACGGAGGGGCAAAATAATTCACGGAGGGGCATAAATAATTCACCGAGGGGCGAAATAATTCACGGAGGGGCAGAAATAATTCACGGAGGGGCAAAATAATTCACGGAGGGGCATAAATAATTCACGGAGGGCCGAAATAATTCACGGAGGGGCATAAATGATTCACACAGGGGCAAAATAATTCACGGAGGGGCATAACTAATTGGCGGAGGGGTGAAAGAATTCATGGAGGTGCATAAATAATTCACGGAGGAGCAAAATAATTCACGGAGGGGAATAAACAATTCACGGAGGGGTGAAATAATTCACGGGGGGGCATAAATAATTCATGTAGGTGTGAAATAATTCACGGAGGGGCAAAGTAATTCACGGAGGGGCATAAATAATTCACGGAGGGGCATAAATAATTCACGGAGGGGCATAAATAATGCACGGAGTGGTGAAATAATTCACGGAGGGGCATAAATAATTCACGGAGGGGTGAAATGATTCACGGAGGGGCATACATAATTCACGGGCGGGGAAATAATTCACGGAGGGGCATAAATAATTCACGGAGGGGTGAAATAATTCACGGAGGGGCAGAAATAATTCACGGAGGGGTGAAATAATGCACGGAGGGGCATAAATAATTCACGGAAGCACCAAATAATTCACCCAGGGGCATAAATAAGTCACGGAGGGGTGAAATAATTCACAGAGGTGCATAAATAATTCACGGAGGGGCAAAAATAATTCACGGAGGGGCATAAAAAATTCACGGAGGGGCAAAATAATTCACGGAGGGGCATGAATAATTCACGGAGGGGCAAAATAATTCACGGAGGGGCATAAATCATTCACGGAGGGGTGAAACAATTCACGGAGGGGCATAAATGATTCACGGAGGGGTGAAATAATTCACGGAGAGGCAGAAATAATTCACGGAGGGGTGAAATAATTCACGGCGAGGCATGAATAATTCACGGAGGCACAAAATAATTCACGGGGGGGCATAAATCATTCACGGAGGGGTGAAATAATTCACCGAGGGGCAGAAATAATTGACGGAGGGGCAAAATAATTCACGGAGGGGCATAAATAATTCACGGAGGGGTGAAATAATTCACGGAGGGGCATAAATAATTCACGGAGGGGTGAAATAACTCATGGAGGCATCAAGTAATTCACGGAGGGGTGAAATAATTCACGGAGGGGCATGAAGGATTCGCGGAGGGGTGAAATAATTCACGGAGGCATCAAATAATTCACGGAGGGGCAGAAATAATTCACGGAGGGGCAAAATAATTCACGGAGGGGCAGAAATAATTCACGGAGGGGCAAAAGAATTCACGGAGGGGCATAAATAATTCACCGAGGGGCGAAATAATTCACGGAGGGGCAGAAATAATTCACGGAGGGGCAAAATAATTCACGGAGGGGCATAAATAATTCACCGAGGGGCGAAATAATTCACGGAGGGGCAGAAATAATTCACGGAGGGGCAAAATAATTCACGGAGGGGCATAAATAATTCACGGAGGGCCGAAATAATTCACGGAGGGGCATAAATGATTCACACAGGGGCAAAATAATTCACGGAGGGGCATAACTAATTGGCGGAGGGGTGAAATAATGCACGGAGGGGCATAAATAATTCACGGAGGCACCAAATAATTCACCCAGGGGCATAAATAAGTCACGGAGGGGTGAAATAATTCACAGAGGTGCATAAATAATTCACGGAGGGGCAAAAATAATTCACGGAGGGGCATAAAAAATTCACGGAGGGGCAAAATAATTCACGGAGGGGCATGAATAATTCACGGAGGGGCAAAATAATTCACGGAGGGGCATAAATCATTCACGGAGGGGTGAAACAATTCACGGAGGGGCATAAATGATTCACGGAGGGGTGAAATAATTCACGGAGAGGCAGAAATAATTCACGGAGGGGTGAAATAATTCACGGCGAGGCATGAATAATTCACGGAGGCACAAAGTAATTCACGGGGGGGCATAAATCATTCACGGAGGGGTGAAATAATTCACCGAGGGGCAGAAATAATTGACGGAGGGGCAAAATAATTCACGGAGGGGCATAAATAATTCACGGAGGGGTGAAATAATTCACGGAGGGGCATAAATAATTCACGGAGGGGTGAAATAACTCATGGAGGCATCAAGTAATTCACGGAGGGGTGAAATAATTCACGGAGGGGCATGAAGGATTCGCGGAGGGGTGAAATAATTCACGGAGGCATCAAATAATTCACGGAGGGGCAGAAATAATTCACGGAGGGGCAAAATAATTCACGGAGGGGCATACATAATTCACGGAGGGGCAAAAGAATTCACGGAGGGGCATAAATAATTCACCGAGGGGCGAAATAATTCACGGAGGGGCAGAAATAATTCACGGAGGGGCAAAATAATTCACGGAGGGGCATAAATAATTCACCGAGGGGCGAAATAATTCACGGAGGGGCAGAAATAATTCACGGAGGGGCAAAATAATTCACGGAGGGGCATAAATAATTCACGGAGGGCCGAAATAATTCACGGAGGGGCATAAATGATTCACACAGGGGCAAAATAATTCACGGAGGGGCATAACTAATTGGCGGAGGGGTGAAAGAATTCATGGAGGTGCATAAATAATTCACGGAGGAGCAAAATAATTCACGGAGGGGAATAAACAATTCACGGAGGGGTGAAATAATTCACGGGGGGGCATAAATAATTCATGTAGGTGTGAAATAATTCACGGAGGGGCAAAGTAATTCACGGAGGGGCATAAATAATTCACGGAGGGGCATAAATAATTCACGGAGGGGCATAAATAATGCACGGAGTGGTGAAATAATTCACGGAGGGGCATAAATAATTCACGGAGGGGTGAAATGATTCACGGAGGGGCATACATAATTCACGGGCGGGGAAATAATTCACGGAGGGGCATAAATAATTCACGGAGGGGCAGAAATAATTCACGGAGGGGTGAAATAATGCACGGAGGGGCATAAATAATTCACGGAAGCACCAAATAATTCACCCAGGGGCATAAATAAGTCACGGAGGGGTGAAATAATTCACAGAGGTGCATAAATAATTCACGGAGGGGCAAAAATAATTCACGGAGGGGCATAAAAAATTCACGGAGGGGCAAAATAATTCACGGAGGGGCATGAATAATTCACGGAGGGGCAAAATAATTCACGGAGGGGCAAAAATCATTCACGGAGGGGTGAAACAATTCACGGAGGGGCATAAATGATTCACGGAGGGGTGAAATAATTCACGGAGAGGCAGAAATAATTCACGGAGGGGTGAAATAATTCACGGCGAGGCATGAATAATTCACGGAGGCACAAAATAATTCACGGGGGGGCATAAATCATTCACGGAGGGGTGAAATAATTCACCGAGGGGCAGAAATAATTGACGGAGGGGCAAAATAATTCACGGAGGGGCATAAATAATTCACGGAGGGGTGAAATAATTCACGGAGGGGCATAAATAATTCACGGAGGGGTGAAATAACTCATGGAGGCATCAAGTAATTCACGGAGGGGTGAAATAATTCACGGAGGGGCATGAAGGATTCGCGGAGGGGTGAAATAATTCACGGAGGCATCAAATAATTCACGGAGGGGCAGAAATAATTCACGGAGGGGCAAAATAATTCACGGAGGGGCATACATAATTCACGGAGGGGCAAAAGAATTCACGGAGGGGCATAAATAATTCACCGAGGGGCGAAATAATTCACGGAGGGGCAGAAATAATTCACGGAGGGGCAAAATAATTCACGGAGGGGCATAAATAATTCACCGAGGGGCGAAATAATTCACGGAGGGGCAGAAATAATTCACGGAGGGGCAAAATAATTCACGGAGGGGCATAAATAATTCACGGAGGGCCGAAATAATTCACGGAGGGGCATAAATGATTCACACAGGGGCAAAATAATTCACGGAGGGGCATAACTAATTGGCGGAGGGGTGAAAGAATTCATGGAGGTGCATAAATAATTCACGGAGGAGCAAAATAATTCACGGAGGGGAATAAACAATTCACGGAGGGGTGAAATAATTCACGGGGGGGCATAAATAATTCATGGAGGTGTGAAATAATTCACGGAGGGGCAAAGTAATTCACGGAGGGGCATAAATGATTCACGGAGGGGCATAAATAATTCAGGGAGGGGCATAAATAATTCACGGAGGGGTGAAATAATTCACGGAGGGGCATAAATAATTCACGGAGGGGTGAAATGATTCACGGAGGGGCATACATAATTCACGGGCGGGGAAATAATTCACGGAGGGGCATAAATAATTCACGGAGGGGTGAAATAATTCACGGAGGGGCAGAAATAATTCACGGAGGCTCCAAATAATTCACGGAGGGGCATAAATAATTCACGGAGGGGTGAAATAATTCACCGAGGGGCATAAATAATTCACGGAGGGGCAAAATACTTCACGGAGGGGAATAAACAATTCACGGAGGGGTGGAATAATTCACGGAGGGGGATAAATAATTCACGGAGGGGTGAAAGAATTCACGGAGGGGCAAAGTAATTCACGGAGGGGCATAAATAATTCACGGAGGGGTGAAATGATTCACGGAGGGGCATAAATAATTCACAGAGGGGCAAAATAATTCACGGAGGGGCATAAATAATTCATGGAGGGGTGAAATAATTCACGGAGGGGCATAAATGATTCACGGAGGGGCAAAATAATTCATGGAGGGACATAAATAATTCACGGAGGGGTGAAATAATTCACGGAGGGGCATAAATGATTCACGGAGGGGTGAAATAATTCACGGAGGGGCATGAATAATTCGCGAAGGGTTGAAATAATTCACGGAGGCATCAAATAATTCACGGAGGGGCATAAATAATTCACGAAGGGGTGAAATAATTCACGGAGGGGCAGAAATAATTCACGGAGGGGCAAAATAATTCACGGAGGGGCATACATAATTCACGGAGGGGCAAAAGAATTCACGGAGGGGCATAAATAATTCACGGAGGGGTGAAATAATTCACGGAGGGGCAGAAACTATTCACGGAGGGACAAAAGAATTCACGGAGGGGCATAAATAATTCACGGAGGGGTGAAACAATTCACGGAGGGGCATAAATGATTCACACAGGGGCAAAATAATTCACGGAGGGGCATAACTAATTGGCGGAGGGGTGAAAGAATTCATAGAGGTGCAGAAATAATTCACGGAGGGGCAAAATAATTCACGGAGGGGAATAAACAATTCACGGAGGGGTGAAATAATTCACGAAGGGACATAAATAATTCACGGAGGGGTGGAATAATTCACGGAGGGGCAAAGTAATTCACGGAGGGGCATAAATGATTCACGGAGGGGCATAAATAATTCACGGAGGGGCATACATAATTCACAGAGGGGTGAAATAATTCACGGAGGGGCAAGATAATTAACGAAGGGGCATAAATAATTCACGGAGGGGCATAAATAATTCACGGAGGGGTGAAATAACTCACGGAGGGGCAGAAATAATTCACGGAGGCTCCAAATAATTCACGGAGGGGCATAAATAATTCACGGAGGGGTGAAATAATTCACGGAGGGGCATAAATGATTCATGGAGGGGTGAAATAATTCACGGAGGGGCAGAAATAATTCACCGAGGGGCAAAATACTTCACGGAGGGGAATAAACAATTCACGGAGGGGTGGAATAATTCACGGAGGGGGATAAATAATTCACGGAGGGGTGAAAGAATTCACGGAGGGGCAAAGTAATTCACGGAGGGGCATAAATAATTCACGGAGGGGTGAAGTGATTCACGGAGGGGCATAAATAATTCACAGAGGGGCAAAATAATTCACGGAGGGGCATAAATAATTCATGGAGGGGTGAAATAATTCACGGAGGGGCATAAATGATTCACGGAGGGGCAAAATAATTCATGGAGGGACATAAATAATTCACGGAGGGGTGAAATAATTCACGGAGGGGCATAAATAATTCACGGAGGGGCAAAATAATTCATGGAGGGACATAAATAATTCACGGAGGGGTGAAATAATTCACGGAGGGGCATAAAGAATTCAAGGAGGGGTGAAATAATTCACGGAGGGGCATAAATAATTCACGCAGGGGTGAAATAATTCACGGAGGGGCATAAATAATGCACGGAGGCATCAAATAATTCACGGAGGGGCATAAATAATTCACGGAGGGGCATAAATAATTAACGGAGGGGTGAAATAGTTCACGGAGGGGCAGAAATAATTCACGGAGGCACCAAATAATTCACGGAGGGGCATAAATAATTCATGGAGGGGCAAAATAAGTCACGGAGGGGCACAAATAATTCATGGAGGGGCAAAAAAAATTCACAGAGGGGCACATCAAATTTTACGGAGGGGTGAAATAATTCACCGAGGGGCATAAATAATTCACGGAGGGTGAAATATTTCACGGAGGGGCATAATTAATTCACGGAGGGGTGAAATAATTCACGGAGGGGCATAAATAATTCACGGAGGCACCAAATAATTCACGGAGGGGCATAAATAATTCACGGAGGGGTGAAATATTTCACGGAGGGGCATAAATAATTCACGGAGGAATGAGATAATTCACGGAGGGGCATAAATAATTCACGGAGGGGTGAAATAATTCACGAAGGGGCATAAATAATTCACGGAGGCATCAAATAATTCACGGAGGGGCATAAATAATTCACGGAGGGGTGAAACATTTCACGGAGGGGCATAAATCATTCACGGAGGCACCAAATCATTCACGGAGGGGCATAAATAATTCACGGAGGCACCAAATGATTCACAGAGGGGCATAAATAATTCACGGAGGGGTGAAATAATTCACGGAGGGGCAGAAATAATTCACGGAGGGGCAAAATAATTCACGGAGGGGCATACATAATTCACGGAGGGGCAAAAGAATTCACGGAGGGGCATAAATAATTCACGGAGGGGTGAAATAATTCACGGAGGGGCATAAATAATTCACGGAGGGGTGAAATAATTCACGGAGGGGCAGAAATAATTCACGGAGGGGTGAAATAATTCACGGAGGGGCATACATAATTCACGGAGGGGCAAAAGAATTCACGGAGGGGCATAAATAATTCACGGAGGGGCAAAATAATTCACGGAGGGGCATAAATAATTCACGGAGGGGTGAAATAATTCACGGAGGGGCATAAAGGATTCACAGAGGGGCAAAATAATTCACGGAGGGGCATAACTAATTGGAGGTGCATAAATAATTCACGGAGGAGCAAAATAATTCACGGAGGGGAATAAACAATTCATGGAGGGGTGAAATAATTCACGGGGGGGCATAAATAATTCACGGAGGGATGAAATAATTCACGGAGGGGCAAAGTCATTCACGGAGGGGCATAAATAATTCACGGAGGGGCATAAATAATTCACGGAGGGGCATACATAATTCACGGAGGGGTGAAATAATTCACGGAGGGGCATAAATAATTCACGGAGGGGTGAAATGATTCACGGAGGGGCATACATAATTCACGAAGGGGAAATAATTCACGGAGGGGCATAAATAATTCACGGAGGGGTGAAATAATTCACGGAGGGGCAGGAATAATTCACAGAGGCTCCAAATAATTCACGGAGGCGCATAAATAATTCACGGAGGGGTGAAATAATTCGCGGAGGGGCATGAATAATTCATGGAGGGGTGAAAGAATTCACGGAGGGGCATAAATAATTCACGGAGGGGCAAAATACTTCACGGAGGGGAATAAACAATTCACGGAGGGGTGGAATAATTCACGGAGGGGGATAAATAATTCACGGAGGGGTGAAAGAATTCACGGAGGGGCAAAGTAATTCACGGAGGGGCATAAATAATTCACGGAGGGGTGAAATGATTCACGGAGGGGCATAAATAATTCACAGAGGGGCAAAATAATTCACGGAGGGGCATAAATAATTCATGGAGGGGTGAAAGAATTCACGGAGGGGCATAAATGATTCACGGAGGGGCAAAATAATTCATGGAGGGACATAAATAATTCACGGAGGGGTGAAATAATTCACGGAGGGGCATAAATAATTCACGGAGGGGTGAAATAATTCACGGAGGGGCATGAATAATTCGCGGAGGGGCATAAATAATTCACGGAGGGGTGAAATAATTCACGGAGGGGCAGAAATAATTCACGGAGGGGCAAAATGATTCACGGAGGGGCATAAATAATTCACGCAGGGGTGAAATAATTCACGGAGGGGAATAAACAATTCACGGAGGGGTGAAATAATTCACGAAGGGACATAAATAATTCACGGAGGGGTGGAATAATTCACGGAGGGGCAAAGTAATTCACGGAGGGGCATAAATAATTCACGGAGGGGCAAAGTAATTCACGGAGGGGCATACATAATTCACGGAGGGGTGAAATAATTCACGGAGGGGCATAAATAATTCACGGAGGGGTGAAATGATTCACGGAGGGGCATACATAATTCACGGGGGGGGTGAAATAATTCACGGAGGGGCAAGATAATTAACGGAGGGGCATAAATAATTCACGGAGGGGCATAAATAATTCACGGAGGGGTGAAATAATTCACGGAGGGGCAGAAATAATTCACGGAGGCTCCAAATAATTGACGGAGGGGCATAAATAATTCACAGAGGGGCAAAATACTTCACGGAGGGGAATAAACAATTCACGGAGGGGTGGAATAATTCACGGAGGGGGATAAATAATTCGCGGAGGGGTGAAAGAATTCACGGAGGGGCAAAGTAATTCACGGAGGGGCATAAATAATTCACGGAGGGGTGAAATGATTCACGGAGGGGCATAAATAATTCACAGAGGGGCAAAATAATTCACGGAGGGGCATAAATAATTCATGGAGGGGTGAAGTGATTCACGGAGGGGCATAAATAATTCACGGAGGGGCAAAATAATTCATGGAGGGACATAAATAATTCACGGAGGGGTGAAATAATTCACGGAGGGGCATAAAGAATTCAAGGAGGGGTGAAATAATTCACGGAGGGGCATAAATAATTCACAGAGGCGTGAAATAAGTCACGAGGGGCATAAATAATTCACGCAGGGGTGAAATAATTCACGGAGGGGCATAAATAATTCACGGAGGGGCAAAATAATTCACGGAGGGGCAGAAATAATTCATGGAGGGGCAAAAAAAAATTCACGGAGGGGCATAAAAAATTTTACGGAGGGGTGAAATAATTCACCGAGGGGCATAAATAATTCACGGAGGGTGAAATATTTCACGGAGGGGCATAATTAATTCACGGAGGGGTGAAATAATTCACGGAGGGGCATAAATAATTCACGGAGGCACCAAATAATTCACGGAGGGGCATGAATAATTCACGGAGGGGTGAAATATTTCACGGAGGGGCATAAATAATTCACGGAGGGGTGAGATAATTCACGGAGGGGCATAAATAATTCACGGAGGGGTGAAATAATTCACGAAGGGGCATAAATAATTCACGGAGGCATCAAATAATTCACGGAGGGGCATAAATAATTCACGGAGGGGTGAAACAATTCACGGAGGGGCATAAATAATTCACGGAGGCACCAAATAATTCACGGAGGGGCATAAATAATTCACGGAGGCACCAAATGATTCACGGAGGGGCATACATAATTCACGGACGGGTGAAATAATACACAGAGAGCCATAAATAATTCACGGAGGGGTGAAATAATTCACGGAGCGGCAAAGTAATTCACGGAGGGGCATAAATAATTCACGGAGGGGTGAAATGATTCACGGAGGGGCATACATAATTCACGGAGGGTGAAATAATTCACGGAGGGGCATAAATAATTCACGGAGGGGCAAAATAATTCACGGAGGGGCATAAATGATTCACGGAGGGGTGAAAAAATTCACGGAGGGGTGAAATAATTTACGGAGGCATCAAATAATTCACGGAGGGGTGAAATAATTCACGGAGGGGCAGAAATAATTCACGGAGGCACCAAATAATTCACGGAGGGGCACAAATAATTCACGGAGGGGCAAAATAATTCACGGAGGGGCATAAATAACATGGAGGCGGAAAATAATTCACAAAGGGGCATCAATAATTCACGGAGGGGTGAAACAATTCACGGAGGGGCATAAAGAAAATACACGGAGGGGTGAAATAATGCACCGAGGCATCAAATAATTCACGGAGGGGTGAAATAATTCACGGAGGGGCATAAATAATTCACGGAGGGGCATAAATAATTCACGGAGGGGCAAAATAATTCACGGAGGGGCATAAATGATTCACGGAGGGGTGAAATAATTCACGGAGGGGCATAAATAATTCACGGAGGCATCAAATAATTCACGGAGGGGTGAAATAATTCACGGAGGGGCATATATAATTCACGGAGGCATCAAATAATTCACGGAGGGGCAGAAATAATTCACGGAGGCACCAAATAATTCACGGAGGGGCAGAAATAATTCACGGAGGGACAAAATAATTCACGGAGGGGCATAAATAATTCACGGAGGCGCAAAATAATTCACAAAGGGGCATCAATAATTCACGGAGGGGTGAAATAATGCACGGAGGCATCAAATAATTCACGGAGGGGTGAAATAATTCACGGAGGGGTGAAATAATTCACGGAGGGGTGAAATAATTCACGGAGGGGCATAAATAATTCACGGAGGCACCAAATGATTCACGGAGGGGCATAAACAATTCACGGAGGGGTGAAATGATTCACGGAGGGGCATAAATCATTCACGAAGGGGCAAAATAATTCACGGAGGGGCATAATTAATTCACGGAGGGGTTGAATAATTCACGGAGGGGCATAAATAATTCACGGAGGGGTGAAATAATTCACGGAGGGGCATAAATGATTCACAGAGGGGTGAAATAATTCACGGAGGGGCATGAATAATTCACGGAGGGGTGAAACAATTCACGGAGGGGCATAAACAATTCACGGAGGGGTGAAATAATTCACGGAGGGGCATAAATCATTCACGAAGGGGCAAAATAATTCACGGAGGGGCATAATTAATTCACGGAGGCACCAAATAATTCACGGAGGGGCATAAATAATTCACTGAGGGGTGAAATAATTCATGGAGGGGCATAAATAATTCATGGAGGCACCAAATAATTCACGGAGGGGCATAAATAGTTCATGGAGGGGTAAAATAATTCACCGAGGGGCATAAATAATTCACGGAGGGGTGAAATAATTCACGGAGGGGCATAAATAATTCACGGAGGCACCAAATGATTCACGGAGGGGCATAAATAATTCACGGAGGGGTGAACCAATTCACGGAGGGGCATAAATCATTCACGAAGGGGCAAAATAATTCACGGAGGGGTTGAATAATTCACGGAGGGGCATAAAAAATTCGCGGAGGGGTGAAATAATTCGCGGAGGGGCATAAATAATTCACGGAGGGGCATAAATAATTCACGGAGGGGTGAAATCATTCACGGAGGGGCATAAATAATTCACGGAGGGGTGAAATAATTCATGGAGGGGCATAAATAATTCACGGAGGGGCATAAATATTTCACGGAGGGGTGAAATAATTCACGGAGGAGCAGAAATGATTCACGGAGGCACCAAATAATTCACGGAGGGGCATACATAATTCACGGAGGGGCATAAATCATTCACGGAGGGGTGAAATAATTCACGGAGGGGCATAAATCATTCACGCAAGCGTGAAATAATTCACGGAGGCATCAAATAATTCACGGAGGGGCATAAATAATTCACGGAGGCACCAAATGATTCACGGAGGGGCATAAACAATTCACGGAGAAGTGAAATAATTCACGGAGGGGCATAAATCATTCACGAAGGGGCAAAATAATTCACGGAGGGGCATATTTAATTCACGGAGGGGTTGAACAATTCACGGAGGGGCATAAATAATTCATGGAGGGGTGAAATAATTCACGGAGGGGCATAAATAATTCACGGAGGCACCAAATGATTCACAGAGGGGCATAAATAATTCACGGAGGGGTGAAATAATTCATGGAGGGGCATAAATCATTCACGAAGGGGCAAAAAAATTCACGGAGGGGCATAATTAATTCACCGAGGGGTTGAATAATTCACGGAGGGGCATAAATAATTCACGGAGGGGTGAAATAATTCACGGAGGGGCATAAATAATTCACGGAGGGGTGAAATCATTCACGGAGGGGCATAAATAATTCACGGAGGGGTGAAATAATTCATGGAGGGGCATAAATAAGTCATGGAGGGGCAAAATAATTCACGGAGGGGCATAAATATTTCACGGAGGGGTGAAATAATTCACGGAGGAGCATAAATGATTCACGGAGGCACCAAATAATTCACGGAGGGGCATAAATCATTCACGCAGGGCTGAAATAATTCACGGAGGCATCAAATAATTCACGGAGGGGTGAAATAATTCACGGAGGGGCATAAATCATTCACGCAGGGGTGAAATAATTCACGGAGGCATCAAATAATTCTTGGAAGGGCTTGAATAATTCAGGGAGGGGTGAAATAATTCACGGAGGGGCATAAATAATTCACGGAGGGGTGAAATAATTCACCGAGGGGCGTAAATAATTCACGGCGGGGTGAAATAATTCACGGAGGGGCGTAAATAATTCACGGAGGGGTGAAATAATTCAGCGAAGGGCATAAATAATTCGCGGGCATCAAATAATTCACGGAGGGGCATAATTAATTCACGGAGGGGTGAAATAATTCACGGAGGGGCATAAATAATTCACGGAGGGGTGAAATAATTCATGGAGGGGCATGAATAATTCACGGAGGCATCAAATAATTCACGGAGGGGCATAAATAATTCACGGAGGGGGAAAAAATTCACGGAGGGGCATAAATAATTCACGGAGGGGCAAAAAAATTCACGGAGGGGCATAAATAATTCACGGAGGGGTGAAATAATTCACGGCGGGGAATAAAGGATTCACGGTGGGTTGAAATACTTCACGGAGGGGCATAAATAATTCACGGAGGGGCATAAATAATTCACGGAGGGATGAAATAATTCACGGAGGGGCATAAATAATTCACGGAGGCGTGAAAGAATTCACGGAGGGGCATAAATAATTCACGGAGGGGTGAGATAATTCACCGAGGGGCATAAATAATTCACGGAGGCACCAAATAATTCACGGAGGGGCATAAATAATTCACGATGGGTCAAAATAATGCACGGAGGGGCATAAATAAGTCACGGAGGCATCGAATAATTCACGGAGGGGCATAAATAATTCACGGAGGCATCAAATAATTCACGGAGGGCCATAAATAATTCACGGAGGGGTGAAATGATTCACGGAGGGGCATAAATAATTCACGGAGGCACCAAATAATTCACGGAGGGGCATGAACAATTCACGGAGAGGCAAAATAATTCCCGGAGAGGCATAAATAATTCACGGAGGGGTGAAATAATTCACGGAGGGGCACAAATAATTTACGGAGGGGCAAAGTAATTCACGGAGGGGCATAAATAATTCACGGAGGGATGAAATAATTCACGGAGGGGCATAAATAATTCACGGAGGGGTGAAATAATTCACGGAGGGGCATAAATAATTCACGGAGGGGTGAAATAATTCACGGAGGGCCATAAATAATTCACGGAGGGGCAAAGTAATCCACGGAGGGGCATAAATAATTCACGGAGGGATGAAATAATTCACGGAGGGGCATAAATAATTCGAGGAGGGGTGAAATAATTCACGGAGGGCCATAAATAATTCACGGAGGGGTGAAATAATTCACGGAGGGCCACAAATAATTCACCGAGGGGTGAAATAATTCACGGAGGGGCATAAATAAGTCACGGAGGCATCGAATAATTCACGGAGGGGCATAAATAATTCACGGAGGGGCAAAATAATTCACGGAGGGCCATAAATAATTCACGGAGGGGTGAAATAATTCACGGAGGGGCATAAACAATTCACGGAGGCACCAAATAATTCACGGAGGGGCATGAACAATTCACGGAGAGGCAAAATAATTCCCGGAGAAGCATAAATAATTCACGGAGGGGTGGAATAATTCACGGAGGGGCAGAAATAATTCACGGAGGCACCAAATAATTCACGGAGGGGCATAAATGATTCACGGAGGGGTAAAATAATTCACGGAGGGGCATAAATAATTCACGGAGGGGTGAAATAATTCACGGAGGGGCATAAATAATTCACGGAGGGGCATAAATAATTCACGGAGGGGCATAAATGATGCACGGAGGGGTGAAATAAGTCACAGAGGGGCATAAATAATTCACAGAGGGGTAGAATAATTCACGGAGGGGCAGAAATAATTCATGGAGGCACCAAATAATTCACGGAGGGGCATACACAATTCACGGAGGGGTGAAATAATTCACGGAGGGGCATAAATAATTCACAGAGGGGTGAAATAATTCACGGAGGGGCATAAATAATTCACGGAGGGGTGAAATAATTCACAGAGGGGCATCAATAATTCACGGAGGGGTGAAATAATTCACGGAGGGGCATAAATGATTCACGGAGGGGTGAAATAATTCATGGAGGGGCATGAATAATTCACGGAGGGATCAAATAATTCACGGAGGGGCATAAATAATTCACCGAGGGGGAAAAAAATTCACGGAGGGGCATAAATAATTCACGGAGGGGCATAAATAATACACGGAGGAGTGAAATAATTCACGGAGGGGCATAAATAATTCACGGAGGGGTGAAATAATTCACAGAGGGGCATCAATAATTCACGGAGGGGTGAAATAATTCACGGAGGGGCATAAATGATTCACGGAGGGGTGAAATAATTCATGGAGGGGCATGAATAATTCACGGAGGGATCAAATAATTCACGGAGGGGCATAAATAATTCACCGAGGGGGAAAAAAATTCACGGAGGGGCATAAATAATTCACGGAGGGGCAAAAAAATTCACGGAGGGGCATAAATAATTCACGGAGGGGTGAAATAATTCACGGCGGGGAATAAAGGATTCACGGAGGGTTGAAATACTTCACGGAGGGGCATAAATAATTCACGGAGGGGCATAAATGATTCACGGAGGGATGAAATAATTCACGGAGGGGCATAAATAATTCACGGAGGCGTGAAAGAATTCACGGAGGGGCATAAATAATTCACGGAGGGGTGAGATAATTCACCGAGGGGCATAAATAATTCACGGAGGCACCAAATAATTCACGGAGGGGCATAAATAATTCACGATGGGTCAAAATAATGCACGGAGGGGCATAAATAAGTCACGGAGGCATCGAATAATTCACGGAGGGGCATAAATAATTCACGGAGGCATCAAATAATTCACGGAGGGCCATAAATAATTCATGGAGGGGTGAAATGATTCACGGAGGGGCATAAATAATTCACGGAGGCACCAAATAATTCACGGAGGGGCATGAACAATTCACGGAGAGGCAAAATAATTCCCGGAGAGGCATAAATAATTCACGGAGGGGTGGAATAATTCACGGAGGGGCACAAATAATTTACGGAGGGGCAAAGTAATTCACGGAGGGGCATAAATAATTCACGGAGGGATGAAATAATTCACGGAGGGGCATAAATAATTCACGGAGGGGTGAAATAATTCACGGAGGGGCATAAATAATTCACGGAGGGGTGAAATAATTCACGGAGGGCCATAAATAATTCACGGAGGGGTGAAATAATTCACGGAGGGCCACAAATAATTCACCGAGGGGTGAAATAATGAAAGGAGGGGCATAAATAAGTCACGGAGGCATCGAATAATTCACGGAGGGGCATAAATAATTCACGGAGGGGCAAAATAATTCACGGAGGGCCATAAATAATTCACGGAGGGGTGGAATAATTCACGGAGGGGCAGAAATAATTCACGGAGGCACCAAATAATTCACGGAGGGGCATAAATAATTCACGGAGGGGCAAAATAGTTCACGGAGGGGAATAAATAATTCACGGAGGGGCAAAATAATTCATGGAGGGACATGAATAATTCACGGAGGGGTGAAATAATTCACGGAGGGGCATAAATAATTCACGGAGGGCTGAAATAATTCACGGAGGGGCACAAATAATTCACGGAGGGGTGAAATCATTCACGGAGGGGCATAAATAATTCACGGAGGGGCAAAGTAATTCACGGAGGGGCATAAATAATTCACGGAGGGGTGAAATAATTCACGGAGGGGCATAAATGATTCACGGAGGGGTGAAATAATTCACGGAGGGGCATAAATAATTGACGGAGGCATCAAACAATTAATGGAGGGGAATAAATAATTCACGGAGGGGTAAAATAATTCACGGAGGGGCATAAATGATTCACGGAGGGGTGAAATAATTCACGGAGGGGCATAAATAATTCACAGAGGCACCAAATAATTCACGGAGGGGCATAAACAATTCACGGAGGGGCAAAATAATTCACGGAGGGGCATAAATAATTGACGGAGGAGCAAAAAAATTTATGGAGGGGCATAAATAATTCACGGAGGGGTGAAATAATTCACGGAGGGGCATAAATAATTCACGGAGGGGCATAAATAATTCACGGAGGGGCATAAATAATTCACGGAGGGGCATAAATGATGCACGGAGGGGTGAAATAATTCACGGAGGGGCATAAATAATTCACAGAGGGGTGAAATAAATCACGGAGGGGCAGAAATAATTCATGGAGGCACCAAATAATTCACGGAGGGGCATACACAATTCACGGAGGGGTGAAATAATTCACGGAGGAGCATAAATAATTCACAGAGGGGCATAAATAATTCGCGGAGGGGCATAAATAATTCATGGAGGGGTAAAATAATTCACGGAGGGGCATAAATAATTCACGGAGGCATCAAATGATTCAAGGAAGGGCATAAATAATTCACGGAGAGGTGAAATGATTCACGGAGGGGCATAAATAATTCACAGAGGGGTGAAATAATTCACGGAGGGGCATAAACAATTCACGGAGGGGTGAAATAATTCACGGAGGGGCATAAATAATTCACGGAGGCATCAAATAATTCACGGAGGGGCAGAAATAATTCACGGAGGCATCAAATAATTCACGGAGGGGCATAAATAATTCACGGAGGCACCATATAATTCACGGAGGGGCATAAACAATTCACGGAGGGGCAAAATAATTCCCGGAGGGGCATAAATAATTCACGGAGGCACCAAATAATTCACGGAGGGGAATGAATAATTCACGGAGGGTTGAAATAATTCACGGAGGGGCATAAATAATTCACGGAGGGGCATAAATAATTCACGGAGGGGCATAAACAATTCACGGAGGGGTGCAATAATTCACGGAGGGGCATAGATAATTCACGGAGGCATCAAATAATTCACGGAGTGGCAGAAATAATTCATGGAGGCATCAAATAATTCACGGAGGGGCATAAATAATTCACGGAGGCACCATATAATTCACGGAGGGGCATAAACAATTCACGGAGGGGCAAAATAATTCCCGGAGGGGCATAAATAATTCACGGAGGCACCAAATATTTCACGGAGGGGCATGAACAATTCACGGAGAGGCAAAATAATTCCCGGAGAGGCATAAATAATTCACGGAGGCATCAAATAATTCACGGAGTGGCAGAAATAATTCACGGAGGCATCAAATAATTCACGGAGGGGCATAAATAATTCACGGAGGCACCATATAATTCACGGAGGGGCATAAACAATTCACGGAGGGGCAAAATAATTCCCGGAGGGGCATAAATAATTCACGGAGGGTTGAAATAATTCACGGAGCGGCATAAATAATTCACAGAGGTGTGAAATAATTCATGGAGGGGCATGAATAATTCACGGAGGGTTGAAATAATTCACGGAGCGGCATAAATAATTCACGGAGGGGTGAAATAATTCATGGAGGGGCATAAACAATTCACGGAGGCATCAAATAATTCACGGAGGGGCATAAATAATTCACGGAGGGGTGAAATAATTCACAGAGGGGCACAAATAATTCACGGAGGGGTGAAATAATTCACGGAGGGGCATAAATAATTCACGGAGGCATCAAACAATTCACGGAGGGGCATAAATAATTCACGGAGGAGTGAAATAATTCACGGAGGGGCATAAATAATTCACGGAGGGGTGAAATAATTCACAGAGGGGCATCAATAATTCACGGAGGGGTGAAATAATTCATGGAGGGGCATAAATAATTCACGGAGGGATCAAATAATTCACGGAGGGGCAAAAATAATTCACGGAGGGGGAAAATAATTCACGGAGGGGCATAAATGATTCACGGAGGGGCAAAAAAATTCACGGAGGGGCAGAAATAATTCACGGAGGGGTGAAATAATTCACGGAGGGGAATAAGGGTTTCACGGAGGGTTGAAATACTTCACGGAGGGGCATAAATAATTCACGGAGGGGCATAAATAATTCACGGAGGGGCATAAATAATTCACGGAGGGGCATAAATAATTCACGGAGGGATGAAATAATTCACGGAGGGGCATAAATAATTCACGGAAACTTGAAATAATTCACGGAGGGGCATAAATAATTCACGGAGGGGTGAGATAATTCACCAAGGGGCATAAATAATTCACGGAGGCACCAAATAATTCACGGAGGGGCATAAATAATTCACGATGGGTCAAAATAATGCACGGAGGGGCATAAATAAGTCACGGAGGCATCGAATAATTCACGGAGGGGCATAAATAATTCACGGAGGCATCAATTCACGGAGGGCCATAAATAATTCACGGAGGGGTGAAATAATTCACGGAGGGGCATAAATATTTCACAGAGGCACCAAATAATTCACGGAGGGGCATGAACAATTCACGGAGAGGCAAAATAATTACCGGAGAGGCATAAATAATTCACGGAGGGGTGAAATAATTCACGGAGGGGCAGAAATAATTCACGGAGGGGCAAAATAATTCACGGAGGGGCATAAATAATTCACGGAGGGATGAAATAATTCACGGAGGGGCATAAATAATTCACGGAGGGGTGAAATAATTCACGGAGGGGCATAAATAATTCACGGAGGGGTGAAATAATTCACGGAGGGCCATAAATAATTCACGGAGGGGTGAAATAATTCACGGAGGGGCATAAATAATTCACGGAGGGGCAAAATAATTCACGGAGGGGTGAAATAATTCACGGAGGGATGAAATAATTCACGGAGGGGCATAAATAATTCACGGAGGGGTGAAATAATTCACGGAGGGGCATAAATAATTCACGGAGGGGTGAAATAATTCACAGAGGGCCATAAATAATTCACGGAGGGGTGAAATAATTCACGGAGGGGCATAAATAATTCACGGAGGGGCAAAGTAATTCACGGAGGGGCATAAATAATTCACGGAGGGATGAAATAATTCACGGAGGGGCATAAATGATTCGAGGAGGGCTGAAATAATTCACGGAGGGCCATAAATAATTCACAGAGGGGTGAAATAATTCACGGAGGGGCATAAATAAGTCACGAAGGCATCGAATAATGAACGGAGGGGCATAAATAATTCACGGAGGCATCAAATAATTCACGGAGGGCCATAAATAATTCACGGAGGGTTGAAATAATTCACGGAGGGGCATAAATAATTCACGGAGGCACCAAATAATTCACGGAGGGGCATGAACAATTCACGGAGAGGCAAAATAATTCCCGGAGAGGCATAAATAATTCACGGAGGGGTGAAATAATTCACGGAGGGGCAGAAATAATTCACGGAGGCACCAAATAATTCACGGTGGGGCATAAATAATTCACGGAGGGGCAAAATAATTCACGGAGGGGCATAAAAAATTCACGGAGGGGCAAAATAATTCATGGAGGGACATAAATAATTCACGGAGGGGTGAAATAATTCACGGAGGGGTGAAATAATTCACGGAGGGGCATAAATAATTCACGGAGGGGTGAAATAATTCACGGAGGGGCATAAATAATTCACGGAGGGGCAAAGTAATTCACGGAGGGGCAAAATAATTCATGGAGGGACATAAATAATTCACGGAGGGGTGAAATAATTCACGGAGGGGCATAAATAATTCACGGAGGGATGAAATAATTCACGGAGGGGCATAAATAATTCACGGAAACTTGAAATAATTCACGGAGGGGCATAAATAATTCACGGAGGGGTGAGATAATTCACCGAGGGGCATAAATAATTCACGGAGGCACCAAATAATTCACGGAGGGGCATAAATAATTCACCATGGGTCAAAATAATGCACGGAGGGGCATAAATAAGTCACGGAGGCATCGAATAATTCACGGAGGGGCATAAATAATTCACGGAGGCATCAAATAATTCACGGAGGGCCATAAATAATTCACGGAGGGGTGAAATAATTCACGGAGGGGCATAAATAATTCACGGAGGCACCAAATAATTCACGGAGGGGCATGAACAATTCACGGAGAGGCAAAATAATTACCGGAGAGGCATAAATAATTCACGGAGGGGTGAAATAATTCACGGAGGGGCAGAAATAATTCACGGAGGGGCAAAATGATTCACGGAGGGGCATAAATAATTCACGGAGGGATGAAATAATTCACGGAGGGGCATAAATAATTCACGGAGGGGTGAAATAATTCACGGAGGGGCATAAATAATTCACGGAGGGGTGAAATAATTCACGGAGGGCCATAAATAATTCACGGAGGGGTGAAATAATTCACGGAGGGGCATAAATAATTCACGGAGGGGCAAAGTAATTCACGGAGGGGCATAAATAATTCACGGAGGGATGAAATAATTCACGGAGGGGCATAAATAATTCACAGAGGGGTGAAATAATTCACGGAGGGGCATAAATAAGTCACGAAGGCATCGAATAATGAACGGAGGGGCATAAATAATTCACGGAGGCATCAAATAATTCACGGAGGGCCATAAATAATTCACGGAGGGGTGAAATAATTCACGGAGGGGCATAAATAATTCACGGAGGCACCAAATAATTCACGGAGGGGCATGAACAATTCACGGAGAGGCAAAATAATTCCCGGAGAGGCATAAATAATTCACGGAGGGGTGAAATAATTCACGGAGGGGCAGAAATAATTCACGGAGGCACCAAATAATTCACGGAGGGGCATAAATAATTCACGGAGGGGCAAAATAATTCACGGAGGGGCATAAAAAATTCACGGAGGGGCAAAATAATTCATGGAGGGACATAAATAATTCACGGAGGGGTGAAATAATTCACGGAGGGGTGAAATAATTCACGGAGGGGCATAAATAATTCACGGAGGGGTGAAATAATTCACGGAGGGGCATAAATAATTCACGGAGGGGCAAAGTAATTCACGGAGGGGCATAAATAATTCACGGAGGGGTGAAATAATTCACGGAGGGGCAGAAATAATTCACGGAGGCATCAAATAATTTACGGAGGGGCATAAATAATTCGCGGAGGGGCATAAATAATTCGCGGAGGGGCATAAATAATTCATGGAGGGGTAAAATAATTCACGGAGGGGCATAAATAATTCACGGAGGCATCAAATGATTCAAGGAAGGGCATAAATAATTCACGGAGAGGTGAAACAATTCACGGAGGGGCATAAATAATTCACAGAGGGGTGAAATAATTCACGGAGGGGCATAAACAATTCACGGAGGGGTGAAAAAATTCACGGAGGGGCATAAATAATTCACGGAGGCATCAAATAATTCACGGAGGGGCAGAAATAATTCACGGAGGCATCAAATAATTCACGGAGGGGCACAAATAATTCACGGAGGCACCATATAATTCACGGAGGGGCATAAACAATTCACGGAGGGGCAAAATAATTCCCGGAGGGGCATACATAATTCACGGAGGCACCAAATAATTCACGGAGGGGAATGAATAATTCACGGAGGGTTGAAATAATTCACGGAGGGGCATAAATAATTCACGGAGGGGCAAAGTAATTCACGGAGGGGCATAAATAATTCACGGAGGGATGAAATAATTCACGGAGGGGCATAAATGATTCGAGGAGGGCTGAAATAATTCACGGAGGGGCATAAATAATTCACGGAGGGGTGAAATAATTCACGGAGGGGCATAAATAATTCACGGAGGCACCAAATAATTCACGGAGGGGCATGAACAATTCACGGAGAGGCAAAATAATTCCCGGAGAGGCATAAATAATTCACGGAGGGGTGAAATAATTCACGGAGGGGCAGAAATAATTCACGGAGGCACCAAATAATTCACGGAGGGGCATAAAAAATTCACGGAGGGGCAAAATAATTCACGGAGGGGCATAAAAAATTCACGGAGGGGCAAAATAATTCATGGAGGGACATAAATAATTCACGGAGGGGTGAAATAATTCACGGAGGGGTGAAATAATTCACGGAGGGGCATAAATAATTCACGGAGGGGTGAAATAATTCACGGAGGGGCATAAATAATTCACGGAGGGGCAAAGTAATTCACGGAGGGGCATAAATAATTCACGGGGGGGTGAAATAATTCACGGAGGGGCAGAAATAATTCACGGAGGCATCAAATAATTCACGGAGGGGCATAAATAATTCGCGGAGGGGCATAAATAATTCGCGGAGGGGCATAAATCATTCATGGAGGGGTAAAATAATTCACGGAGGGGCATAAATAATTCACGGAGGCACCAAATAATTCACGGAGGGGAATGAATAATTCACGGAGGGTTGAAATAATTCACGGAGGGGCATAAATAATTCACGGAGGGGCATAAATAATTCACGGAGGGGCATAAACAATTCACGGAGGGGTGCAATAATTCACGGAGGGGCATAAATAATTCACGGAGGCATCAAATAATTCACGGAGTGGCAGAAATAATTCACGGAGGCATCAAATAATTCACGGAGGGGCATAAATAATTCACGGAGGCACCATATAATTCACGGAGGGGCATAAACAATTCACGGAGGGGCAAAATAATTCCCGGAGGGGCATAAATAATTCACGGAGGCACCAAATATTTCACGGAGGGGCATGAACAATTCACGGAGAGGCAAAATAATTCCCGGAGAGGCATAAATAATTCACGGAGGCATCAAATAATTCACGGAGTGGCAGAAATAATTCACGGAGGCATCAAATAATTCACGGAGGGGCATAAATAATTCACGGAGGCACCATATAATTCACGGAGGGGCATAAACAATTCACGGAGGGGCAAAATAATTCCCGGAGGGGCATAAATAATTCACGGAGGGTTGAAATAATTCACGGAGCGGCATAAATAATTCAGAGAGGGGTGAAATAATTCATGGAGGGGCATAAATAATTCACGGAGGCATCAAATAATTCACGGAGGGGCATAAACAATTCACGGAGGGGTGAAATAATTCACAGAGGGGCATAAATAATTCACGGAGGGGTGACATTATTCACGGAGGGGCATAAATAATTCGCGGAGGCATCAAACAATTCACGGAGGGGCATAAATAATTCACGGAGGAGTGAAATAATTCACGGAGGGGCATAAATAATTCACGGAGGGGTGAAATAATTCACAGAGGGGCATCAATAATTCACGGAGGGGTGAAATAATTCATGGAGGGGCATAAATAATTCACGGAGGGATCAAATAATTCACGGAGGGGCATAAATAATTCACGGAGGGGGAAAATAATTCACGGAGGGGCATAAATGATTCACGGAGGGGCAAAAAAATTCACGGAGGGGCAGAAATAATTCACGGAGGGGTGAAATAATTCACGGAGGGGAATAAGGGATTCACGGAGGGTTGAAATACTTCACGGAGGGGCATAAATAATTCACGGAGGGGCATAAAGAATTCGGGGAGGGATGAAATAATTCACGGAGGGGCATAAATAATTCACGGAAACTTGAAATAATTCATGGAGGGGCATAAATAATTCACGGAGGGGTGAGATAATTCACCGAGGGGCATAAATAATTCACGGAGGCACCAAATGATTCACGGAGGGGCATAAATAATTCACGATGGGTCAAAATAATGCACGGAGGGGCATAAATAAGTCACGGAGGCATCGAATAATTCACGGAGGGGCATAAATAATTCACGGAGGCATCAAATAATTCACGGAGGGCCATAAATAATTCACAGAGGGGTGAAATAATTCACGGAGGGGCATAAATAATTCACGGAGGCACCAAAAAATTCACGGAGGGGCATGAACAATTCACGGAGAGGCAAAATAATTCCCGGAGAGGCATAAAGAATTCACGGAGGGGTGAAATAATTCACGGAGGGGCAGAAAAAATTCACGGAGGGGCAAAATGATTCACGGAGGGGCATAAATAATTCACGGAGGGATGAAATAATTCACGGAGGGGCATAAATAATTCACGGAGGGGTGAAATAATTCACGGAGGGGCATAAATAATTCACGGAGGGGTGAAATAATTCACGGAGGGCCATAAATAATTCACGGAGGGGTGAAATAATTCACGGAGGGGCATAAATAATTCACGGAGGGGCAAAGTAATTCACGGAGGGGCATAAATAATTCACGGAGGGATGAAATAATTCACGGAGGGGCATAAATAATTCGAGGAGGGGTGAAATAATTCACGGAGGGCCATAAATAATTCACGGAGGGGTGAAATAATTCACGGAGGGGCATAAATAATTCACGGAGGGGTGAAATAATTCACGGAGGGCCATAAATAATTCACGGAGGGGTGAAATAATTCACGGAGGGGCATAAATAATTCACGGAGGGGCAAAGTAATTCACGGAGGGGCATAAATAATTCACGGAGGGATGAAATAATTCACGGAGGGGCATAAATAATTCGAGGAGGGGTGAAATAATTCACGGAGGGCCATAAATAATTCACGGAGGGGTGAAATAATTCACGGAGGGGCATGAATAAGTCACGAAGGCATCGAATAATGAACGGAGGGGCATAAATAATTCACGGAGTAATCAAATAATTCACGGAGGGCCATAAATAATTCACGGAGGGGTGAAATAATTCACGGAGGGGCATAAATAATTCACGGAGGCACCAAATAACTCACGGAGGGGCATGAACAATTCACGGAGGGGCAAAATAATTCCCGGAGAGGCATAAATAATTCACGGAGGGGTGAAATAATTCACGGAGGGGCAGAAATAATTCACGGAGGCACCAAATAATTCACGGAGGGGCATAAATAATTCACGGAGGGGCAAAATAATTCACGGAGGGGCATAAAAAATTCACGGAGGGGCAAAATAATTCATGGAGGGACATAAATAATTCACGGAGGGGTGAAATAATTCACGGAGGGGCATAAATAATTCACGGAGGGGTGAAATAATTCACGGAGGGGCATAAATAATTCACGGAGGGGCAAAGTAATTCACGGAGGGGCATAAATAATTCACGGAGTGGTGAAATAATTCACGGAGGGGTATAAATGATTCACGAAGGGGTGAAATAATTCACGGAGGGGCATAAATAATTCACGGAGGCATCAAACAATTCATGGAGGGGAATAAATAATTCACGGAGGGGCAAAATAATTCATGGAGGGACATAAATAATTCACCGAGGGGTGAAATAATTCACGGAGGGGCATAAATAATTCACGGAGGGGTGAAATAATTCACGGAGGGGCATAAATAATTCACGGAGGGGTGAAATAATTCACGGAGGGGCATAAATAATTCACGGAGGGGCAAAGTAATTCACGGAGGGGCATAAATAATTCACGGAGGGGTGAAATAATTCATGGAGGGGCATAAATGATTCACGGAGGGGTGAAATAATTCACGGAGGGGCATAAATAATTCACAGAGGCATCAAACAATTCATGGAGGGGCATAAATAATTCACGGAGGCACCAAATAATTCACGGAGGGGCATAAACAATTCACGGAGGGGCAAAAAAATTTATGGAGGGGCATAAATCATTCACGGAGGGGTGAAATAATTCACGGAGGGGGATAAATAATTCACGGAGGGGCATAAATAATTCACGGAGGCATCAAATGATTCAAGGAAGGGCATAAATAATTCACGGAGAGGTGAAATGATTCACGGAGGGGCATAAATAATTCACAGAGGGGTGAAATAATTCACGGAGGGGCATAAACAATTCACGGAGGGGTGAAATAATTCACGGAGGGGCATAAATAATTCACGGAGGCATCAAATAATTCACGGAGGGGCAGAAATAATTCACGGAGGCATCAAATAATTCACGGAGGGGCATAAATAATTCACGGAGGCACCATATAATTCACGGAGGGGCATAAACAATTCACGGAGGGGCAAAATAATTCCCGGAGGGGCAGAAATAATTCACGGAGGCACCAAATAATTCACGGAGGGGAATGAATAATTCACGGAGGGTTGAAATAATTCACGGAGGGGCATAAATAATTCACGGAGGGGCATAAATAATTCACGGAGGGGCATAAACAATTCACGGAGGGGTGCAATAATTCACGGAGGGGCATAAATAATTCACGGAGGCATCAAATAATTCACGGAGTGGCAGAAATAATTCACGGAGGCATCAAATAATTCACGGAGGGGCATAAATAATTCACGGAGGCACCATATAATTCACGGAGGGGCATAAACAATTCACGGAGGGGCAAAATAATTCCCGGAGGGGCATAAATAATTCACGGAGGCACCAAATATTTCACGGAGGGGCATGAACAATTCACGGAGAGGCAAAATAATTCCCGGAGAGGCATAAATAATTCACGGAGGCATCAAATAATTCACGGAGTGGCAGAAATAATTCACGGAGGCATCAAATAATTCACGGAGGGGCATAAATAATTCACGGAGGCACCATATAATTCACGGAGGGGCATAAACAATTCACGGAGGGGCAAAATAATTCCCGGAGGGGCATAAATAATTCACGGAGGGTTGAAATAATTCACGGAGCGGCATAAATAATTCACAGAGGGGTGAAATAATTCATGGAGGGGCATAAATAATTCACGGAGGCATCAAATAATTCACGGAGGGGCATAAATAATTCACGGAGGGGTGAAATAATTCACAGAGGGGCATAAATAATTCACGGAGGGGTGAAATAATTCACGGAGGGGCATAAATAATTCACGGAGGCATCAAACAATTCACGGAGGGGCATAAATAATTCACGGAGGAGTGAAATAATTCACGGAGGGGCATAAATAATTCACGGAGGGGTGAAATAATTCACAGAGGGGCATCAATAATTCACGGAGGGGTGAAATAATTCATGGAGGGGCATAAATAATTCACGGAGGGATCAAATAATTCACGGAGGGGCATAAATAATTCACGGAGGGGGAAAATAATTCACGGAGGGGCATAAATGATTCACGGAGGGGCAAAAAAATTCACGGAGGGGCAGAAATAATTCACGGAGGGGTGAAATAATTCATGGAGGGGAATAAGGGATTCACGGAGGGTTGAAATACTTCACGGAGGGGCATAAATAATTCACGGAGGGGCATAAATAATTCGGGGAGGGATGAAATAATTCACGGAGGGGCATAAATAATTCACGGAAACTTGAAATAATTCACGGAGGGGCATAAATAATTCACGGAGGGGTGAGATAATTCACCGAGGGGCATAAATAATTCACGGATGCACCAAATGATTCACGGAGGGGCATAAATAATTCACGATGGGTCAAAATAATGCACGGAGGGGCATAAATAAGTCACGGAGGCATCGAATAATTCACGGAGGGGCATAAATAATTCACGGAGGCACCAAATAATTCACGGAGGGCCATAAATAATTCACGGAGGGGTGAAATAATTCACGGAGGGGCATAAATAATTCACGGAGGCACCAAATAATTCACGGAGGGGCATGAACAATTCACGGAGAGGCAAAATAATTCCCGGAGAGGCATAAATAATTCACGGAGGGGTGAAATAATTCACGGAGGGGCAGAAATAATTCACGGAGGGGCAAAATGATTCACGGAGGGGCATAAATAATTCACGGAGGGATGAAATAATTCACGGAGGGGCATAAATAATTCACGGAGGGGTGAAATAATTCACGGAGGGGCATAAATAATTCACGGAGGGGTGAAATAATTCACGGAGGGCCATAAATAATTCACGGAGGGGTGAAATAATTCACGGAGGGGCATAAATAATTCACGGAGGGGCAAAGTAATTCACGGAGGGGCATGAATAATTCACGGAGGGATGAAATAATTCACGGAGGGGCATAAATAATTCGAGGAGGGGTGAAATAATTCACGGAGGGCCATAAATAATTCACGGAGGGGTGAAATAATTCACGGAGGGGCATAAATAAGTCACGAAGGCATCGAATAATGAACGGAGGGGCATAAATAATTCACGGAGGCATCAAATAATTCACGGAGGGCCATAAATAATTCACGGAGGGGTGAAATAATTCACGGAGGGGCATAAATAATTCACGGAGGCACCAAATAACTCACGGAGGGGCATGAACAATTCACGGAGGGGCAAAATAATTCCCGGAGAGGCATAAATAATTCACGGAGGGGTGAAATAATTCACGGAGGGGCAGAAATAATTCACGGAGGCACCAAATAATTCACGGAGGGGCATAAATAATTCACGGAGGGGCAAAATAATTCACGGAGGGGCATAAAAAATTCACGGAGGGGCAAAATAATTCATGGAGGGACATAAATAATTCACGGAGGGGTGAAATAATTCACGGAGGGGCATAAATAATTCACGGAGGGGCATAAATAATTCACGGAGGGGCATAAATAATTCACGGAGGGGTGAAATAATTCACGGAGGGGCATAAATAATTCACGGAGGGGCAAAGTAATTCACGGAGGGGCATAAATAATTCACGGAGGGGTGAAGTAATTCACGGAGGGGCATAAATGATTCACGGAGGGGTGAAATAATTCACGGAGGGGCATAAATAATTCACGGAGGCATCAAACAATTCATGGAGGGGAATAAATAATTCACGGAGGGGTAAAAAAATTCACGGAGGGGCATAAATGATTCACGGAGGGGTGAAATAATTCACGGAGGGGCATAAATAATTCACAGAGGCATCAAACAATTCATGGAGGGGCATAAATAATTCACGGAGGCACCAAATAATTCACGGAGGGGCATAAACAATTCACGGAGGGGCAAAATAATTCACGGAGGGGCATAAATAATTCACGGAGGGGCAAAAAAATTTATGGAGGGGCATAAATAATTCACGGAGGGGTGAAATAATTCACAGAGGGGCATAAATAATTCACGGAGGGGTGAAATCATTCACGGAGGGGCATAAAGAATTCACGGAGGGGTGAAATAATTCACGGAGGGGCATAAATGATGCACGGAGGGATGAAATAATTCACGGAGGGGCATAAATAATTCACGGAGGGGCATAAATAATTCACAGAGGGGTGAAATAATTCAAGGAGGGGCAGAAATAATTCACGGAGGCACCAAATAATTCACGGAGGGGCAAACACAATTCACAGAGGGGTGAAATAATTCACGGAGGGGCATAAATAATTCACAGAGGGGCATAAATAATTCGCGGAGGGGCATAAATAATTCATGGAGGGGTAAAATAATTCACGGAGGGGCATAAATAATTCACGGAGGCATCAAATGATTCAAGGAAGGGCATAAATAATTCACGGAGAGGTGAAATGATTCACGGAGGGGCATAAATTATTCACAGAGGGGTGAAATAATTCACGGAGGGGCATAAACAATTCACGGAGGGGTGAAATAATTCACGGAGGGGCATAAATAATTCACGGAGGCATCAAATAATTCACGGAGGGGCAGAAAAAATTCACGGAGGCATCAAATAATTCACGGAGGGGCATAAAAAATTCACGGAGGGGTGAAATAATTCACGGAGGGGCATAAATAATTCACGGAGGGGTGAAATAATTCACGGAGGGGCATAAATAATTCACGGAGGGGTGAAATAATTCACGGAGGGGCATAAATAATTCACGGAGGGGCAAAGTAATTCACGGAGGGGCATAAATAATTCACGGAGGGGTGAAATAATTCACGGAGGGGCATAAATGATTCACGGAGGGGTGAAATAATTCACGGAGGGGCATAAATAATTCACGGAGGCATCAAACAATTCATGGAGGGGAATAAATAATTCACGGAGGGGTAAAAAAATTCACGGAGGGGCATAAATGTTTCACGGAGGGGTGAAATAATTCACGGAGGGGCATAAATAATTCACAGAGGCATCAAACAATTCATGGAGGGGCATAAATAATTCACGGAGGCACCAAATAATTCACGGAGGGGCATAAACAATTCACGGAGGGGCAAAATAATTCACGGAGGGGCATAAATAATTCACGGAGGGGCAAAAAAATTTATGGAGGGGCATAAATAATTCACGGAGGGGTGAAATAATTCACAGAGGGGCATAAATAATTCACGGAGGGGTGAAATCATTCACGGAGGGGCATAAAGAATTCACGGAGGGGTGAAATAATTCACGGAGGGGCATAAATGATGCACGGAGGGATGAAATAATTCACGGAGGGGCATAAATAATTCACGGAGGGGCATAAATAATTCACAGAGGGGTGAAATAATTCAAGGAGGGGCAGAAATAATTCACGGAGGCACCAAATAATTCACGGAGGGGCAAACACAATTCACAGAGGGGTGAAATAATTCACGGAGGGGCATAAATAATTCACAGAGGGGCATAAATAATTCGCGGAGGGGCATAAATAATTCATGGAGGGGTAAAATAATTCACGGAGGGGCATAAATAATTCAGGGAGGCATCAAATGATTCAAGGAAGGGCATAAATAATTCACGGAGAGGTGAAATGATTCACGGAGGGGCATAAATTATTCACAGAGGGGTGAAATAATTCACGGAGGGGCATAAACAATTCACGGAGGGGTGAAATAATTCACGGAGGGGCACAAATAATTCACGGAGGCATCAAATAATTCACGGAGGGGCAGAAATAATTCACGGAGGCATCAAATAATTCACGGAGGGGCATAAAAAATTCACGGAGGGGTGAAATAATTCACGGAGGGGCATAAATAATTCACGGAGGGGTGAAATAATTCACGGAGGGGCATAAATAATTCACGGAGGGGTGAAATAATTCACGGAGGGGCATAAATAATTCACGGAGGGGCAAAGTAATTCACGGAGGGGCATAAATAATTCACGGAGGGGTGAAATAATTCACGGAGGGGCATAAATGATTCACGGAGGGGTGAAATAATTCGAGGAAGGGCATAAATAATTCACGGAGGCATCAAACAATTCAGGGAGGGGAATAAATAATTCACGGAGGGGTAAAAAAATTCACGGAGGGGCATAAATGATTCACGGAGGGGTGAAATAATTCACGGAGGGGCATAAATAATTCACAGAGGCATCAACCAATTCATGGAGGGGCATAAATAATTCACGGAGGCACCAAATAATTCACGGAGGGGCATAAACAATTCACGGAGGGGCAAAATAATTCACGGAGGGGCATAAATAATTCACGGAGGGGCAAAAAAATTTATGGAGGGGCATAAATAATTCACGGAGGGGTGAAATAATTCACAGAGGGGCATAAATAATTCACGGAGGGGTGAAATCATTCACGGAGGGGCATAAATAATTCACGGAGGCATCAAATAATTCACGGAGGGGCATAAATGATGCACGGAGGGATGAAATAATTCACGGAGGGGCATAAATAATTCACGGAGGGGCATAAATAATTCACAGAGGGGTGAAATAATTCAAGGAGGGGCAGAAATAATTCACGGAGGCACCAAATAATTCACGGAGGGGCATACACAATTCACAGAGGGGTGAAATAATTCACGGAGGGGCATAAATAATTCACAGAGGGGCATAAATAATTCGCGGAGGGGCATAAATAATTCATGGAGGGGTAAAATAATTCACGGAGGGGCATGAATAATTCACGGAGGGGTGAAATAATTCACGCAGGGGCATAAATAATTCACGGAGGGGCAAAATAATTCACGGAGGGGCATAAATAATTCACAGAGGGGTGAAATAATTCACGGAGGGGCAAAAATAATTCACGGAGGGGTGAAATAATTCACGGAGGGGCATCAATAATTCACGGAGGCATCAAACAATTCATGGAGGGGCATAAATAATTCACGGAGGGGTGAAATAATTCACGGAGGGGCATAAATAATTCACGGAGGCACCAAATAATTCACGGAGGGGCATAAACAATTCACGGAGGGGCAAAATAATTCACGGAGGGGCATAAATAATTAACGGAGGGGCAAAAAAATTTATGGAGGGGCATAAATAATTCACGGAGGGGTGAAATAATTCACGGAGGGGCATAAATAATTCACGGAGGGGTGAAATCATTCACGGAGGGGCGTAAATAATTCACGGAGGGGCGAAATAATTCACGGAGGGGCATAAATAATTCACGGAGGGGTAAAACAATTCACGGAGGGGTATAAATGATGCACGGAGGGGTGAAATAATTCACGGAGGGGCATAGATAATTCACAGAGGGGTGAAATAATTCACGGAGGGGCAGAAATAATTCACGGAGGCACCAAATAATTCACAGAGGGGCATACACAATTCACGGAGAGGTGAAATAATTTACGGAGGGGCATAAATAATTCACAGAGGGGCATAAATAACTCACGGAGGGGCATAAATAATTCATGGAGGGGTAAAATAATTCACGGAGGGGCATAAATAATTCACGGAGGCATCAAATGATTCAAGGAAGGGCATAAATAATTCACGGAGGGGTGAAATGATTCACGGAGGGGCATAAATAATTCACAGAGGGGTGAAATAATTCACGGAGGGGCATAAACAATTCACGGAGGGGTGAAATAATTCACCGAGGGGCAGAAATAATTCATGGAGGGGTGAAATAATTCACGGAGGGGCATAAATAATTCACGGAGGCATCAAATAATTCACGGAGGGGCATAAATAATTCACGGAGGGGTGAAATAATTCACGGAGGGGCATAAACAATTCATGGAGGGGTGAAATAATTCACGGAGGGGCAGAAATAATTCACGGAGGCATCAAAAAATTCACGGAGGGGCATAAATAATTCACGGAGGCACCATATAATTCACGGAGGGGCATAAACGATTCACGGAGGGGCAAAATAATTCCCGGAGGGGCATAAATAATTCACGGAGGGGTGAAATAATTCATGGAGGGGCATAAAAAATTCACCGAGGGGTGCAATAATGCACGGAGGGGCATAAATAATTCACCGAGGGGCATCAATAATTCACGGAGGGGTGAAATAATTCACGGAGGCACCAAATAATTCACGGAGGAGTGAAATAATTCACAGAGGGGCATAAATAATTCACGGGGGCACCAAATAATTCACGGAGGGGCATGAACAATTCACGGAGAGGCAAAATAATTCCCGGAGAGGCATAAATAATTCACGGAGGGGTGAAATAATTCACGGAGGGGCAGAAATAATTCACGGAGGGGCAAAATAATTCACGGAGGCACCAAATAATTCACAGAGGGGCATAAATAATTCACGGAGTGGCAAAATAATTCACGGAGGGGCATAAATAATTCACGGAGGGGCAAAAGAATTCACGGAGGGACGTAAATAATTCACGGAGGGGTGAAATAATTCACGGAGGGGCATAAATAATTCACGGAGGGGCAAAAGAATTCACGGAGGGACATAAATAATTCACGGAGGGGTGAAATAATTCACGGAGGGGCATAAATAATTCACGGAGTGGCAAAATAATTCACGGAGGGGCATAAATAATTCACGGAGACACCAAATAATGCACGGAGGGGCATGAATAATTCACGGAGGGGTGAAATAATTCACGGAGGGGCATAAATAATTCACGGAGGGGCAAAAGAATTCACGGAGGGACATAAATAATTCACGGAGGGGCAAAAGAATTCACGGAGGGACATAAATTGTTCACGGAGGGGTGAAATAATTCACGGAGGGGCATAAATAATTCACGGAGACACCAAATAATGCACGGAGGGGCATAAACAATTCACGGAGGGGTGAAATAATTCACGGAGGGGCAAAAAAATTTATGGAGGGGCATAAATAATTCACGGAGGGGTGAAATAATTCACGGAGGGGCATAAATAATTCACGGAGGGGTGAAATCATTCACGGAGGGGCATAAATAATTCACGGAGGGGTAAAATAATTCACGGAGGGGCATAAATGATGCAGGGAGGGGTGAATAAATTCACGGAGGGGCATAAATAATTCACGGAGGGGCATGAATAATTCACGGAGGGGCAAAAAAATTTATGGAGGGGCATAAATAATTCACGGAGGGGTGAAATAATTCACGGAGGGGCATAAATAATTCACGGAGGGGTGAAATCATTCACGGAGGGGCATAAATAATTCACGGAGGGGTGAAATAATTCACGGAGGGGCATAAATAATTCACGGAGGGGTAAAACAATTCAGGGAGGGGCATAAATGATGCACGGAGGGGTGAAATAATTCACGGAGGGGCATAGATAATTCACAAAGGGGTGAAATAATTAACGGAGGGGCAGAAATAATTCACGGAGGCACCAAATAATTCACGGAGGAGCATACACAATTCACGGAGAGGTGAAATAATTCACGGAGGGGCATAAACAATTCATGGAGGGGTGAAATAATTCACGGAGGGGCAGAAATAATTCACGGAGGCATCAAAAAATTCACGGAGGGGCATAAATAATTCACGGAGGCACCATATAATTCACGGAGGGGCATAAACGATTCACGGAGGGGCAAAATAATTCCCGGAGGGGCATAAATAATTCACGGAGGGGTGAAATAATTCATGGAGGGGCATAAAAAATTCACCGAGGGGTGCAATAATGCACGGAGGGGCATAAATAATTCACCGAGGGGCATCAATAATTCACGGAGGGGTGAAATAATTCACGGAGGGGCATAAATAATTCACGGAGGCACCAAATAATTCACGGAGGAGTGAAATAATTCACGGAGGGGCATAAATAATTCACGGGGGCACCAAATAATTCACGGAGGGGCATGAACAATTCACGGAGAGGCAAAATAATTCCCGGAGAGGCATAAATAATTCACGGAGGGGTGAAATAATTCACGGAGGGGAAAAAATAATTCACGGAGGGGCAAAATAATTCACGGAGGCACCAAATAATTCACAGAGGGGCATAAATAATTCACGGAGTGGCAAAATAATTCACGGAGGGGCATAAATAATTCACGGAGGGGCAAAAGAATTCACGGAGGGACGTAAATAATTCACGGAGGGGTGAAATAATTCACGGAGGGGCATAAATAATTCACGGAGGGGCAAAAGAATTCACGGAGGGACATAAATAATTCACGGAGGGGTGAAATAATTCACGGAGGGGCATAAATAATTCACGGAGTGGCAAAATAATTCACGGAGGGGCAAAAAAAATTCACGGAGGGGTGAAATAATTCACGGAGGGGCATAAATCGTTCTCGGAGGCATCAAACAATTCATGGAGGGGCATAAATAATTCACGGAGGGGTGAAATAATTCACGGAGGGGCATAAATAATTCACGGAGACACCAAATAATGCACGGAGGGGCATAAACAATTCATGGAGGGGCAAAATAATTCACGGAGGGGCATAAATAATTCACGGAGGGGCAAAAAAATTTATGGAGGGGCATAAATAATTCACGGAGGGGTGAAATAATTCACGGAGGGGCATAAATAATTCACGGAGGGGTGAAATCATTCACGGAGGGGCATAAATAATTCACGGAGGGGTAAAATAATTCACGGAGGGGCATAAATGATGCAGGGAGGGGTGAATAAATTCACGGAGGGGCATAAATAATTCACGGAGGGGCATGAATAATTCACGGAGGGGCAAAAAAATTTATGGAGGGGCATAAATAATTCACGGAGGGGTGAAATAATTCACGGAGGGGCATAAATAATTCACGGAGGGGTGAAATCATTCACGGAGGGGCATAAATAATTCACGGAGGGGTGAAATAATTCACGGAGGGGCATAAATAATTCACGGAGGGGTAAAACAATTCAGGGAGGGGCATAAATGATGCACGGAGGGGTGAAATAATTCACGGAGGGGCATAGATAATTCACAAAGGGGTGAAATAATTAACGGAGGGGCAGAAATAATTCACGGAGGCACCAAATAATTCACGGAGGAGCATACACAATTCACGGAGAGGTGAAATAATTTACGGAGGGGCATAAATAATTCACAGAGGGGCATAAATAATTCACGGAGGGGCATAAATAATTCATGGAGGGGTAAAATAATTCACGGAGAAGCATAAATACTTCACGGAGGCATCAAATGATTCACGGAGGGGTGAAATAATTCACGGAGGGGCATAAACAATTCACGGAGGGGTGAAATGATTCACGGAGGGGCATAAGTAATTCATTGAGGGGTGAAATAATTCACGGAGGGGCAGAGACAATTCACGGAGGCATCAAATAATTCACGAAGGGGCATAAATAATTCACGGAGGGGTGAAATAATTCACGGAGGGGCATAAATAATTCATGGAGGGGTGAAATAATTCACGGAGGGGCAGAAATAATTCACGGAGGCATCAAATAATTCACGGAGGGGCAGAAATAATTCACGGAGGGGCAAAATAATTCACGGAGGCACCAAATAATTCACAGAGGGGCATAAATAATTCACGGAGTGGCAAAATAATTCACGGAGGGGCATAAATAATTCACGGAGGGGCAAAAGAATTCACGGAGGGACGTAAATAATTCACGGAGGGGTGAAATAATTCACGGAGGGGCATAAATAATTCACGGAGGGGCAAAAGAATTCACGGAGGGACATAAATAATTCACGGAGGGGTGAAATAATTCACGGAGGGGCATAAATAATTCACGGAGTGGCAAAATAATTCACGGAGGGGCAAAAAAAATTCACGGAGGGGTGAAATAATTCACGGAGGGGCATAAATCATTCTCGGAGGCATCAAACAATTCATGGAGGGGCATAAATAATTCACGGAGGGGTGAAATAATTCACGGAGGGGCATAAATAATTCACGGAGACACCAAATAATGCACGGAGGGGCATAAACAATTCACGGAGGGGCAAAATAATTCACGGAGGGGCATAAATAATTCACGGAGGGGCAAAAAAATTTATGGAGGGGCATAAATAATTCACGGAGGGGTGAAATAATTCACGGAGGGGCATAAATAATTCACGGAGGGGTGAAATCATTCACGGAGGGGCATAAATAATTCACGGAGGGGTAAAATAATTCACGGAGGGGCATAAATGATGCAGGGAGGGGTGAATAAATTCACGGAGGGGCATAAATAATTCACGGAGGGGCATGAATAATTCACGGAGGGGCAAAAAAATTTATGGAGGGGCATAAATAATTCACGGAGGGGTGAAATAATTCACGGAGGGGCATAAATAATTCACGGAGGGGTGAAATCATTCACGGAGGGGCATAAATAATTCACGGAGGGGTGAAATAATTCACGGAGGGGCATAAATAATTCACGGAGGGGTAAAACAATTAAGGGAGGGGCATAAATGATGCACGGAGGGGTGAAATAATTCACGGAGGGGCATAGATAATTCACAAAGGGGTGAAATAATTAACGGAGGGGCAGAAATAATTCACGGAGGCACCAAATAATTCACGGAGGAGCATACACAATTCACGGAGAGGTGAAATAATTTACGGAGGGGCATAAATAATTCACAGAGGGGCATAAATAATTCACGGAGGGGCATAAATAATTCATGGAGGGGTAAAATAATTCACGGAGAAGCATAAATACTTCACGGAGGCATCAAATGATTCACGGAGGGGTGAAATAATTCACGGAGGGGCATAAACAATTCACGGAGGGGTGAAATAATTCACGGAGGGGCATAAATAATTCATTGAGGGGTGAAATAATTCACGGAGGGGCAGAGACAATTCACGGAGGCATCAAATAATTCACGGAGGGGCATAAATAATTCACGGAGGGGTGAAATAATTCACGGAGGGGCATAAATAATTCATGGAGGGGTGAAATAATTCACGGAGGGGCAGAAATAATTCACGGAGGCATCAAATAATTCACGGAGGGGCATAAATAATTCACGGAGGCACCATATAATTCACGGAGGGGCATAAACAATTCACGGAGGGGCAAAATAATTCCCGGAGGGGCATAAATAATTCACGGAGGGGTGAAATAATTCACGGAGGGGCAGAGACAATTCACGGAGGCATCAAATAATTCACGGAGGGGCGTAAAAAAATTCACGGAGGGGTGAAATCATTCACGGAGGGGCATAAATAATTCATGGAGGGGTGAAATAATTCACGGAGGGGCATAAATAATTCACGGAGGGGCAAAAGAATTTACGGAGGGACGTAAATAATTCACGGAGGGGTGAAATAATTCACGGAGGGGCATAAATGATTCACGGAGGGGCAAAAGAATTCACGGAGGGACATAAATAATTCACGGAGGGGTGAAATAATTCACGGAGGGGCATAAATAATTCACGGAGTGGCAAAATAATTCACGGAGGGGCAAAAAAAAATTCACGGAGGGGTGAAATAATTCAGGGAGGGGCATAAATCGTTCTCGGAGGCATCAAACATTTCATGGAGGGGCATAAATAATTCACGGAGGGGTGAAATAATTCACGGAGGGGCATAAATAATTCACGGAGACACCAAATAATGCACGGAGGGGCATAAACAATTCACGGAGGGGCAAAATAATTCACGGAGGGGCATAAATAATTCACGGAGAGGCAAAAAAATTTATGGAGGGGCATAAATAATTCACGGAGGGGTGAAATAATTCACGGAGGGGCATAAATAATTCACGGAGGGGTGAAATCATTCACGGAGGGGCATAAATAATTCACGGAGGGGTAAAATAATTCACGGAGGGGCATAAATGATGCAGGGAGGGGTGAATAAATTCACGGAGGGGCATAAATAATTCACGGAGGGGCATGAATAATTCACGGAGGGGCAAAAAAATTTATGGAGGGGCATAAATAATTCACGGAGGGGTGAAATAATTCACGGAGGGGCATAAATAATTCACGGAGGGGTGAAATCATTCACGGAGGGGCATAAATAATTCACGGAGGGGTGAAATAATTCACGGAGGGGCATAAATAATTCACGGAGGGGTAAAACAATTAAGGGAGGGGCATAAATGATGCACGGAGGGGTGAAATAATTCACGGAGGGGCATAGATAATTCACAAAGGGGTGAAATAATTAACGGAGGGGCAGAAATAATTCACGGAGGCACCAAATAATTCACGGAGGAGCATACACAATTCACGGAGAGGTGAAATAATTTACGGAGGGGCATAAATAATTCACAGAGGGGCATAAATAATTCACGGAGGGGCATAAATAATTCATGGAGGGGTAAAATAATTCACGGAGAAGCATAAATACTTCACGGAGGCATCAAATGATTCACGGAGGGGTGAAATAATTCACGGAGGGGCATAAACAATTCACGGAGGGGTGAAATAATTCACGGAGGGGCATAAATAATTCATTGAGGGGTGAAATAATTCACGGAGGGGCAGAGACAATTCACGGAGGCATCAAATAATTCACGGAGGGGCATAAATAATTCACGGAGGGGTGAAATAATTCACGGAGGGGCATAAATAATTCATGGAGGGGTGAAATAATTCACGGAGGGGCAGAAATAATTCACGGAGGCATCAAATAATTCACGGAGGGGCATAAATAATTCACGGAGGCACCATATAATTCACGGAGGGGCATAAACAATTCACGGAGGGGCAAAATAATTCCCGGAGGGGCATAAATAATTCACGGAGGGGTGAAATAATTCACGGAGGGGCAGAGACAATTCACGGAGGCATCAAATAATTCACGGAGGGGCATAAACAATTCACGGAGGGGTGAAATAATTCACGGAGGGGCATAAATAATTCATGGAGGGGTGAAATAATTCACGGAGGGGCAGAGACAATTCACGGAGGCATCAAATAATTCACGGAGGGGCATAAATAATTCACGGAGGGGCATAAATAATTCACGGAGGGGCATAAACAATTCACGGAGGGGTGAAATAATTCACAGAGGGGCATAAATAATTCACGGAGGCATCAAATAATTCACGGAGGGGCAGAAATAATCCACGGAGGCATCAAATAATTCACGGAGGGGCATAAAGAATTCACGGAGGCACCATATAATTCACGGAGGGGCAGAAACAATTCACGGAGGGGTGAAATAATTCACAGAGGGGCATCAATAATTCACGGAGGGGCATAAATAATTCATGGAGGGGTAAAATAATTCACGGAGAAGCATAAATACTTCACGGAGGCATCAAATGATTCACGGAGGGGTGAAATAATTCACGGAGGGGCATAAACAATTCACGGAGGGGTGAAATAATTCACGGAGGGGCATAAATAATTCATTGAGGGGTGAAATAATTCACGGAGGGGCAGAGACAATTCACGGAGGCATCAAATAATTCACGGAGGGGCATAAATAATTCACGGAGGGGTGAAATAATTCACGGAGGGGCATAAATAATTCATGGAGGGGTGAAATAATTCACGGAGGGGCAGAAATAATTCACGGAGGCATCAAATAATTCACGGAGGGGCATAAATAATTCACGGAGGCACCATATAATTCACGGAGGGGCATAAACAATTCACGGAGGGGCAAAATAATTCCCGGAGGGGCATAAATAATTCACGGAGGGGTGAAATAATTCACGGAGGGGCAGAGACCATTCACGGAGGCATCAAATAATTCACGGAGGGGCGTAAAAAAATTCACGGAGGGGTGAAATCATTCACGGAGGGGCATAAATAATTCATGGAGGGGTGAAATAATTCACGGAGGGGCATAAATAATTCACGGAGGGGCAAAAGAATTTACGGAGGGACGTAAATAATTCACGGAGGGGTGAAATAATTCACGGAGGGGCATAAATAATTCACGGAGGGGTGAAATAATTCACGGAGGGGCATAAATAATTCACGGAGTGGCAAAATAATTCACGGAGGGGCAAAAAAAAATTCACGGAGGGGTGAAATAATTCAGGGAGGGGCATAAATCGTTCTCGGAGGCATCAAACATTTCATGGAGGGGCATAAATAATTCACGGAGGGGTGAAATAATTCACGGAGGGGCATAAATAATTCACGGAGACACCAAATAATGCACGGAGGGGCATAAACAATTCACGGAGGGGCAAAATAATTCACGGAGGGGCATAAATAATTCACGGAGGGGCAAAAAAATTTATGGAGGGGCATAAATAATTCACGGAGGGGTGAAATAATTCACGGAGGGGCATAAATAATTCACGGAGGGGTGAAATCATTCACGGAGGGGCATAAATAATTCACGGAGGGGTAAAATAATTCACGGAGGGGCATAAATGATGCAGGGAGGGGTGAATAAATTCACGGAGGGGCATAAATAATTCACGGAGGGGCATGAATAATTCACGGAGGGGCAAAAAAATTTATGGAGGGGCATAAATAATTCACGGAGGGGTGAAATAATTCACGGAGGGGCATAAATAATTCACGGAGGGGTGAAATCATTCACGGAGGGGCATAAATAATTCACGGAGGGGTGAAATAATTCACGGAGGGGCATGAATAATTCACGGAGGGGTAAAACAATTAAGGGAGGGGCATAAATGATGCACGGAGGGGTGAAATAATTCACGGAGGGGCATAGATAATTCACAAAGGGGTGAAATAATTAACGGAGGGGCAGAAATAATTCACGGAGGCACCAAATAATTCACGGAGGAGCATACACAATTCACGGAGAGGTGAAATAATTTACGGACGGGCATAAATAATTCACAGAGGGGCATAAATAATTCACGGAGGGGCATAAATAATTCATGGAGGGGTAAAATAATTCACGGAGAAGCATAAATACTTCACGGAGGCATCAAATGATTCACGGAGGGGTGAAATAATTCACGGAGGGGCATAAACAATTCACGGAGGGGTGAAATAATTCACGGAGGGGCATAAATAATTCATTGAGGGGTGAAATAATTCACGGAGGGGCAGAGACAATTCACGGAGGCATCAAATAATTCACGGAGGGGCATAAATAATTCACGGAGGGGTGAAATAATTCACGGAGGGGCATAAATAATTCATGGAGGGGTGAAATAATTCACGGAGGGGCAGAAATAATTCACGGAGGCATCAAATAATTCACGGAGGGGCATAAATAATTCACGGAGGCACCATATAATTCACGGAGGGGCATAAACAATTCACGGAGGGGCAAAATAATTCCCGGAGGGGCATAAATAATTCACGGAGGGGTGAAATAATTCACGGAGGGGCAGAGACAATTCACGGAGGCATCAAATAATTCACGGAGGGGCATAAACAATTCACGGAGGGGTGAAATAATTCACGGAGGGGCATAAATAATTCATGGAGGGGTGAAATAATTCACGGAGGGGCAGAGACAATTCACGGAGGCATCAAATAATTCACGGAGGGGCATAAATAATTCACGGAGGGGCATAAATAATTCACGGAGGGGCATAAACAATTCACGGAGGGGTGAAATAATTCACAGAGGGGCATAAATAATTCACGGAGGCATCAAATAATTCACGGAGGGGCAGAAATAATCCACGGAGGCATCAAATAATTCACGGAGGGGCATAAAGAATTCACGGAGGCACCATATAATTCACGGAGGGGCAGAAACAATTCACGGAGGGGTGAAATAATTCACAGAGGGGCATAAATAATTCACGGGGGCACCAAATAATTCACGGAGGGGCATGAACAATTCACGGAGAGGCAAAAAAATTCCCGGAGAGGCATAAATAATTCACGGAGGGGTGAAATAATTCACGGAGGGGCAGAAAGAATTCACGGAGGCACCAAATAATTCACAGAGGGGCATAAATAATTCACGGAGTGGCAAAATAATTCACGGAGGGACATAAATGATTCACGGATGGGTGAAATAATTCACGCAGGGGCATAAATAATTCACGGAGGGGCAAAATAATTCACGGAGGGGCATAAATAATTCACAGAGGGGTGAAATAATTCACGGAGGGGCAAAAATAATTCACGGAGGGGTGAAATAATTCACGGAGGGGCATCAATAATTCACGGAGGCATCAAACAATTCATGGAGGGGCATAAATAATTCACGGAGGGGTGAAATAATTCACGGAGGGGCATAAATAATTCACGGAGGGGTGAAATAATTCACGGAGGGGCATAAACAATTCAAGGAGGGGCAAAAAAATTCACGGAGGGGCATAAATAATTCACGGAGGGGCAAAAAAATTTATGGAGGGGCATAAATAATTCACGGAGGGGTGAAATAATTCACGGAGGGGCATAAATAATTCACGGAGGGGTGAAATCATTCACGGAGGGGCATAAATAATTCACGGAGGGGTAAAACAATTCACGGAGGGGTATAAATGATGCACGGAGGGGTGAAATAATTCACGGAGGGGCATAGATAATTCACGGAGGGGTGAAATAATTCACGGAGGGGCAGAAATAATTCACGGAGGCACCAAATAATTCACGGAGGGGCATACACAATTCACGGAGAGGTGTGATAATTTACGGAGGGGCATAAATAATTCACAGAGCAGCATAAATAATTCACGGAGGGGCATAAATAATTCATGGAGGGGTAAAATAATTCACGGAGGGGCATAAATAATTCACGGAGGCATCAAATGATTCAAGGAAGGGCATAAATAATTCACGGAGGGGTGAAATGATTCACGGAGGGGCATAAATAATTCACAGAGGGGTGAAATAATTCACGGAGGGGCATAAACAATTCACGGAGGGGTGAAATAATTCACCGAGGGGCAGAAATAATTCATGGAGGGGTGAAATAATTCACGGAGGGGCAGAAATAATTCACGGAGGCATCAAATAATTCACGGAGGGGCATAAATAATTCACGGAGGGGTGAAATAATTCACGGAGGGGCATAAACAATTCATGGAGGGGTGAAATAATTCACGGAGGGGCAGAAATAATTCACGGAGGCATCAAAAAATTCACGGAGGGGCATAAATAATTCACGGAGGCACCATATAATTCACGGAGGGGCATAAACGATTCACGGAGGGGCAAAATAATTCCCGGAGGGGTATAAATAATTCACGGAGGGGTGAAATAATTCATGGAGGGGCATAAAAAATTCACCGAGGGGTGCAATAATGCACGGAGGGGCATAAATAATTCACCGAGGGGCATCAATAATTCACGGAGGGGTGAAATAATTCACGGAGGGGCATAAATAATTCACGGAGGCACCAAATAATTCACGGAGGAGTGAAATAATTCACAGAGGGGCATAAATAATTCACGGGGGCACCAAATAATTCACGGAGGGGCATGAACAATTCACGGAGAGGCAAAATAATTCCCGGAGAGGCATAAATAATTCACGGAGGGGTGAAATAATTCACGGAGGGGCAGAAATAATTCACGGAGGGGCAAAATAATTCACGGAGGCACCAAATAATTCACAGAGGGGCATAAATAATTCACGGAGTGGCAAAATAATTCACGGAGGGGCATAAATAATTCACGGAGGGGCAAAAGAATTCACGGAGGGACGTAAATAATTCACGGAGGGGTGAAATATTTCACGGAGGGGCATAAATAATTCACGGAGGGGCAAAAGAATTCACGGAGGGACATAAATAATTCACGGAGGGGTGAAATAATTCACGGAGGGGCATAAATAATTCACGGAGTGGCAAAATAATTCACGGAGGGGCAAAAAAAATTCACGGAGGGGTGAAATAATTCACGGAGGGGCATAAATCGTTCTCGGAGGCATCAAACAATTCATGGAGGGGCATAAATAATTCACGGAGGGGTGAAATAATTCACGGAGGGGCATAAACAATTCACGGAGGGGCAAAATAATTCACGGAGGGGCATAAATAATTCACGGAGGGGCAAAAAAATTTATGGAGGGGCATAAATAATTCACGGAGGGGTGAAATAATTCACGGAGGGGCGTAAATAATTCACGGAGGGGTGAAATCATTCACGGAGGGGCATAAATAATTCACGGAGGGGTAAAATAATTCACGGAGGGGCATAAATGATGCAGGGAGGGGTGAATAAATTCACGGAGGGGCATAAATAATTCACGGAGGGGCATGAATAATTCACGGAGGGGCAAAAAAATTTATGGAGGGGCATAAATAATTCACGGAGGGGTGAAATAATTCACGGAGGGGCATAAATAATTCACGGAGGGGTGAAATCATTCACGGAGGGGCATAAATAATTCACGGAGGGGTGAAATAATTCACGGAGGGGCATAAATAATTCACGGAGGGGTAAAACAATTCAGGGAGGGGCATAAATGATGCACGGAGGGGTGAAATAATTCATGGAGGGGCATAGATAATTCACAAAGGGGTGAAATAATTAACGGAGGGGCAGAAATAATTCACGGAGGCACCAAATAATTCACGGAGGAGCATACACAATTCACGGAGAGGTGAAATAATTTACGGAGGGGCATAAATAATTCACAGAGTGGCATAAATAATTCACGGAGGGGCATAAATAATTCATGGAGGGGTAAAATAATTCACGGAGAAGCATAAATACTTCACGGAGGCATCAAATGATTCACGGAGGGGTGAAATAATTCACGGAGGGGCATAAACAATTCACGGAGGGGTGAAATAATTCACGGAGGGGCATAAAGAATTCACGGAGGCACCATATAATTCACGGAGGGGCAGAAACAATTCACGGAGGGGTGAAATAATTCACAGAGGGGCATAAATAATTCACGGGGGCACCAAATAATTCACGGAGGGGCATGAACAATTCACGGAGAGGCAAAATAATTCCCGGAGAGGCATAAATAATTCACGGAGGGGTGAAATAATTCACGGAGGGGCAGAAAGAATTCACGGAGGCACCAAATAATTCACAGAGGGGCATAAATAATTCACGGAGTGGCAAAATAATTCACGGAGGGACATAAATGATTCACGGATGGGTGAAATAATTCACGCAGGGGCATAAATAATTCACGGAGGGGCAAAATAATTCACGGAGGGGCATAAATAATTCACAGAGGGGTGAAATAATTCACGGAGGGGCAAAAATAATTCACGGAGGGGTGAAATAATTCACGGAGGGGCATCAATAATTCACGGAGGCATCAAACAATTCATGGAGGGGCATAAATAATTCACGGAGGGGTGAAATAATTCACGGAGGGGCATAAATAATTCACGGAGGGGTGAAATAATTCACGGAGGGGCATAAACAATTCAAGGAGGGGCAAAATAATTCACGGAGGGGCATAAATAATTCACGGAGGGGCAAAAAAATTTATGGAGGGGCATAAATAATTCACGGAGGGGTGAAATAATTCACGGAGGGGCATAAATAATTCACGGAGGGGTGAAATCATTCACGGAGGGGCATAAATAATTCACGGAGGGGTAAAACAATTCACGGAGGGGTATAAATGATGCACGGAGGGGTGAAATAATTCACGGAGGGGCATAGATAATTCACGGAGGGGTGAAATAATTCACGGAGGGGCAGAAATAATTCACGGAGGCACCAAATAATTCACGGAGGGGCATACACAATTCACGGAGAGGTGAAATAATTTACGGAGGGGCATAAATAATTCACAGAGCAGCATAAATAATTCACGGAGGGGCATAAATAATTCATGGAGGGGTAAAATAATTCACGGAGGGGCATAAATAATTCACGGAGGCATCAAATGATTCAAGGAAGGGCATAAATAATTCACGGAGGGGTGAAATGATTCACGGAGGGGCATAAATAATTCACAGAGGGGTGGAATAATTCACGGAGGGGCATAAACAATTCACGGAGGGGTGAAATAATTCACCGAGGGGCAGAAATAATTCATGGAGGGGTGAAATAATTCACGGAGGGGCAGAAATAATTCACGGAGGCATCAAATAATTCACGGAGGGGCATAAATAATTCACGGAGGGGTGAAATAATTCACGGAGGGGCATAAACAATTCATGGAGGGGTGAAATAATTCACGGAGGGGCAGAAATAATTCACGGAGGCATCAAAAAATTCACGGAGGGGCATAAATAATTCACGGAGGCACCATATAATTCACGGAGGGGCATAAACGATTCACGGAGGGGCCAAATAATTCCCGGAGGGGTATAAATAATTCACGGAGGGGTGAAATAATTCATGGAGGGGCATAAAAAATTCACCGAGGGGTGCAATAATGCACGGAGGGGCATAAATAATTCACCGAGGGGCATCAATAATTCACGGAGGGGTGAAATAATTCACGGAGGGGCATAAATAATTCACGGAGGCACCAAATAATTCACGGAGGAGTGAAATAATTCACAGAGGGGCATAAATAATTCACGGGGGCACCAAATAATTCACGGAGGGGCATGAACAATTCACGGAGAGGCAAAATAATTCCCGGAGAGGCATAAATAATTCACGGAGGGGTGAAATAATTCACGGAGGGGCAGAAATAATTCACGGAGGGGCAAAATAATTCACGGAGGCACCAAATAATTCACAGAGGGGCATAAATAATTCACGGAGTGGCAAAATAATTCACGGAGGGGCATAAATAATTCACGGAGGGGCAAAAGAATTCACGGAGGGACGTAAATAATTCACGGAGGGGTGAAATATTTCACGGAGGGGCATAAATAATTCATGGAGGGGCAAAAGAATTCACGGAGGGACATAAATAATTCACGGAGGGGTGAAATAATTCACGGAGGGGCATAAATAATTCACGGAGTGGCAAAATAATTCACGGAGGGGCAAAAAAAATTCACGGAGGCATCAAATAATTCACGGAGGGGCATAAATAATTCTCGGAGGCATCAAACAATTCATGGAGGGGCATAAATAATTCACGGAGGGGTGAAATAATTCACGGAGGGGCATAAACAATTCACGGAGGGGCAAAATAATTCACGGAGGGGCATAAATAATTCACGGAGGGGCAAAAAAATTTATGGAGGGGCATAAATAATTCACGGAGGGGTGAAATAATTCACGGAGGGGCGTAAATAATTCACGGAGGGGTGAAATCATTCACGGAGGGGCATAAATAATTCACGGAGGGGTAAAATAATTCACGGAGGGGCATAAATGATGCAGGGAGGGGTGAATAAATTCACGGAGGGGCATAAATAATTCACGGAGGGGCATGAATAATTCACGGAGGGGCAAAAAAATTTATGGAGGGGCATAAATAATTCACGGAGGGGTGAAATAATTCACGGAGGGGCATAAATAATTCACGGAGGGGTGAAATCAGTCACGGAGGGGCATAAATAATTCACGGAGGGGTGAAATAATTCACGGAGGGGCATAAATAATTCACGGAGGGGTAAAACAATTCAGGGAGGGGCATAAATGATGCACGGAGGGGTGAAATAATTCATGGAGGGGCATAGATAATTCACAAAGGGGTGAAATAATTAACGGAGGGGCAGAAATAATTCACGGAGGCACCAAATAATTCACGGAGGAGCATACACAATTCACGGAGAGGTGAAATAATTTACGGAGGGGCATAAATAATTCACAGAGGGGCATAAATAATTCATGGAGGGGCATAAATAATTCATGTAGGGGTAAAATAATTCACGGAGAAGCATAAATACTTCACGGAGGCATCAAATGATTCACGGAGGGGTGAAATAATTCACGGAGGGGCATAAACAATTCACGGAGGGGTGAAATAATTCACGGAGGGGCATAAATAATTCATTGAGGGGTGAAATAATTCACGGAGGGGCAGAGACAATTCACGGAGGCATCAAATAATTCACGGAGGGGCATAAATAATTCACGGAGGGGTGAAATAATTCACGGAGGGGCATAAATAATTCATGGAGGGGTGAAATAATTCACGGAGGGGCAGAAATAATTCACGGAGGCATCAAATAATTCACGGAGGGGCATAAATAATTCACGGAGGGGTGAAATAATTCACGGAGGGGCAGAGACAATTTACGGAGGCATCAAATAATTCACGGAGGGGCATAAAGAATTCACGGAGGGGTGAAATAATTCACGGAGGGGCATAAATAATTCATGGAGGGGTGAAATGATTCACGGAGGGGCACAAATAATTCACGGAGGCATCAAATAATTCACGGAGGGGCATAAATAATTCACGGAGGCACCATATAATTCACGGAGGGGCATAAAAAATTCACCGAGGGGTGCAATAATGCATGGAGGGGCATAAATAATTCACCGAGGGGCATCAATAATTCACGGAGGGGTGAAATAATTCACGGAGGGGCATAAATAATTCACGGAGGCACCAAATAATTCACGGAGGGGTGAAATAATTCACAGAGGGGCATAAATAATTCACGGGGGCACCAAATAATTCACGGAGGGGCATGAACAATTCACGGAGAGGCAAAATAATTCCCGGAGAGGCATAAATAATTCACGGAGGGGTGAAATAATTCACGGAGTGGCAAAATAATTCACGGAGGGGTGAAATAATTCACGGAGGGGCATAAATAATTCACGGAGGGGCAAAATAATTCACGGAGGGGCATAAATAATTCACAGAGGGGTGAAATAATTCACGGAGGGGCAAAAATAATTCACGGAGGGGTGAAAAAATTCACGGAGGGGCATCAATAATTCACGGAGGCATCAAACAATTCATGGAGGGGCATAAATAATTCACGGAGGGGTGAAATAATTCACGGAGGGGCATAAATAATTCACGGAGGCACCAAATAATTCACGGAGGGGCATAAACAATTCACGGAGGGGCAAAATAATTCACGGAGGGGCATAAATAATTCACGGAGGGGCAAAAAAATTTATGGAGGGGCATAAATAATTCACGGAGGGGTGAAATAATTCACGGAGGGGCATAAATAATTCACGGAGGGGTGAAATCATTCACGGAGGGGCATAAATAATTCACGGAGGGGTGAAATAATTCACGGAGGGGCATAAAAAATTCACCGAGGGGTGCAATAATGCACGGAGGGGCATAAATAATTCACCGAGGGGCATCAATAATTCACGGAGGGGTGAAATAATTCACGGAGGGGCATAAATATTTCACGGAGGCACCAAATAATTCACGGAGGGGTGAAATAATTCACAGAGGGGCATAAATAATTCACGGGGGCACCCAATAATTCACGGAGGGGCATGAACAATTCACGGAGAGGCAAAATAATTCCCGGAGAGGCATAAACAATTCACGGAGGGGTGAAATAATTCACGGAGGGGCAGAAATAATTCACGGAGGCACCAAATAATTCACAGAGGGGCATAAATAATTCACGGAGTGGCAAAATAATTCACGGAGGGGCATAAATAATTCACGGAGGGGCAAAAGAATTCACGGAGGGACATAAATAATTCACGGAGGGGTGAAATAATTCACGGAGGGGCATAAATAATTCACGGAGGGGCAAAATAATTCACGGAGGGGCATAAATAATTCACGGAGTGGCAAAATAATTCACGGAGGGGCAAAAATGATTCACGGAGGGGTGAAATAATTCACGGAGGGGCATCAATAATTCACGGAGGCATCAAACAATTCATGGAGGGGCATAAATAATTCACGGAGGGGTGAAATAATTCACGGAGGGGCATAAATAATTCACGGAGGCACCAAATAATTCACGGAGGGGCATAAACAATTCACGGAGGTGCAAAATAATTCACGGAGGGGCAGAAGTAATTCACGGAGGGGCAAAAAAATTTATGGAGGGGCATAAATAATTCTCGGAGGGGTGAAATAATTCACGGAGGGGCATAAATAATTCACGGAGGGGTGAAATCATTCACGGAGGGGCATAAATAATTCACGGAGGGGTGAAATAATTCACGGAGGGGCATAAATAATTCACGGAGGGGCATAAATAATTCACGGAGGGGCAAAAAAATTTATGGAGGGGCATAAATAATTCACGGAGGGGTGAAATAATTCACGGAGGGGCATAAATAATTCACGGAGGGGTGAAATCATTCACGGAGGGGCATAAATAATTCACGGAGGGGTGAAATAATTCACGGAGGGGCATAAATAATTCACGGAGGGGTAAAACAATTCACGGAGGGGCATAAATGATGCACGGAGGGGTGAAATAATTCACGGAGGGGCATAGATAATTCACGGAGGGGTGAAATAATTCACGGAGGGGCAGAAATAATTCACGGAGGCACCAAATAATTCACGGAGGGGCATACACAATTCACAGAGAGGTGTGATAATTTACGGAGGGGCATAAATAATTCACAGAGGGGCATAAATAATTCACGGAGGGGCATAAATAATTCATGGAGGGGTAAAATAATTCACGGAGGGGCATAAATAATTCACGGAGGCATCAAATGATTCAAGGAAGGGCATAAATAATTCACGGAGGGGTGAAATGATTCACGGAGGGGCATAAATAATTCACAGAGGGGTGAAATAATTCACGGAGGGGCATAAACAATTCACGGAGGGGTGAAATAATTCACGGAGGGGCAGAAATAATTCATGGAGGGGTGAAATAATTCACGGAGGGGCAGAAATAATTCACGGAGGCATCAAATAATTCACGGAGGGGCATAAATAATTCACGGAGGGGTGAAATAATTCACGGAGGGGCATAAACAATTCATGGAGGGGTGAAATAATTCACGGAGGGGAAGAAATAATTCACGGAGGCATCAAAAAATTCACGGAGGGGCATAAATAATTCACGGAGGCACCATATAATTCACGGAGGGGCATAAACGATTCACGGAGGGGCAAAATAATTCCCGGAGGGGCATAAATAATTCACGGAGGGGTGAAATAATTCATGGAGGGGCATAAAAAATTCACCGAGGGGTGCAATAATGCATGGAGGGGCATAAATAATTCACCGAGGGGCATCAATAATTCACGGAGGTGTGAAATAATTCACGGAGGGGCATAAATAATTCACGGAGGCACCAAATAATTCACGGAGGGGTGAAATAATTCACAGCGGGGCTTAAATAATTCACGGGGGCACCAAATAATTCACGGAGGGGCATGAACAATTCACGGAGAGGCAAAATAATTCCCGGAGAGGCATAAATAATTCACGGAGGGGCAGAAATAATTCACGGAGGCACCAAATAATTCACAGAGGGGCATAAATAATTCACGGAGTGGCAAAATAATTCACGGAGGGGCATAAATAATTCAGGGAGGGGCAAAAGAATTCACGGAGGGACATAAATAATTCACGGAGGGGTGAAATAATTCACGGAGGGGCATAAATAATTCACGGAGGGGCAAAATAATTCACGGAGGGGCATAAATAATTCACGGAGTGGCAAAATAATTCACGGAGGGGCAAAAAAAATTCACGGAGGGGTGAAATAATTCACGGAGGGGCATAAATCATTCTCGGCGGCATCAAACAATTCATGGAGGGGCATAAATAATTCACGGAGGGGTGAAATAATTCACGGAGGGGCATAAATAATTCACGGAGACACCAAATAATGCACGGAGGGGCATAAACAATTCACGGAGGGGCAAAATAATTCCCGGAGGGGCATAAATAATCCACGGAGGAGCAAAAAAATTTATGGAGGGGCATAAATAATTCACGGAGGGGTGAAATAATTCACGGAGGGGCATAAATAATTCACGGAGGGGTGAAATCATTCACGGAGGGGCATAAATAATTCACGGAGGGGTAAAACAATTCACGGAGGGGCATAAATGATGCAGGGAGGGGTGAAATAATTCACGGAGGGGCATAAATAATTCACGGAGGGGCATAAATAATTCACGGAGGGGCAAAAAAATTTATGGAGGGGCATAAATAATTCACGGAGGGGTGAAATAATTCACGGAGGGGCATAAATAATTCACGGAGGGGTGAAATCATTCACGGAGGGGCATAAATAATTCACGGAGGGGTGAAATAATTCACGGAGGGGCATAAATAATTCACGGAGGGGTAAAACAATTCACGGAGGGGCATAAATGATGCACGGAGGGGTGAAATAATTCACGGAGGGGCATAGATAATTCACAAAGGGGTGAAATAATTAACGGAGGGGCAGAAATAATTCACGGAGGCACCAAATAATTCACGGAGGAGCATACACAATTCACGGAGAGGTGAAAGAATTTACGGAGGGGCATAAATAATTGACAGGGGGGCATAAATAATTCACGGAGGGGCATAAATAATTCATGGAGGGGTAAAATAATTCACGGAGAAGCATAAATAATTCACGGAGGCATCAAATGATTCACGGAGGGGTGAAATAATTCACGGAGGGGCATAAACAATTCACGGAGGGGTGAAATAATTCACGGAGGGGCATAAATAATTCATTGAGGGGTGAAATAATTCACGGAGGGGCAGAGACAATTCACGGAGGCATCAAATAATTCACGGAGGGGCATAAATAATTCACGGAGGGGTGAAATAATTCACGGAGGGGCATAAATAATTCATGGAGGGGTGAAATAATTCACGGAGGGGCAGAAATAATTCACGGAGGCATCAAATAATTCACGGAGGGGCATAAATAATTCACGGAGGCACCATATAATTCACGGAGGGGCATAAACAATTCACGGAGGGGCAAAAAAATTCCCGGAGGGGCATAAATAATTCACCGAGGGGTGAAATAATTCACGGAGGGGCAGAGACAATTCACGGAGGCATCAAATAATTCACGGAGGGGCATAAACAATTCACGGAGGGGTGAAATAATTCACGGAGGGGCATAAATAATTCATGGAGGGGTGAAATAATTCACGGAGGGGCAGAGACAATTCACGGAGGCATCAAATAATTCACGGAGGGGCATAAATAATTCACGGAGGGGTGAAATAATTCACGGAGGGGCATAAATAATTCATGGAGGGGTGAAATAATTCACGGAGGGGCAGAAATAATTCACGGAGGCACCATATAATTCACGGAGGGGCATAAAAAATTCACCGAGGGGTGCAATAATGCACGAAGGGGCATAAATAATTCACCGAGGGGCATCAATAATTCACGGAGGGGTGAAATAATTCACGGAGGGGCATAAATAATTCACGGAGGCACCAAATAATTCACGGAGGGGTGAAATAATTCACAGAGGGGCATAAATAATTCACGGGGGCACCAAATAATTCACGGAGGGGCATGAACAATTCACGGAGAGGCAAAATAATTCCCGGAGAGGCATAAATAATTCACGGAGGGGTGAAATAATTCACGGAGGAGCAAAAATAATTCACGGAGGCACCAAATATTTCACAGAGGGGCATCAATAACTCACGGAGTGGCAAAATAATTCACGGAGGGGCATGAACAATTCACGGAGGGGCAAAAGAATTCACCGAGGGACATAAATAATTCACGGAGGGTTGAAATAATTCACGGAGGGGCATAAATAATTCACGGAGGGGCAAAATAATTCACGGAGGGGCATAAATAATTCACAGAGGGGTGAAATAATTCACGGAGGGGCGAAAAATAATTCACGGAGGGGTGAAATAATTCACGGAGGGGCATCAATAATTCACGGAGGCATCAAACAATTCATGGAGGGGCATAAATAATTCACGGAGGGGTGAAATAATTCACGGAGGGGCATAAATAATTCACGGAGGCACCAAATAATTCACGGAGGGGCATAAACAATTCACGGAGGGGCAAAATAAATTCACGGAGGGGCATAAATAATTCACGGAGGGGCAAAAAAATTTATGGAGGGGCATAAATAATTCACGGAGGGGTGAAATAATTCACGGAGGGGCATAAATAATTCACGGAGGGGTGAAATCATTCACGGAGTGGCATAAATAATTCACGGAGGGGTGAAATAATTCACGGAGGGGCATAAATAATTCACGGAGGGGTAAAACAATTCACGGAGGGGCATAAATGATGCACGGAGGGGTGAAATAATTCAGGGAGGGGCATAAATAATTCACGGAGGCATCAAATAATTCACGGAGGGGCATAAATAATTCACGGAGGGGCAAAATAATTCCCGGAGGGGCATAAATAATTCACGGAGGGGTGAAATAATTCACGGAGGGGCATAAAAAATTCACCGAGGGGTGCAATAATGCACGGAGGGGCATGAATAATTCACCGAGGGGCATCAATAATTCACGGAGGGGTGAAATAATTCACGGAGGGGCATAAATAATTCACGGAGGCACCAAATAATTCACGGAGGGGTGAAATAATTCACAGAGGGGCATAAATAATTCACGGAGGGCACCAAATAATTCACGGAGGGGCATGAACAATTCACGGAGAGGCAAAATAATTCCCGGAGAGGCATAAATAATTCACGGAGGGGTGAAATAATTCACGGAGGGGCAGAAATAATTCACGGAGGCACCAAATAATTCACAGAGGGGCATAAATAATTCACGGAGTGGCAAAATAATTCACGGAGGGGCATAAATAATTCACGGAGGGGCAAAAGAATTCACGGAGGGACATAAATAATTCACGGAGGGGTGAAATAATTCACGGAGGGGCATAAATAATTCACGGAGAGGCAAAATAATTCACGGAGGGGCATAAATAATTCACGGAGTGGCAAAATAATTCACGGAGGGGCAAAAATAATTCACGGAGGGGTGAAATAATTCACGGAGGGGCATAAATAATTCACGGAGGCATCAAACAATTCATGGAGGGGCATAAATAATTCACGGAGGGGTGAAATAATTCACGGAGGGGCATAAATAATTCACGGAGGCACCAAATAATTCACGGAGGGGCAAAATAATTCACGGAGGGGAAGAAATAATTCACCGAGGGGCAAAAAAATTTATGGAGGGGCATAAATAATTCACGGAGGGGTGAAATAATTCACGGAGGGGCATAAATAATTCACGGAGGGGTGAAATCATTCACGGAGGGGCATAAATAATTCACGGAGGGGTGAAATAATTCACGGAGGGGCATAAATAATTCACGGAGGGGCATAAATAATTCACGGAGGGGCCAAAAAATTTATGGAGGGGCATCAATAATTCACGGAGGGGTGAAATAATTCACGGAGGGGCATAAATAATTCACGGAGGGGTGAAATCATTCACGGAGGGGCATAAATAATTCACGGAGGGGTGAAATAATTCACGGAGGGGCATAAATAATTCACGGAGGGGTAAAACAATTCACGGAGAGGCATAAATGATGCACGGAGGGGTGAAATAATTCACGGAGGGGCATAGATAATTCACAGAGGGGTGAAATAATTCACGGAGGGGCAGAAATAATTCACGGAGGCACCAATTAATTCACGGAGGGGCATACACAATTCACGGAGAGGTGAAATAATTTACGGAGGGGCATAAATAATTCACAGAGGGGCATAAATAATTCACGGAGGGGCATAAATAATTCATGGAGGGGTAAAATAATTCACGGAGGGGCATAAATAATTCACGGAGGCATCAAATGATTCAAGGAAGGGCATAAATAATTCACGGAGGGGTGAAATGATTCACGGAGGGGCATAAATAATTCACAGAGGGGTGAAATAATTCACGGAGGGGCATAAACAATTCACGGAGGGGTGACATAATTCACGGAGGGGCATAAATAATTCATGGAGGGGTGAAATGATTCACGGAGGGGCAGAAATAATTCACGGAGGCATCAAATAATTCACGGAGGGGCATAAATAATTCACGGAGGGGTGAAATAATTCACGGGGGGCATAAATAATTCATGGAGGGGTGAAATAATTCACGGGGGGCCTAAATATTTCACGGAGGCACCATATAATTCACGGAGGGGCATAAACAATTCACGGAGGGGCAAAATAATTCCCGGAGGGGCATAAATAATTCACGGAGGGATGAAATAATTCACGGAGGGGCATAAAAAATTCACCGAGGGGTGCAGGGGCATCAATAATTCACGGACGGGTGAAATAATTCACGGAGGGGCATAAATAATTCACGGAGGCACCAAATAATTCACGGAGGGGTGAAATAATTCACAGAGGGGCATAAATAATTCACGGGGGCACCAAATAATTCACAGAGGGGCATAAATAATTCACGGAGTGGCAAAATGATTCACGGAGGGGCATAAATAATTCACGGAGGGGCAAAAGAATTCACGGAGGGACATAAATAATTCACGGAGGGGTGAAATAATTCACGGAGGGGCATAAATAATTCACGGAGGGGCAAAATAATTCACGGAGGGGCATAAATAATTCACGGAGGGGTGAAATAATTCACGGAGGGGCAAAAATAATTCACGGAGGGGTGAAATAATTCACGGAGGGGTGAAATAATTCACGGAGGGGCAGAAATAATTCACGGAGGCACCAAATAATTCACAGAGGGGCATAAATAATTCACGGAGTGGCAAAATGATTCACGGAGGGGCATAAATAATTCACGGAGGGGCAAAAGAATTCACGGAGGGACATAAATAATTCACGGAGGGGTGAAATAATTCACGGAGGGGCATAAATAATTCACGGAGGGGCAAAATAATTCACGGAGGGGCATAAATAATTCACGGAGGGGTGAAATAATTCACGGAGGGGCAAAAATAATTCACGGAGGGGTGAAATAATTCACGGAGGGGTGAAATAATTCACGGAGGGGCATAAATAATTCACGGAGGCATCAAACAATTCATGGAGGGGCATAAATAATTCACGGAGGGGTGAAATAATTCACGGAGACACCAAATAATTCACGGGGGGCATAAACAATTCACGAAGGGGCAAAATAATTCACGGAGGGGCATAAATAATTCACGGAGGGGCAAAAAAATTTATGGAGGGGCATAAATAATTCACGGAGGGGCATAAAAAATTCACGGAGGGGTGAAATAATTCACGGAGGGGCATAAATAATTCACGGAGGGGTGAAATCATTCACGGAGGGGCATAAATAATTCACGGAGGGGTAAAACAATTCACGGAGGGGCATAAATGATGCACGGAGGGGTGAAATAATTCACTGAGGGGGATAGATAATTCACAGAGGGGTGAAATAATTCACGGAGGGGCAGAAATAATTCACGGAGGCACCAAATAATTCACGGAGGGGCATACACAATTCACGGAGAGGTGAAATAATTTACGGAGGGGCATAAATAATTCACAGAGGGGCATAAATAATTCACGGAGGGGCATAAATAATTCATGGAGGGGTAAAATAATTCACGGAGGGACATAAATAATTCACGGAGGCATCAAATGATTCAAGGAAGGGCATAAATAATTCACGGAGGGGTGAAATGATTCACGGAGGGGCATAAATAATTCACAGAGGGGTGAAATAATTCACGGAGGGGCATAAACAATTCACGGAGGGGTGAAATGATTCACGGAGGGGCATAAATAATTCACAGAGGGGTGAAATAATTCACGGAGGGGCAGAAATAATTCACGGAGGCATCAAATAATTCACGGAGGGGCATAAATAATTCACGGAGGCACCATATAATTCACGGAGGGGCATAAACAATTCACGGAGGGGCAAAATAATTCCCGGAGGGGCATAAAGAATTCACGGAGGGGTGAAATAATTCACGGAGGGGCATAAAAAATTCACCGAGGGGTGCAATAATGCACGGAGTGGCAAAAATAATTCACCGAGGGGCATCAATAATTCACGGAGGGGTGAAATAATTCACGGAGGGGCATAAATAATTCACGAAGGCACCAAATAATTCACGGAGGGGCATAAATAATTCACGGAGGGGCATAAATAATTCACCGAGGGGTGAAATAATTCACGGAGGAGCATAAATGATTCATGGAGGCATCAAATAATTCACGGAGGGGCATAAAGAATTCACGGAGGGGTCAAATAACTCACGGAGGGGCATAAATAATTCACGGAGGGGTAAAATAATTCACGGAGGGACATAAATAATTCACGGAGGGGTGAAATCATTCACGGAGGGGCAGAAATAATTCACGGAGGCACCAAATAATTCACGAAGGAGCATAAATAATTCACGGAGGCATCAAATAATTCACGGAGGGGCATAAATAATTCACGGAGGGGTGAAACGATTCACGGAGGGGCATAAATAATTCACGGAGGCACCATACAATTCACGGAGGGGCATAAACAATTCACGGAGGGGCAAAATAAATCCCGGAGGGGCATAAATAATTCACGGAGGGGTGAAATAATTCACGGAGGGGCATAAATTATTCACGAAGGGGTGAAATAATTCACGGAGGGGCATAAAAAATTCACGGAGGGGTGAAAAAATTCATGGAGGGGCATAAATAATTCACGGAGGGGTGAAATAATTCACGGAGGGGCATAAATGATTCACGGAGGGGTGAAATAATTCACGGAGGGGCATAAATAATTCACGGAGGGGTGAAATAATTCACGGAGGGGCATAAATAATTCACGGAGGGGTGAAATAATTCACGGAGGGGCATAAATAATTCACGGAGGGGTGAAATAATTCACGGAGGGGCATAAAAAATTCACGGAGGGGCAAAAAAATTCATGGAGGGGCATAAATAATTCACGAAGGGGTGAAATAATTCACGGAGGGGCATAAATAATTCACGGAGGGGTGAAATAATTCACGGAGGGGCATAAATAATTCACGGAGGGGTGAAATAATTCACGGAGGGGCATAAATAATTCACGGAGGGGTGAAATAATTCACGGAGGGGCATAAAAAATTCACGGAGGGGCAAAAAAATTCATGGAGGGGCATAAATAATTCACGAAGGGGTGAAATAATTCACGGAGGGGCATAAAAAATTCACGGAGGGGCAAAAAAATTCATGGAGGGGCATAAATAATTCACGGAGGGGTGAAAAAATTCACGGAGGGGCATAAATAATTGACGGAGGGGCATAAATAATTCACGGAGGGGTGAAACAATTCACGGAGGGGCATAAATAATTCACGGAGGCACCATACAATTCACGGAGGGGCATAAACAATTCACGGAGGGGCAAAATAAATCCCGGAGGGGCATAAATAATTCACGGAGGGGTGAAATAATTCACGGAGGGGCATAAATAATTCACGCAGGGGTTAAATAATTCACGGAGGGGCATAAATAATTCACGGAGGGGTGAAAAGATTCACGGAGGGGCCTAAATAATTCACGGAGGGGTGAAATAATTCACGGAGGGGCATAAATAATTCACGGAGGAGCAAAACAATGCACGGAGGGGCATAAATAATTCACGGAGGGGTGAAATAATGCACGGAGGGGCATTAATAATTCACGGAGGGGCATAAATAATTCACGGAGGGGTGAAATAATTCACGGAGGGGCATAAATAATTCACGGAGGCACCAAATAATTAACGAAGGGGCATCAATAATTCATAGAGGGGTGAAATAATTCACGGAGGGGCATAAATAATTCACCAAGGGGCAAAATAATTCACGGAGGGGCATAAATAATTCACGGAGGCATCAAATAATTCACGGAGGGGCATAAATAATTCACGGAGGGGTAAAATAATGCACGGAGCGGCATAAATAATTCACGGAGGGGCTTAAATAATTCACGGATGCACCAAATAATTCACGTAGGGGCATAAATAATTCACGGAGGGGTGAAATAATTCATGGAGGGGCATAAATAATTCACGGAGGGGCATAAATAATTCACGGAGGGGCATAAATAATTCACGGAGGGGTGAAATCATTCACGGAGGGGCATAAATGATTCACAGAGGGGTGAAATAATTCATGGAGGGGCATAAATAATTCACGGAGGCACCAAATAATTCACGGAGGGGCATAAATAACTCACGGAGGGGTGAAATAATTCACGGAGGGGCATAACTAATTAACCAAGGGGTGAAATAATTCACGGAGGGGCATAAATAATTCACGAAGGCATCAAATGATTCACGGAGGGGCATAAATAATTCACGGAGGCATCAAATAATTCACAGAGGGGCATAAAAAATTCACAGGGGGGTGAAATAATTCACGGAGGGGCATAAATAATTCACCGAGGGGTGAAATAATTCACGGAGGGGCATAAATAATTCACGGAGGCATCAAATAATTCACGGAGGGGCATAAATAATTCACGGAGGGGCATAAATAATTCACGGAGGGGTGAAAAAATTCACGGAGGGGTGAAATAATTCACGGAGGGGCAGAAATAATTCACGGAGTCACCGAATACTTCACGGAGGGGCATAAATAATTCACGGAGGCACCAAAAAATTCACAGAGGGGCATAAATAATTCACAGAGGGGTGAAAAAATTCACGGAGGGGCATAAATAATTCACCGAGGGGTGAAATAATTCACGGAGGGGCATAAATAATTCACGGATGCATCAAACAATTCATGGAGGGGCATAAATAATTCACGGAGGGGTGAAATAATTCACGGAGACACCAAATAATTCACGGGGGGCATAAACAATTCACGAAGGGGCAAAATAATTCACGGAGGGGCATAAATAATTCACGGAGGGGCAAAAAAATTTATGGAGGGGCATAAATAATTCACGGAGGGGCATAAAAAATTCACGGAGGGGTGAAATAATTCACGGAGGGGCATAAATAATTCACGGAGGGGTGAAATCATTCACGGAGGGGCATAAATAATTCACGGAGGGGTAAAACAATTCACGGAGGGGCATAAATGATGCACGGAGGGGTGAAATAATTCACTGAGGGGGATAGATAATTCACAGAGGGGTGAAATAATTCACGGAGGGGCAGAAATAATTCACGGAGGCACCAAATAATTCACGGAGGGGCATACACAATTCACGGAGAGGTGAAATAATTTACGGAGGGGCATAAATAATTCACAGAGGGGCATAAATAATTCACGGAGGGGCATAAATAATTCATGGAGGGGTAAAATAATTCACGGAGGGACATAAATAATTCACGGAGGCATCAAATGATTCAAGGAAGGGCATAAATAATTCACGGAGGGGTGAAATGATTCACGGAGGGGCATAAATAATTCACAGAGGGGTGAAATAATTCACGGAGGGGCATAAACAATTCACGGAGGGGTGAAATAATTCACGGAGGGGCATAAATAATTCATGGAGGGGTGAAATAATTCACGGAGGGGCAGAAATAATTCACGGAGGCATCAAATAATTCACGGCGGGGCATAAATAATTCACGGAGGGGTGAAATAATTCACGGAGGGGCATAAATAATTCATGGAGGGGTGAAATAATTCACGGAGGGGCAGAAATAATTCACGGAGGCATCAAATAATTCACGGAGGGGCATAAATAATTCACGGAGGCACCATATAATTCACGGAGGGGCATAAACAATTCACGGAGGGGCAAAATAATTCCCGGAGGGGCATAAAGAATTCACGGAGGGGTGAAATAATTCACGGAGGGGCATAAAAAATTCACCGAGGGGTGCAATAATGCACGGAGTGGCAAAAATAATTCACCGAGGGGCATCAATAATTCACGGAGGGGTGAAATAATTCACGGAGGGGCATAAATAATTCACGAAGGCACCAAATAATTCACGGAGGGGCATAAATAATTCACGGAGGGGCATAAATAATTCACCGAGGGGTGAAATAATTCACGGAGGAGCATAAATGATTCATGGAGGCATCAAATAATTCACGGAGGGGCATAAAGAATTCACGGAGGGGTCAAATAACTCACGGAGGGGCATAAATAATTCACGGAGGGGTAAAATAATTCACGGAGGGACATAAATAATTCACGGAGGGGTGAAATCATTCACGGAGGGGCAGAAATAATTCACGGAGGCACCAAATAATTCACGAAGGAGCATAAATAATTCACGGAGGCATCAAATAATTCACGGAGGGGCATAAATAATTCACGGAGGGGTGAAACGATTCACGGAGGGGCATACATAATTCACGGAGGCACCATACAATTCACGGAGGGGCATAAACAATTCACGGAGGGGCAAAATAAATCCCGGAGGGGCATAAATAATTCACGGAGGGGTGAAATAATTCACGGAGGGGCATAAATTATTCACGAAGGGGTGAAATAATTCACGGAGGGGCATAAAAAATTCACGGAGGGGTGAAAAAATTCATGGAGGGGCATAAATAATTCACGGAGGGGTGAAATAATTCACGGAGGGGCATAAATGATTCACGGAGGGGTGAAATAATTCACGGAGGGGCATAAATAATTCACGGAGGGGTGAAATAATTCACGGAGGGGCATAAATAATTCACGGAGGGGTGAAATAATTCACGGAGGGGCATAAATAATTCACGGAGGGGTGAAATAATTCACGGAGGGGCATAAAAAATTCACGGAGGGGCAAAAAAATTCATGGAGGGGCATAAATAATTCACGAAGGGGTGAAATAATTCACGGAGGGGCATAAAAAATTCACGGAGGGGCAAAAAAATTCATGGAGGGGCATAAATAATTCACGGAGGGGTGAAAAAATTCACGGAGGGGCATAAATAATTGACGGAGGGGCATAAATAATTCACGGAGGGGTGAAACAATTCACGGAGGGGCATAAATAATTCACGGAGGCACCATACAATTCACGGAGGGGCATAAACAATTCACGGAGGGGCAAAATAAATCCCGGAGGGGCATAAATAATTCACGGAGGGGTGAAATAATTCACGGAGGGGCATAAATAATTCACGCAGGGGTGAAATAATTCACGGAGGGGCATAAATAATTCACGGAGGGGTGAAAAGATTCACGGAGGGGCCTAAATAATTCACGGAGGGGTGAAATAATTCACGGAGGGGCATAAATAATTCACGGAGGAGCAAAACAATGCACGGAGGGGCATAAATAATTCACGGAGGGGTGAAATAATGCACGGAGGGGCATTAATAATTCACGGAGGGGCATAAATAATTCACGGAGGGGTGAAATAATTCACGGAGGGGCATAAATAATTCACGGAGGCACCAAATAATTAACGAAGGGGCATCAATAATTCATAGAGGGGTGAAATAATTCACGGAGGGGCATAAATAATTCACCAAGGGGCAAAATAATTCACGGAGGGGCATAAATAATTCACGGAGGCATCAAATAATTCACGGAGGGGCATAAATAATTCACGGAGGGGTAAAATAATGCACGGAGCGGCATAAATAATTCACGGAGGGGCTTAAATAATTCACGGATGCACCAAATAATTCACGTAGGGGCATAAATAATTCACGGAGGGGTGAAATAATTCATGGAGGGGCATAAATAATTCACGGAGGGGCATAAATAATTCACGGAGGGGCATAAATAATTCACGGAGGGGTGAAATCATTCACGGAGGGGCATAAATGATTCACAGAGGGGTGAAATAATTCATGGAGGGGCATAAATAATTCACGGAGGCACCAAATAATTCACGGAGGGGCATAAATAACTCACGGAGGGGTGAAATAATTCACGGAGGGGCATAACTAATTAACCAAGGGGTGAAATAATTCACGGAGGGGCATAAATAATTCACGAAGGCATCAAATGATTCACGGAGGGGCATAAATAATTCACGGAGGCATCAAATAATTCACAGAGGGGCATAAAAAATTCACAGGGGGGTGAAATAATTCACGGAGGGGCATAAATAATTCACCGAGGGGTGAAATAATTCACGGAGGGGCATAAATAATTCACGGAGGCATCAAATAATTCACGGAGGGGCATAAATAATTCACGGAGGGGCATAAATAATTAACGGAGGGGTGAAAAAATTCACGGAGGGGTGAAATAATTCACGGAGGGGCAGAAATAATTCACGGAGTCACCGAATACTTCACGGAGGGGCATAAATAATTCACGGAGGCACCAAAAAATTCACAGAGGGGCATAAATAATTCACAGAGGGGTGAAAAAATTCACGGAGGGGCATAAATAATTCACCGAGGGGTGAAATAATTCACGGAGGGGCATAAATAATTCACGGAGGGGCATAAATAATTCACGGAGGGGCATAAATAATTCACGGAGGGGCATAAATAATTCATGGAGGGGCATAAATAATTCACGGATGGGTGAAATAATTCACGGAGGCGCATAAATAATTCACGGAGGCACCAAATAATTCACGGAGGGGCATAAATAATTCACGGAGGGGTGAAATAATTCACGGAGGGGCATAAATGCTTCACCGAGGGGTGAAATAATTCACGGAGGGGCATAAATAATTCATGGAGGCACCAAATAATTCCCCGAGGGGCATAAATAATTCACGGAGGCATTAAATAATTCACGGAGGGGCATCACTAATTCACGGAGGGGTGAAACAATTCACGGAGGGGCATAAATAATTCACGGAGGGGCAAAACAATTCACGGAGGGGCACAAACAATTCATGGAGGGACAAAATAATTCCCGGAGGGGCACAAATAATTCACGGAGGGGTCAAATAACTCGCGGAGGGGCATAAATAATTCACGGAGGGGTGAAATAATTCACGGAGGGGCATAAAGAATTCACGGAGGGGTGAAATAATTCACGGAGGGGCACAAATAATTCACGGAGTCACCAAATGATTCACGGAGGGGCATAAATAATTCACGGAGAGGTGAAATAATTCACGGAGGGGCATAAATAATTCACGGAGGGGCAAAAAAATTCACGAAGGGGCATAAACAATTCATGGAGGGGCAAAATAATTCCCGGAGGGGCAAAAATTATTCACGCAGGGGTCAAATAACTCACGGAGGGGCAGAAAACATTCACGGAGGGGTGAAATAATTCACGGAGGGGCATAAATAATTCACGGAGGGGCAAAAAAATTCACGAAGGGGCATAAACAATTCATGGAGGGGCAAAATAATTCCCGGAGGGGCAAAAATTATTCACGCAGGGGTCAAATAACTCACGGAGGGGCAGAAATCATTCACGGAGGGGTGAAATAATTCACGGAGGGGCATAAATAATTCACTGAGGGGCAAAATAATTCACGGAGGGGCATAAATAATTCACGGAGGGGCAAAAAAATTGCATGGAGGGGCATAAATAATTCACGGAGGGGCATAAATAATTCACGCAGGGGCATAAATAATTCACGGAGGGGTGAAATAATTCACGGAGGGGAATAAATAATTCACGGAGGCATCAAATAATTCACGGAGGGGCATAAATAATTCACGGAGGGGTGAAATAATTCACGGAGGGGCATAAATAATTCACCGAGGGGTGAAATAATTCACGGGGGGGCATAAATAATTCACGGAGGGGCATGAATAATTCACGGAGGGGCATAAATAATTCACCGAGGCATCAAATAATTCACGGAGGGGCACAAATAATTCACGGGGGGGTGAAATAATTCACGGAGGGGCAGAAATCATTCACGGAGGGGCGAAATAATTCACGGAGGGGCATAAGTAATTCACGGAGGGGTGAAACAATTCACGGAGGGGCATAAACAATTCACGGAGGGGTGAAATAGGTCACCGAGGCATCAAATAATTCACGGAGGGGTAAATTAATTCACGGAGGGGCGGAAATAATTCACGGAGGGGTGAAATAATTCACGGACGGGCACAAATAATTCATGCAGGCATCAAATAATTCACGGAGGGGCATAAATAATTGACGGAGGGGCATAAATAATCCACAGAGGGGTGAAACAATTCACGGAGGGGCATAAATAATTCACGGAGGCACCATATAATTCACAGAGGGGTTTAAACAATTCACGGAGGGGCAAAATAATTCCCGGAGGGGCATAAATAATTCACGGAGGGGTGAAATAATTCACGGAGGGGCATAAATAATTCACGGAGGGGTGAAATAATTCACGGAGGGGCATAAATAATTCACGGAGGCACCAAATAATTCACGGAGGGGCATAAATAACTCACGGAGGGGTGAAATAATTCACGGAGGGGCATAACTAATTAACCAAGGGGTGAAATAATTCACGGAGGGGCATAAATAATTCACGAAGGCATCAAATGATTCACAGAGGGGCATAAATAATTCACGGAGGCATCAAATAATTCACAGAGGGGCATAAAAAATTCACAGGGGGGTGAAATAATTCACGGAGGGGTGAAATAATTCACGGAGGGGCATAAATAATTCACCGAGGGGTGAAATAATTCACGGAGGGGCATAAATAATTCACGGAGGCATCAAATAATTCACGGAGGGGCATAAATAATTCACGGAGGGGTGAAATAATTCACGGAGGGGTGAAATAATTCACGGAGGGGCAGAAATAATTCACGGAGTCACCGAATACTTCACGGAGGGGCATAAATAATTCACCGAGGCACCAAAAAATTCACAGAGGGGCATAAATAATTCACAGAGGGGTGAAAAAATTCACGGAGGGGCATAAATAATTCACCGAGGGGTGAAATAATTCACGGAGGGGCATAAATAATTCACGGAGGGGCATAAATAATTCACGGAGGGGCATAAATAATTCACGGAGGGGCATAAATAATTCACGGAGGGGTGAAATAATTCACGGAGGCGCATAAATAATTCACGGAGGCACCAAATAATTCACGGAGGGGCATAAATAATTCACGGGGGGGTGAAATAATTCACGGAGGGGCATAAATGATTCACCGAGGGGTGAAATAATTCACGGAGGGGCATAAATAATTCATGGAGGCACCAAATAATTCCCCGAGGGGCATAAATAATTCACGGAGGCATTAAATAATTCACGGAGGGGCATCACTAATTCACGGAGGGGTGAAACAATTCACGGAGGGGCATAAATAATTCACGGAGGGGCAAAACAATTCACGGAGGGGCACAAACAATTCATGGAGGGACAAAATAATTCCCGGAGGGGCACAAATAATTCACGGAGGGGTCAAATAACTCGCGGAGGGGCATAAATAATTCACGGAGGGGTGAAATAATTCACGGAGGGGCATAAAGAATTCACGGAGGGGTGAAATAATTCACGGAGGGGCAGAAATAATTCACGGAGTCACCAAATGATTCACGGAGGGGCATAAATAATTCACGGAGAGGTGAAATAATTCACGGAGGGGCATAAATAATTCACGGAGGGGCAAAAAAATTCACGAAGGGGCATAAACAATTCATGGAGGGGCAAAATAATTCCCGGAGGGGCAAAAATTATTCACGCAGGGGTCAAATAACTCACGGAGGGGCAGAAATCATTCACGGAGGGGTGAAATAATTCACGGAGGGGCATAAATAATTCACGGAGGGGCAAAAAAATTCACGAAGGGGCATAAACAATTCATGGAGGGGCAAAATAATTCCCGGAGGGGCAAAAATTATTCACGCAGGGGTCAAATAACTCACGGAGGGGCAGAAATCATTCACGGAGGGGTGAAATAATTCACGGAGGGGCATAAATAATTCACTGAGGGGCAAAATAATTCACGGAGGGGCATAAATAATTCACGGAGGGGCAAAAAAATTGCATGGAGGGGCATAAATAATTCACGGAGGGGCATAAATAATTCACGCAGGGGCATAAATAATTCACGGAGGGGTGAAATAATTCACGGAGGGGAGTAAATAATTCACGGAGGCATCAAATAATTCACGGAGGGGCATAAATAATTCACGGAGGGGTGAAATAATTCACGGAGGGGCATAAATAATTCACCGAGGGGTGAAAGAATTCACGGGGGGGCATAAATAATTCACGGAGGGGCATGAATAATTCACGGAGGGGCATAAATAATTCACCGAGGCATCAAATAATTCACGGAGGGGCACAAATAATTCACGGGGGGGTGAAATAATTCACGGAGGGGCAGAAATCATTCACGGAGGGGCGAAATAATTCACGGAGGGGCATAAGTAATTCACGGAGGGGTGAAACAATTCACGGAGGGGCATAAACAATTCACGGAGGGGTGAAATAGGTCACCGAGGCATCAAATAATTCACGGAGGGGTAAATGAATTCACGGAGGGGCGGAAATAATTCACGGAGGGGTGAAATAATTCACGGACGGGCACAAATAATTCATGCAGGCATCAAATAATTCACGGAGGGGCATAAATAATTGACGGAGGGGCATAAATAATTCACAGAGGGGTGAAACAATTCACGGAGGGGCATAAATAATTCACAGAGGCACCATATAATTCACAGAGGGGTTTAAACAATTCACGGAGGGGCAAAATAATTCCCGGAGGGGCATAAATAATTCACGGAGGGGTGAAATAATTCACGGAGGGGCATAAATAATTCACGGAGGGGTGAAATAATTCACGGAGGGGCATAAATAATTCACGGAGGCACCAAATAATTCACGGAGGGGCATAAATAACTCACGGAGGGGTGAAATAATTCACGGAGGGGCATAACTAATTAACCAAGGGGTGAAATAATTCACGGAGGGGCATAAATAATTCACGAAGGCATCAAATGATTCACAGAGGGGCATAAATAATTCACGGAGGCATCAAATAATTCACAGAGGGGCATAAAAAATTCACAGGGGGGTGAAATAATTCACGGAGGGGCATAAATAATTCACCGAGGGGTGAAATAATTCACGGAGGGGCATAAATAATTCACGGAGGGGTGAAATAATTCACGGAGGGGTGAAATAATTCACGGAGGGGCAGAAATAATTCACGGAGTCACCGAATAATTCACGGAGGGGCATAAGTAATTCACGGAGGCACCAAAAAATTCACAGAGGGGCATAAATAATTCACAGAGGGGTGAAAAAATTCACGGAGGGGCATAAATAATTCACCGAGGGGTGAAATAATTTACGGAGGGGCATAAATAATTCACGGAGGGGCATAAATAATTCACGGAGGGGCATAAATAATTCACGGAGGGGCATAAATAATTCACGGAGGGGTGAAATAATTCACGGAGGCGCATAAAAAATTCACGGAGGCACCAAATAATTCACGGAGGGGCATAAATAATTCACGGAGGGGTGAAAAAATTCACGGAGGGGCATAAATGATTCACCGAGGGGTGAAATAATTCACGGAGGGGCATAAATAATTCACGGAGGCACCAAATAATTCCCGGAGGGGCATAAATAATTCACGGAGGCATTAAATAATTCACGGAGGGGCATAACTAATTCACGGAGGGGTGAAACAATTCACGGAGGGGCATAAATAATTCACGGAGGGGCAAAACAATTCACGGAGGGGCACAAACAATTCATGGAGGGACAAAATAATTCCCGGAGGGGCACAAATAATTCACGGAGGGGTCAAATAACTCGCGGAGGGGCATAAATAATTCACGGAGGGGTGAAATAATTCACGGAGGGGCATAAAGTATTCACGGAGGGGTGAAATAATTCACGGAGGGGCAGAAATAATTCACGGAGTCACCAAATGATTCACGGAGGGGCATAAATAATTCACGGAGAGGTGAAATAATTCACGGAGGGGCATAAATAATTCACGGAGGGGCAAAATAATTCACGGAGGGGCATAAACAATTCATGGAGGGGCAAAATAATTCCCGGAGGGGCAAAAATTATTCACGCAGGGGTCAAATAACTCACGGAGGGGCAGAAATCATTCACGGAGGGGTGAAATAATTCACGGAGGGGCATAAATAATTCACTGAGGGGCAAAATAATTCACGGAGGGGCATAAATAATTCACGGAGGGGCAAAAAAATTGCATGGAGGGGCATAAATAATTCACGGAGGGGCATAAATAATTCACACAGGGGCATAAGTAATTCACGGAGGGGTGAAATAATTCACGGAGGGGAATAAATAATTCACGGAGGCATCAAATAATTCACGGAGGGGCATAAATAATTCACGGAGGGGTGAAATAATTCACGGAGGGGCATAAATAATTCACCGAGGGGTGAAATAATTCACGGGGGGGCATAAATAATTCACGGAGGGGCATGAATAATTCACGGAGGGGCATAAATAATTCACCGGGCATCAAATAATTCACGGAGGGGCACAAATAATTCACGGGGGGGTGAAATAATTCACGGAGGGGCAGAAATCATTCACGGAGGGGCGAAATAATTCACGGAGGGGCATAAGTAATTCACGGAGGGGTGAAACAATTCACGGAGGGGCATAAACAATTCACGGAGGGGTGAAATAGGTCACCGAGGCATCAAATAATTCACGGAGGGGTAAATTAATTCACGGAGGGGCGGAAATAATTCACGGAGGGGTGAAATAATTCACGGACGGGCACAAATAATTCATGCAGGCATCAAATAATTCACGGAGGGGCATAAACAATTGACGGAGGGGCATAAATAATTCACGGAGGGGTGAAACAATTCACGGAGGGGCATAAATAATTCACGGAGGCACCATATAATTCACAGAGGGGTTTAAACAATTCACGGAGGGGCAAAATAATTCCCGGAGGGGCATAAATAATTCACGGAGGGGTGAAATAATTCACGGAGGGGCATAAATAATTCACGGAGGCACCAAATAATTCACGGAGGGGCATAAATAACTCACGGAGGGGTGAAATAATTCACGGAGGGGCATAACTAATTAACCAAGGGGTGAAATAATTCACGGAGGGGCATAAATAATTCACGAAGGCATCAAATGATTCACAGAGGGGCATAAATAATTCACGGAGGCATCAAATAATTCACAGAGGGGCATAAAAAATTCACAGGGGGGTGAAATAATTCACGGAGGGGCATAAATAATTCACCGAGGGGTGAAATAATTCACGGAGGGGCATAAATAATTCACGGAGGCATCAAATAATTCACGGAGGGGCATAAATAATTCACGGAGGGGCATAAATAATTCACGGAGGGGTGAAATAATTCACGGAGGGGTGAAATAATTCACGGAGGGGCAGAAATAATTCACGGAGTCACCGAATAATTCACGGAGGGGCATAAATAATTCACGGAGGCACCAAAAAATTCACAGAGGGGCATAAATAATTCACAGAGGAGTGAAAAAATTCACGGAGGGGCATAAATAATTCACCGAGGGGTGAAATAATTTACGGAGGGGCATAAAAAATTTACGGAGGGGCATAAATAATTCACGGAGGGGCATAAATAATTCACGGAGGGGAATAAATAATTCACGGAGGGGTGAAATAATTCACGGAGGCGCATAAATAATTCACGGAGGCACCAAATAATGCACGGAGGGGCATAAATAATTCACGGAGGGGTGAAATAATTCACGGAGGGGCATAAATGATTCACCGGGGGGTGAAATAATTCACGGAGGGGCATAAATAATTCACGGAGGCACCAAATAATTCCCGGAGGGGCATAAATAATTCACGGAGGCATTAAATAATTCACGGAGGGGCATAACTAATTCACGGAGGGGTGAAACAATTCACGGAGGGGCATAAATAATTCACGGAGGGGCAAAACAATTCACGGAGGGGCACAAACAATTCATGGAGGGACAAAATAATTCCCGGAGGGGCACAAATAATTCACGGAGGGGTCAAATAACTCGCGGAGGGGCATAAATAATTCACGGAGGGGTGAAATAATTCACGGAGGGGCATAAAGTATTCACGGAGGGGTGAAATAATTCACGGAGGGGCAGAAATAATTCACGGAGTCACCAAATGATTCACGGAGGGGCATAAATAATTCACGGAGAGGTGAAATAATTCAGGGAGGGGCATAAATAATTCACGGAGGGGCAAAATAATTCACGGAGGGGCATAAACAATTCATGGAGGGGCAAAATAATTCCCGGAGGGGCAAAAATTATTCACGCAGGGGTCAAATAACTCACGGAGGGGCAGAAATCATTCACGGAGGGGTGAAATAATTCACGGAGGGGCATAAATAATTCACTGAGGGGCAAAATAATTCACGGAGGGGCATAAATAATTCACGGAGGGGCAAAAAAAATGCATGGAGGGGCATAAATAATTCACGGAGGGGCATAAATAATTCACGCAGGGGCATAAATAATTCACGGAGGGGTGAAATAATTCACGGAGGGGAATAAATAATTCACGGAGGCATCAAATAATTCACGGAGGGGCATAAATAATTCACGGAGGGGTGAAATAATTCACGGAGGGGCATAAATAATTCACCGAGGGGTGAAATAATTCGCTGGGGGCATAAATAATTCACCGAGGGGCATGAATAATTCACGGAGGGGCATAAATAATTCACCGAGGCACAAAATAATTCACGGAGGGGCACAAATAATTCACGGGGGGCTGAAATAATTCACGGAGGAGCAGAAATCATTCACGGAGGGGCGAAATAATTCACGGAGGGGCATAAGTAATTCACGGAGGGGTGAAACAATTCACGGAGGGGCATAAACCATTCACGGAGGGGTGAAATAGGTCACCGAGGCATCAAATAATTCACGGAGGGGTAAATTAATTCACGGAGGGGCGGAAATAATTCACGGAGGGGTGAAATAATTCACGGACGGGCACAAATAATTCATGCAGGCATCAAATAATTCACGGAGGGGCATAAATAATTCACGGAGGGGCATAAATAATTCACGGAGGGGTGAAATAATTCACGGAGCGGTGAAATAATTCACGGACGGGCATAAACAATTCACGGAGGGGCAGAAATCATTCACGGAGCAGCAGAAATAATTCACGGAGGGGCATAAATAATTCACGGAGGGGTGAAATAATTCACGGAGGGGAATAAATAATTCACGGAGGCACCAAATAATTCACGGAGGGGCATAAATAATTCACGGAAGGGTGAAATAATTCACGGACGGGCATAAATAATTCACCGAGGAATGAAATAATTCACGGAGGGGCATAAATAATTCACGGAGGCATCAAATAATTCACGGAGGGGCATAAATAATTCACGGAGGCATCAAAGAATTCACGGAGGGGCATAAATAATTCACGGAGGGGTTAAATAATTCACGGAGGGGCAGAAATCATTCACGGAGGGGCGAATTAATTCACCGAGGGGCATAAATAATTCACGGAGGGGTGAAATAATTCACGGAGGGGAATAAATAATTCACGGAGGCATCAAATAATTCACGGAGGGGCATAAATAATTCACGGAGGGGTGAAATAATTCGAGGAGGGGCATAAATAATTCACGGAGGGGTGAAATAATTCACGGAGGGGCAGAAATAGTTCACGGAGGCACCAAATAATTCACGGAGGGGCATACAAATTTTAAAAGGGGGGTCGAAACAATTCACGGAGGGACATAAATAATTCAGGGAGGGGTGAAATAATTCACGGAGGGGCATAAATAATTCACGGAGGCATCAAATAATTCACGGAGGGGCATAAATAATTCACGGAGGGGTGAAATAATTCACGGAGGGGCATAAATAATTCACGGAGGCACCATATAATTCACGGAGGGGCATAAACAATTCACGGAGGGGCAAAATAATTCCCGGAGGGGCATAATAATTCACGGAGGGGTGAAATAATTCACGGAGGGGCATAAATAATTCACGGAGGGGTGAAATAATTCACGGAGGGGCATAAATAATTCACGGAGGGGTGAAATAATTCACAGAGGGGCATAAATGATTCACGGAGGGGTGAAATAATGCACGGAGGGGCATAAATAATTCACGGAGGGGTGAAATAATTCACGGAGGGGCATAAATAATTCACGGAGGGGCATTAATAATTCACGGAGGGGTGAAATAATTCACGGAGGGGCATAAATAATTCACGGAGGCACCAAATAATTCACGGAGGGGCATAAATAATTCACGGAGGGGTGAGATAATTCACGGAGGGGCATAAATAATTCACCGAGGGGTGAAATAATTCACGGGGGGGCAGAAATAATTCACGGAGGGGCATAAATAATTCACGCAGGGGCATAAAAATTCACGGAGGCATCAAATAATTCACGGAGGGGCACAAATAATTCACGGGGGCCGAATTAATTCACGGAGGGGCAGAAATCATTCACGGAGGAACGAAATAATTCACGGAGGGGCATAAGTAATTCACGGAGGGGTGAAACAATTCACGGAGGGGCATAAACAATTCACGGAGGGGCATAAATGATTCACGGAGGCATCAAATAATTCACGGAGGGGTAAATTAATTCACGGAGGGGCATAAATAATTCACGGAGGGGCACAAACAATTCATGGAGGGACAAAATAATTCCCGGAGGGGCACAAATAATTCACGGAGGGGTCAAATAACTCGCGGAGGGGCATAAATAATTCACGGAAGGGTGAAATAATTCACGGAGGGGCATAAAGAATTCACGGAGGGGTGAAATAATTCACGGAGGGGCAGAAATAATTCACGGAGTCACCAAATGATTCACGGAGGGGCATAAATAATTCACGGAGAGGTGAAATAATTCACGGAGGGGCATAAATAATTCACGGAGGGGCAAAATAATTCACGGAGGGGCATAAACAATTCATGGAGGGGCAAAATAATTCCCGGAGGGGCAAAAATTATTCACGCAGGGGTCAAATAACTCACGGAGGGGCAGAAATCATTCACGGAGGGGTGAAATAATTCACGGAGGGGCATAAATAGTTCACTGAGGGGCAAAATAATTCACGGAGGGGCATAAATAATTCACGGAGGGGCAAAAAAAATGCATGGAGGGGCATAAATAATTCACGGAGGGGCATAAATAATTCACGCAGGGGCATAAATAATTCACGGAGGGGTGAAATAATTCACGGAGGGGAATACATAATTCACGGAGGCACCAAATAATTCACGGAGGGGCATAAATAATTCACGGAGGGGTGAAATAATTCACGGAGGGGCATAAATAATTCACCGAGGGGTGAAATAATTCACGGGGGGGCATAAATAATTCACCGAGGGGCATGAATAATTCACGGAGGGGCATAAATAATTCACCGAGGCATAAAATAATTCACGGAGGGGCACAAATAATTCACGGGGGGCCGAATTAATTCACGGAGGGGCAGAAATCATTCACGGAGGGGCGAAATAATTCACGGAGGGGCATAAGTAATTCACGGAGGGGTGAAACAATTCACGGAGGGGCATAAACAATTCACGGAGGGGCATAAATGATTCACGGAGGCATCAAATAATTCACGGAGGGGTAAATTAATTCACGGAGGGGCGGAAATAATTCACGGAGGGGTGAAATAATTCACGGACGGGCAGAAATAATTCATGCAGGCATCAAATAATTCACGGAGGGGCATAAATAATTCACGGAGGGGCATAAATAATTCACGGAGGGGTGAAATAATTCACGGACGGGCATAAACAATTCACGGAGCGGCAGAAATCATTCACGGAGGGGCAGAAATAATTCACGGAGGGGCATAGATAATCCACGGAGGGGTGAAATAATTCACGGAGGGGAATAAATAATTCACGGAGGCACCAAATAATTCACGGAGGGGCAGAAATCATTCACGGAGGGGCGAAATAATTCACGGAGGGGCATAAGTAATTCACGGAGGGGTGAAACAATTCACGGGGGGCATAAACAATTCACGGAGGGGCATAAATAATTCACGGAGGCATCAAATAATTCACGGAGGGGTAAATTAATTCACGGAGGGGCGGAAATAATTCACGGAGGGGCAGAAACAATTCACGGAGGGGTGAAATAATTCACGGAGGGGCAAAAATGATTCACGGAGCGGTGAAATAATTCACGGACGGGCATAAACAATTCACGGAGGGGCAGAAATAATTCACAGAGGCATCAAATAATTCACGGAGGGGCAGAAATAATTTACGGAGGGGTGAAATAATTCACGGAGGGGCATAAATAATTCACAGAGGGGCAAAAATAATTCACGGAGGCATCAAATAATTCACGGAAAGGCGAAATAATTCACGAAAATTCATGGAGTGATCAAATAACGTTCATGGAGGTGCAAATTATTCCACGGCGACACCTTGCTATTCCCTGCACTGCCAAAATGTCCCACACAGTTTGTCATACGTTCTAGGGGTGCAAGTCATTGCGCCAAGGCAAGGACATCACACCAACTTGGATCACCTCATGGGGATCCTGGGTACGTCAAGAATCGGGGGAGGGGGGGGGGGGGTTCTGTAGAGCCCCTGACTTGGTTCATGACACCCTGAAGCACGGAAGCAAACACTGCACATAGACGAGAGGCGGACAATAGAAACCCTCAGATTGTGGCCGGCAACCCATGACGTTCCATGTACCATCCATTCTCAACGTCCGATCCCCACGCACACCTCCACATGCGCCACACTGGAGGCTGTCCAATGTTCCACACAGCCAGGGTCATGTCATGATTTTTGCCGTCCGAACCGAAGACCAATTGATCCTGTAGGCTTCTCTGCCGGTGCGACCATGCCAAGGGCATACCGCTTCACACGATCCCGCAATGGCTTCCAACCAAAGTGCTGGGCATGTCCACGGTGAACAGCATGTGGGGCACACAGGTCGCGCCCCCCCACACACTCTCTCACCCCATGGAGCAAAGACGCCACATGCACCCCCAAGGGTGTGCAGAAGTCATCGCCCAGGAAGCGTACCGTGTCCACGTGCTTGTAGGCATCCTGCCACACAGGCAGAGACACAGTGCGGTAGCCAGATGACCGGGGGGGGTTGCGATAGGTTTGGGCGTCGCGGAAGGGCTTGGTCAGCAGAAACTGCACCGGCCTTTGCTCGTGGTCCGCCAAATCCTGTGTGTGGCACACTCTCTCCAACCCCTCAATGTCATGCCACCCTGCCCAGTCTGTGTCCTCATCCCTGATGAGGATGTAGGGCAATGCCCACTCCGTGAAATCGGGGAGGGTCACCCCAAGGTGCTTTGGTTCTACTTCCCCCGTTTCCAGGCGCAGCCGCATCTCCAATGTCCCAACCCTCTTGTTGGCCATGATCCGCTCCTAGTCCAACAATTGGTAACTCTGGGGGGAGGGAGGGAGAATCCCCAAGGGTCAAGGGCTTTTGCATGCTTCCTCCACGGTTTCCAAAGCCACTGCCCCAACACCCCCAACCCCCCCCCCCCCCCCCTGAACTTGTAAATGACGCCCACCTCTTTTTTGGCAAGGGTAGGCCGTTGGTACATAACCCCTAGAAGCTACACCTTCTGTACGTCCTCTTGGGAAGGATAATTCCGCAGTTCAGCAGCCATCACCCTTAGCCCACTCAACCAACCCGCAGTGAGGGGGGAGTCCTCCCAACCGAGAAAAGCCCCGAACAGATGCAGCTCGGATTGGGCCCTGCTGGTTAGTGTGTTTGCCCGCACCACGTCCCTCATGATCCCCGGTTCCGAGGAGACCGGGGAGGCAAGGACAACCGGAGCCTGCAGACCCTGGTACCGGTCCAGGGTGGCGATTGTCTCCCCATGCAGCCGGCGCCCTGCCTCCCACACACAGTGCTGCAGCCATAGCATGTGCGCATAGTGTGTGGTGACGATTGCCACTGACTTGGGGGGGTACACATTTGCACTCTGTGCATGCTCCAGAAAGTGCAGCACCAGCCTGGCCTCCTCCTTGCTCGTGTTCCCTTGATTGCGCATGGCCTCGTCCATGAGAAGGCACTCCCATGCTCTGCCAACCTCCCTTCTCAGTATGTCCACCCGGCCGACCGACATCCCGTACCGTATCAGCTCTGATCTCCACTCAGGATCGTCTGTGCTGACTATGCAGATGTGTTGCCCTCCCAACACCGGGGGGGGTAATGCTGGGGAGGAGGCGGGGTACCAGCCCAAGGACCCCCCAGTGAACAGCCCACGCACCACCGTTGCCAAAGGCAGGTCCATGCGGAACTGCGGGGTTAGGACACACGTAGTACACCTTGTACGGTACAGGACAAACCGCAACACACTACTTGTGGCGAAGCGCTGCGAGTCACCATACTGCATCCCTGGTCCCTGGTCGAGGTGCACATTGAGGTTAGCAAAATGCTCGGACTGCGGCCATGCAATATGTTGAGCCGTCACCTTGCCCCCTTTCCCCCTTTTCTCCCCTTCCGCTTTCGCTGCAGATGCAAGGATAGTGATGGCACTGTATGGGCGCAGTTGACCGGCATCCCCACAAAACATGCACTGTGCCCCAAAAGCTACCAAGTCCAGACCCAGTGGGATGCTATGCCTCGAGGACTCATCCACGAAGCTGAATGCGAACCGAGTTTGCAGGTCACCCGCAAGCAACAACTTCCGCCGTGTGGCGACCATACCAGCTGTTGCAAAGAGAACCCGGGAGCTGTTGAGGGCACACTGCAATGTGCCATTGCAGTCCGGATGATTGGCCAACGTCTCTTGGACTGTTGTTTGGTTGTACGGCTCCAAAACTCGGGGGGTCCGGCCCCTTGCAGCTCGGAGCCGCATCCAGGGCACGGGGTGGTCCTTCAGGACCGCCTCTGAGAAGACAAGATCTTGTTCTGCTGAGTGGATCACCCGCAGCATCAGGTTGTCGACCTGTGCGTTTGTTGCGGCGGTGACCAAGATGCATGCCCAAGGGGGTTTGTTGGTTGGTGCCGCCCCCCCCCCCCCTTTCCTGCCAGTGTGTATCGAATCTGGCGCCTTGGGAATCGGGATGCATTGGTCCAAGTACCCCTGCTGCCACATCACTGCCTTGATGCAGGCCACCATGGTCTCCGACTTCCCCGTGCCGGCCCCCCCAGTCATGGAGGAGACAACAACACCCTCATCCAGACATTGCCGGACAGCCAAGGCTTGGGAGGGGTTCAGGTTATGATGCTCCACAGGTGACGCAGGATCTGCTGGTCCTCGGCGGGGAGGGTGTTAGAGAGCCGTGGTTCTTGCCGGGTGGCATTGAGCAACGCGTTCCAGGCCTCCCCCGTCCGTATCTCCTCACGCAATGACCGCAACGCTGCCTCGTCAGGCAGGACACAGCACCACCATCTGCAGATGTGCAAGATGGGCGGTTTGTTCGCACAAACAATGGTCACCATGTCCATGGAGGTGCCATCACCTTGCACCTTGCCAATCCAGTCCGGGTTTGGTGCCACGTCAAGGGTGTCGACATCTGCCCGCCTCATGTCCCATCCATGGATGAGATCCCCATCGGTCAGCTCGTAGTTGCCCCAGACTTCGAGCTCAGCAGACCATTCTATTACCTTGACCATGTTGCCATGCTTGTCCTCCTTCAGCCCCTCAACCCTCTCAAACCACAGCTCCCTCTGGGCACCTTGCTCCCATGCCCACCTCCGGGCAGCGGCAATCTCATGCACGGTGTGCACCAAGGATGCCTTGTGGACATACGCATCGCGATCAGCCCAACGGGTGGTGAATCCCTCGGTTGGGTTCGTGTCGATGTCATAGTCCACGTGGGCAAGGGTTTCTGCAAAGGTCCGGGCCTTGTCTTTGGCTTGCGGCGGGCCTTGGCCTGTGCCTTGTGGGGGGGCCTGACCTTTGCCTTGCGGCGGGCCTTGGCCTGTGCCTTGTGGGGGGGCCTGACCTTTGCCTCGTGGGGGGCCATGGCCTTTGTCTTGTGGATGGGCTTGGCCTTTGCTTGTGCCTTGCTGGGGGCCTCTGCCTTGCGTAGGGCCATGCCCTTTGCCTTGCTTTGTGCCTTTGCCTTGAGCAGGGCCATGCCCTTTGCCTTGCTGAGGGCCTGTGCCTTGCTGAGGGCCATGGCCTTTGCCTTGCTGAGGGCCTTTGCCTTGCGCAAGGCCATACCCTTAGCCATGCTGTGGGCCTTTGCCTTGCTGTGGCCCTTTGCCTTTGCCGTGCTGAGGGCCTTTGCCTTGCCAATGGCCATGGGGCTCTGTTTCCCTCCGTTTGGCATGTTGTCTGGGTCGGGGCGTTGTGGCCGGGGACCGAGAGCGAACTCCTGCGGCTCACAAGCCTGCAGTAGGTGAGTTGGGGGTTGAAAGACGACCCTGGTCGAGGCGCTGTGGCCGGGGACCGAGGGCGAACTGCTTCGGCTCGGCGGCCTGCAGTAGGTGAGTTGGGGGTTGAAAGACGACCCTGGTCGGGGCGCTGTGGCCGGGGACCGAGGGCGAACTTCTGCGGGTCGGCGGCCCGCAGTGGGTGGGTACGGAGAGGAACGACGACCCTGGTCGGGGCGCTGTGGCCGGGGACCGAGGGCGAACTCCTTCGGCTCGGCGGCCCGCAGTGGGTGGGTACGGAGAGGAATGACGACCCTGGTCGGGGCGCTGTGGCCGGGGACCTAATGCGAACTCCTGCGGCTCGGCGGCCCGCAGTGGGTGGGTACGGAGAGGAACAACGACCCTGGTCGGGGCGCTGTGGCCGAGGACCGAGGGCGAACTCCTGCGGCTCAGCGGCCCGCAGTAGGTGGGTACGGAGAGGAACGACGACCCCGGTCGGGGCGCTGTGGCCGGGGACCGAGGGCGAACTCCTGCGGCTCAGCGGCCCGCAGTGGGTGAGAGATGAACGCGTGGGTGTTGGGGCAGGCCCAACTCAGATGTCTGGGTCAGAGACTCGACGTAGTAGACCCAACACGCACTTCCTCACCTCAAGGGGGAGGTTGGAAATAAAAGAGTGCCCTATGTGTAAAAGACGCCCGGTGCACACTTGCCGAAGAGCTCGAAAATGGAACGTTTCGCCGAAGTCTGTGGACGTTGCGGGGGGGCCTGCGCAGGCAGCAATGACCCAAACTGCGGCCTCTCCGGCGGGGGGTCGGACTGAGACGCACGGCGCTGGAGCAATGAACCGTACTGCGGGGTGGGGCACGGCCGCTTCGGGGCGGGAGCCAATGGGAGGAGTGAGGAGCGGCGGTGGCTGCTATACTGGGTCAGTGTCACCTGATCACATGCTGGAGGGGGCAGTGGCCGACGAGGCACAGGTTGTGGGGCCGGCTTGGGGATACGGGGGGGGTTTTGGGGTAGCACACAAGATTTCAAGCACCACTGCTGCATGCTCCTCGTCCCTGGAAAGGAAATGCGAACGGCTAATTCGCATGCCCTCCTGCCACACCCGCAAGGGGTTTTTTCTTGGGCTGCTGAACCGCAAACCGGTACATCGCACGGCAGTTCAGCACCCCGTCCACGAAAAGCTGAACCCCACCCCGTGATTCTCCCGGATGAGCTGCAATGTTTTGGCACTGTAGGGCCCGTGACTTAGGCGGCCCTTTACGCACGTACCAAAATTGCCAGAGTTCCCAAATGGGTACCACCCCAAAACGGGGGCTGAAAAACCACTTTGAAAAATTGCACCACTGCGCTCTGCAGGGAACACCCCTAAAATCCCGTGAATTATCCAAAATGATTGTGTGTAGGGGGTACAACATGTGCCAGTCAAAATTCATGTATCCCTTTCAAGTTTGGGCACTGCAGTGTCCATCCAAAGAAAAATCCAATTCTTCGAAATCATCCGCTGCTGCATTTCAAACCACACCGTAAAATGCAACCTAAAAAATGAAGCAAGGAGGACAGCAGGCAAACACATGCAAAACTCTGGTTTGCTTTTTGTTACAGCTGCTGCTGACCCGGTCATTGTGATTGTATGCGAAGCGTGACAAACAATGCACCACCAATGCAGCCAACAAGCAATGGAGGCGCCGCCAGTGCAGCCAATGCAATAATAAATGAGGGCAACAATGCCTGCAAAAGAAATGGCGCAAGAGGACTAAAAAAATGGCGAGTGGATGAATTTGGGCACCGCAGCGCCCAAAATTACCAAAACATGAAAAAGGGCACCAGTCTCACACCTGTGTGACAAAAGACACATGGCAATGTGCAGTCCGCACCCAAAACAAAGCAGAAAGTTACACCAAGCTTGCGACCCTATTGTGAAATGGGTCGTAATGTGTTGTTGTTGTTCTCATAGGCGCTTGTACGATGTATTGAAACGGAACTCTCACATTCATGTACCCAGTATGGGCTAAAATTTGACTTTCACTACTTTTGTGCACTGCAGTGCCCAAATTTTTAAAAAGTTGGCAAATTTACCCGCTTCAATTCATTGTGGTGCATAGGTTCCTCGAAGGGCAAGAAAGGCCAATGCTTGTGCTTGCGTTGCGTGTGTGAAAGTGTTGGACCAGTGGCACAACAACTGTATAGAGGTCTGTTTCATCACCGCGCACGGTCGTGCTCTAGAGAGGGGTGGCATTCATCATGTCAACCATTATACTACCCACAGACGACCAAATTGCATCGACCACCAATGCCCCTACTAGAATATTGGTGCCAAAGTGTTGAAGATCTTGCACAACACTTATACGGGGTGTACTTCCTCACCGTCGAATGGGGAAGAAGAATAGAGGGGGGTATTTGATCATGTGGACCATTACATTGCACATACCTAGCATGAATTGTGCCGAGATCCGGTAATGCTTGCTATAGGGGATCGGACTATGAGGCATGCACTGGACAAGACATTAGAGACCTCAAAATATTGATTTCCTAAATTTTGGGAACTGCAGTGCCCAAATGAACCCAAAGCCCATTTACATGATCATCTGGGCGGAACGCTGTCAATGTTTTTTGCAAGGTGCTGTACACGCATGATGGAGCAGCATTGTGGTAGCAGGAGGACAAATAGTGTGTCTATCTCTCCGTCCGTCCGCCTGTCCATCCGTTCGTGTGTCTTGTTTCGTATGTCTATTTGTCTTCTATGTGTCTATCTGTGTGTCTCTCTGTCTATCCCTCCGTCCGTCCATTTGTCTGTCCGTTCTCTGTCTGTGTGTCTATTTGTTTGTCTGTTTTTTTGTTTGCCTGTCGGTCTGTCCGTCTGTCTATGTGTCCATCTGTCTACCTGTCTGTCCGTCTCTCAGGGTGTCTGTTGGACTGTCTGTATGCCTCTCTCTGTCTATCTGTCTGTTTGTCTGCTTGCCTGTCCGTTTGTCTGTCTCTCCGTAGCCAAAAAATATTTGGTACCATGAATGCCACCCAACGCAAAGCAAGCACAGGTGTTGGCCTTTCTTGCCCTTCGTGGAACCTATGCACCACAATGAATTGAAGCGGGTAAATTTGCCAACTTTTTAAAAATTTGGGCACTGCAGTGCTCAAAAGTAGTGAAAGTCAAATTTTAGCCCATACTGGGTACATGAATGTGAGAGTTCCGTTTCAATACATCGTACAAGCGCCTATGAGAACAACAACAACACGTTACGACCCGATTGACAAGAGGGGGGCAAGCGTGTAGTAACTTTGTGCAATGTGGATTCACCTATAGAGACAACTAGACACACACTTTCAATGACCCCCCTAAAAAGTACAATCAGAAGATTTGGGCACTGCAGTGCCCAAAAATTTCAAATGCTAAGATTCCAAGCCCTGAAGCGGGGGTGTATATGTGCAGCTCTAAGAGCAACAAAAGGCTAGGTTGTTGGTCCCCACGACGAAAACACAAGTGTAGTTGGCCGAAAAATGGTATGCTTTTTTTGGGTGTAAAAACTCGGCGTTGACATCGCCAAAAATCGTGGCTTTTAGCGACGAAGTCTACGTGCGTAAAGGGCCGCCTAAGCGTGAAGAGTGGGTTTGGGGGGGTTGGGGGGGTCCTTGGGTACGTACTTGGGAGGTTGTGGGGGGGATGGCGGTGGAACGGCAGTGCACATCAGGGCCTCCTCCACGGCCTCCAGGGCTACCAGGTATGGGGTTGAGGTAACGTGGGGTCTCGGTGGAGGACTTACTGGCGTTGGAGAGGTTGCTGGTGAAGGGGGAGAGGGGGGCGTTGTTGGCAATGGAGGCTGGGGCGAGGCAAGTTCGCTAAGACACTTCTCAGCGTCAGAGTCCCACGGTGGCGAAGGGGGTTAGTCTCAAAACCGCAATAGCTCCGGAAGGCTCCCCAACCACATTCCGGGAACGAAGGGCTGGAGGGGACGGAAGAGGCCACGCTAAGGGGGCTAGACGACATGGCAAACTGCAGCGCGCAGCGGGTGGTGGGGCAGGCCCAACTCCAATGTCTGGGTCAGAGACGCAGTGGTCTAGACCCAAGACATACTCCCTCGCCTCAAGGGGGAGGTAGGTAACAAAAGAGTGCCGTATGTGTAGAAGAGGCTCAGTGCACACGCGTCTCCTATGGAATACACGCATTTCCCTTTGTCTCAGTAAGAGGCACAACATGCAACAATTACAAATACGAGGAGATCAGAACCAAATGAAATCAAAACGAATTACCTCCAAGTTGTCAACCACCAATACACACATAGCAGAGCCCCTTCTCAGGCTTTTTTTTGGATGACAGTGGGACTTATGCATCACCCAACTCAAATGCAGTCCGCCACATTGGACAGTACTGCGCCCAGCAAGGCACAATGAAAAAGAAACCTTGGGGCCGGAATCTGCGCAATGACCCAGACAAGCTGTCAAGGTAGGGGCTGGCATATGTTGTGCAGCAGTAGGGTGCAAGAGGGCTGAGTGCAGTGGTTTTCGGCAGGTTTGGCAAACATGCAGATCCGTTGGAGTATGGGGGGATGCCTGGCTGCATCCAACAAAATAGGGCCTAAAACAGTAGGTGTTTGTGTTTTGGTTTTTTTTTCATTATTTGATGTTCTACTTTGCTGATGCTTGGTGTTTTGATTTGTTTTTATTTTATTTGATGGTCCGGATTTGTAGGTATCTGCATGCACATGTGTACCCGGGTTGTGCTGTGCATGTATGCATCCCCTTCGATGATGTGTCAGCCACGTGTCAGCAAAGCAGACCCCCGTCTCAGTATTAGCAAAGTAACCGAAATAGCCAAAGCACAGCCCCTTCTCATTACATTGTTTTTGGTGGAAGCGTCAGCCTCCCGGCGCCATACGTGGGGATGTTTCAAATGTGTCTCTGGGGCTCCTTAGGGATGCTGCTGCTGCGAAGGTGGATCCCTTCCCGGTGGAACGTAGAGTTGGATGGTACTGATTTTCCCAGGCTTAGGCAAATGGTCTTTCACGCCCCACTTTCTCAACAGCTCTGCCAAACCAAACAGGGCCTAAGAAAAAAGGTCCCTGCGGGAGTCTGTGCCTCTGCTATGGGGGAAGCACAGACCCGATGTCGGCGGAGCATCCCCCTGCCTTTGCGCCCTTGGTAACAAAAAAACATCGAAAGGGATGCATAACACCTGCAACACACACTTGGCAACACAACAACAGGGAAGAGCCCCTTCTCAGCTATACCCCTCCATGTGCACAAAGGACCCTGCATTGGATTCATGGTTTTTTGGGGAGCGATGTACCACAACGTTGTACCACAGTGTTACATGCTAAGTGTGTCAACTGTTTGCTTGGGGACCCACATCAGGTGCGGTTTTGGCTGTACTAAGATGAGGATTTGGGCGGTGGCACTGGCAGTGGCATTTTTAAAAATCCGTGGAACACAAAACAGGGCCTAAGAAAAAGGTCCCTGCAGGGGTCTGCGCATGGCTCCCTGCTGCAGCCCAGACCCAAGTTCCACGGAGCAGGCCCGTGCACACACAATGTCGCCATCATCGAAGGGGCGGGAAATGGTTGGAAACTGCACAACCCACATCTACTAACAACAAATCGGGACGGGCTCGCAATACATGGATGCAAATACCAGGAAATCAGAACCCCTTCTCAGTTGTTGTCAGCGCATTCTTCAGCGAAGGGGTCTGTGGTCGTAGGCGCCAGGACCTAGACCACACAGCTAACTGCATAATGAAATTGTGAGCATTCTGATCGGATGCAGAAACAAACATGTCAAAACCCCTTCTCAGCTGTTGTAAGCATCATCACTGAAGGGGTATATGGTCGTAGGCGCCAAGGCCTAGACCACACACAACCTGAACACCTCTGTTCTACATAATCACATTGAAACAACACAAAATGTATGTGTCAGTGTGCTAGCCTGAGGTCCTGGAGCAAGCTGCAGAAATGGTGTCCTAATTATACCCAAGTCTGCACCCTTGCTGAACCCGGCGGATGTCTTACCGGTGCCACAGGGTACGCCCCGGGTCTCTCCGCCCCTAGGTTCCCAATTTCTGTGCTGGCACCAAAAATCCTTGGGGGAATACCCAGCGATAACGCCAAGGTATTGGTTTTTCCTACCTGCCTGCCCACTACAGGGGAGGGGTGGCCAAAAGCTATGAGGCATGAAAACGCCTGTTTGCTATGTGGCCAAAACCTAGGCTACCACTGCCACTGCCCACCGAAAACCTTGTTAAAATTTCAGGAAACTAGCGGGACAGTGACACACACACTGTAGGTCCTACACACCCTACTGTGGACCCAGCCTTCGAAGGATGACGCCATCGAGGCCTTCCACTCCTACACGTACACGCTACTTGGTGCTGCTGTCAACGAGGTCGTAGGCCCTACTGTCCTTCCTGTGAGAGAAGCAAGCAAAACACAGCGCTGCTAAGCTGCTGTGGCCTGACAGGGACGCCATTACGCGTACCCCTGCCATGGCTTGGAGGGAAGGAGTGCACTGCGGCGCAGCGTGAGTACTTGTCGTTCATGGTGGAGTCGTTTAGCACCTTCTTCGGTGCTTCCCCATTTCTTTGGTGTGATTTGCGCCCTTTTTGCTGGGCAAAAAATTGCGCTGTCGAAGACAGCAAAGTGCACCAAGCACCCTCACCTAGACCACCTGAAAGGTTCACATGCAGGCACTGTTTTGGGCTAAGGAACCTAACCACCCTCGCCGTATCATACGGGTCCTCGAGTGGAAAATAATACGCTGTCCCAAAACAGGTCCTTCCAAGAAAGCAAGCTTAAGGAACTCCGCCCGTTCTCTTATAGAACGTAGGGCGGAGCCCCTGGGTAACCTAAACAAGGGTTTACCGAGCGCACCACGCGTGGCCTGCCCTTTAATGCGTCATGTGCATGCATAGGAGACACAGCCGCAATGACTCTACCAGGGGTTGGCCCCTCCTGGGCTTACTCACCTTACCTACCACAATGTCAATCTCAAGCACGATGACTCTACCAGGGGGTGGCCCCTCCTGGGCTTACTCACCTTACCTACCGCTGCAAGCGAAAGGAGAGCAAACAACATGACATGCACACATGCAGGCATATTTTCCCCAACCCACCATTTTCCTGAAGTGAAGTTCCCGTGTCTCTGTGGGGGTGGAGGGGGGGGGTAACTGCACTTTTATCCCCATTTTCCTGAAGTGAAGTTCCTATGTGTCTGGTGTGGGGGTGGGGGGGGGGGGCTGCACTTTTATGATTCGAAACGGGGGGGGGGTACTATGCTTTCCCCCATGTTGAACGTTTTCCGAGGTTCCATATTTTCCCATTTTCCACTTGTCCACTAGTCTGATATTGGGGGGGGGGGTCTATCAGTGGGGGCTTGGATGTTGGGGGTTGGGGGGGATGGTGCACAAAAGTCTGAAGTCTCAAGTGTGATAGCCCATTGGGTTACTATACCCATAGCTGAGGATTACCCCTTGGGATCGATAATCAGCCTCCACTGCCTGGTACCCATTTCCGGATCGACCGCGGCAACAAGAGGTTCGCGAATGGAGCGGGGCAGGCATGCCGAGTGACCAGTGGGTTCGTCATCGGCGCTTAAAAGATTGGGGGATGGGAGGGGAAGGGGTTTCACTGCCCGTTTCCCGAGTTCGTCCGGGGGGGGGGGGGGGCGATAGGGGGAGGGGGATGTGTACTACTGGGAGAGGAGGCTGGAGGGGGGGGGGCGGTGGGATCAGATAGGCGGCAGTCGCTAGCTGGTAGGAGGCGAAGTAATAGGGGTACACCGCCGGGACTCGAGGATAGGTATACGCAGGATAGGGGTACAAGGGCCCAAGGGTTGAGGGCACTATGAGGGAGGAGGATTCTTGGGTCCTTTGCCTTTTGGCCGCCGGTTCCGAACCCTTCGTCCAAGGCCTCCACGGTTGCCTGTCGGCTTTTTGGATGGTGAGGAGGAAGGCACTATCATCCACAGTGCGGGGCAGCGCTACGTGCTGCTCTGCTGTGCGTTTGGCAGCAATGACCGTGTAGCCCGATTTTGAGCCGTTTTCCTGACCTTTTGGGAGGTCGTCATTGATGAAACACACCTCATTTTGCCCGAAGACATCCTTGAGCAAGGCCGCCAATTTGGCGGGGCTCATGGGGCAGGTTGTCCGGGCTTTCGCTCACCACCGCGCATAGAGTGCAAACGAATAAATGCTGGGACCCGAGCCACTGCCAGAGTTTCCGGTAGATTTGGCGGACCTGGCACTGCCTTTCTGGTTGTTTTGTTGCAAGACTTCAGCGACCTTCTCATTTGTTACCGAATGCTGAGTGGGGGATTGCATTTTCTTACTTGCAAAGAAGCTCAAAACCGTCTGCCACCAAATGTCATGAGCGTGAACATGCTTGGAGAGGAACTGCCATTGTGCCTATAAGGGGTCGCAGGGGAAGTCCCGGGGTGGGGTGTCCTGGGGGCAAGACACATTGAGGAAAAGATAAAATCGGGCTTCTGCGTTTTCTTGCAACGGCGACACTCCGTTAAGCCCTTAAAGGAAACGCGCCGGGGATGTGCCCTTGATGGGGGGGTTGGGGGATGGAGCGGGGATAGGGAGGAGAGAGGAGGGTGTACCAGTGGCCAGGGATACCAAATTGGCATCCTGAAGAGGGGTGCGGGAATGATTCACACATTGATGGCTCTTGATAAAGTGAAATCAGCTTGCAAGTGAACCCCATCACCACGAGGCCCCCTTTCAAGGCTTTTTGGACTTCTAAGGGGCCAAAATGCCCCAAAATGGGCTCAAAATGGGCGCATTTCACCCGTTTGTGCACCCCCAATGGTCTAGGATGAGGTTTGGAAAAATGCGTTTTTGACCCATTTTTGACCCATTTTTGGTCCCAAAACAGCCCATTTTCAAGGCATTTTGGGGATTTTCGGAGGACCAAAATGGGCCACCACAAGCTCAAAACGGTCCAAAAACACTTGTTTTAGCGTGGCACATGGTCTACGATAATTTTTTGAGAAAAGTCATCTTTTTGCCCCTACTGGATCGTGTTGACCCATTTGGGCACCCACCTGTTTGGGCTTGAGCTTGCAGCTTGCCGCAGCCTAGTGGGCCTAGGTATGGGGGTCTAGGGGTCCGTTTGGGCAATTCTGAGGGGTGGAAACCACAAAAAGTGGGGGGTTGCGGGTGGAGTAGGTGACCTCGGAATCGCTTTTTGAGCCATGTAGCCAAAGATATGGCCCATTCTTGGTTTGTGGCTGTCGGCATTGAGAGCTTTTGGGGGCCTTTTTGGGCCGTTTCCGGGACATACCATGGAGTTAGAGGGCCGCAAAGAGCTCGTTGACACGGGGAAGTCAAGCCGCACGTGGAGTGCACCCACCGCTTCCCTTCGTTTAGCCGTTTTGAATGTGTTCCACGGCTTTTTGGGCCTAAACTGCAGTTTTTAAAACTGAGGTCGGCCACTTGCGAATCCCGTTCCCGGCCGCCACCGTTGATTTCCTTGCTCAAACTTTGTGTGATTCTACTTCACATCCATGGGTATCATGAGAGGGTGGAAGTCGCATTGACCAAGGGTTTCTGGGGTGCGGGGAGTGTGACCTCAGGAAGTTCTAAACTGACTGTTTTTGCCGGACGGAGAGAACGGACGAGGGGTTTCCAGTCGATGTCCCTAGGTTCCGACATGGAAACGATAGCCACAATTAGGGGGATTGACCATAAGCAAAGTGGATACGAAATTGAGGGCAGCTTATATTTACCTCGAGGGACGGCGTTGGTGAATGCGCGCAGAATCGGTTCGCGCGGTAGGTCCGGATGGGCGTGGACAGCCCTCAAAATACCCATTAGAAGAGGGAGGTCCAAGGGGGCTCGTTGGACGGATTGGAGTCTCTGAATCTCCGCTTGAGCCGCATTGAGATCCGATGCCAGGGCACCGATGCATTTCTGTAGAGTGCGCACCTCGTTAAGGTGGGATTCCTTAGTGGAGGCCATAGCTTCTAGCCATTTGGTTTTTTTTCTGATGCCAGATGGCCTTCTTGTTGCGATGAGTACGCGCGGAGATGGTCTAACGAAGACTGGACGTTCTGCAGTTCCGCCCGGAGTGGACGACACTCCTCATCGGAGTTGTTAGAGGCGGCGTCGAACTTAGGAAGCAGGGCATCAACAAACAAGTCGGAGTGGTTTGGTCCATGGTGAGGTGAACCATAGAAGGCTCGGATTGATGTTCATGGGAATGGGGCGTAGCCAAGGACGGACAGTAGACTCATTGGGTGATTGTGTCGATATGATTTCCACTGGTTCAACATCGAAATTCATGGGAGCCGAAAAGGCTACATTGTGTTCCGGACATTCAATGACCTAGCCTGGCGAATAGCGCCTCCAAAATTGTGATGGAGTCATCATAGTCTGAGGTGCCCGATTCACGATGCATACGGAAGGAGCTGTGGCCCAAGACACTTCCGAATCCCCAATGAGTTCGCGCAACTGGGAGAAATCCGAGAGTGGCACTGTGGATGCTTCAGAACAGGCCGTGAGGGTGGAAGGGTCATTGATATTCATTACCAGGGGATGACAGGGAACCCCAGAGGCGATACCAATGCGGATGGCAGAGGATGACCGGGAAAGTAGATCACACCAAAGATCTACCAAGGGGCCGTGATAGGATGCGGGCGCTGTAACGGAAATTTCTTGCGGTAGATGCCAAAGCATCTGAAGTGCATCACGAGGTTGGACGGAATCCCATAGGCGTCGGACACATGCTTGAGTGATGAAATTAATGATGGGTTTCATGAGTTGCTTCTGACTAGTTTTGTTGTCGCAAGTTAATGCAGAAGCAACATCACGCTGCAGCATGCGTGCAATGGAGCTACGTAGGGTGAAAGTGTCCATGGCTTTATGCAAAGCCGACCAAGCAGAGATAAGGGGCGGTACCAATGCGTTGTTGTGATGGTGCATATATTGGAAAAGTCTAGGGCCCACTGCCATGGCCAAAGAAACAAAGTGTGATTTGACTCGAGCGCCGTCAAAATCGCAATAGGTCGCCGTGCAGTGGAGGAGGATTCCTCTTGGGATTAGAACTAAGCCCACGGATGAAATTGAGTGCAGGTCGCCCCGTAGGACACCCCAGCGAAGAGCATCACATATTCCCGCAGCTTCATTGTTCCACAGCTCACCCAAGGCTGTTGTGGCTTGTGCAAGGACGTTGGGGGGGAATTGGTCATCCCACCGTTTGAGCAGTGTAACTGCCAGGGGATCAGACGCCAGAGCGGCCTATCTCATGCTCCGCAATAAAGAAGTGTCATAGGCTTCCATGGTGAAACGAAACGGCGGGGGTAACGAAAATGGGCTGCGTCGATGAATAGCGTGAATGGTTCAAATCACATGAGAGAGAGTGTTCGATGGGATCTCAGAGTGACAAATTTAATGAACATGTCGGCGCGCACGACGGGGGTGTCGGCACGGAGGTTCACAGACACAAAACATGGGGGAGGGTAATATACATTGCTTCGAAAGAAGGAATAAGCAATCTATCAGAGGAATTGGTGCGACGAAAGTACAGATGGAGGGTATGCTTGTGCTTATTGCTTGGCCTTGACATGAGGTAACTATTAGCCATGTTACCACAGTAGTGCTAGTCAGGGGAGCGTGCATGGTTCAGGATTAGCAGTCAGTGGATCGAGTGTGGAACAGTGTGATATCAGACTGGAGTGACATGAGGTTATCATGAGGGTAGCTCGTTCCAAAGGATACCGGCCTCTGCCGTGTAGGGTACACATCGCATGCGGCAAGTGAGAGTGTAGGTTATCTCTGGGTGAGTGGGCACAAATGCACCGTGTGTGTGAGGAGTGATGTGGAGGTTACGTTTTGGGGATAGCTTGTTCCGAAAGGTACCGGCCTCAGCCCTGTTGGGTACACATCGCGCGTGGCGAGTAAGAGTGTAGGTTACCTTCGGGCAAGTGGGCACAAATGCACCATGTGCACAAGGAGTAGCGCGGAAGGAGTTGGACATGTGGAGGTACAGGGCGCGTGTGTGCACGGGCATAATGTTCCAAGGCGGGCAACCGTCTATGGAGGTAAGGGGCTGACAGGAGTGCACAAGAGGGTTGAGTTTCGTGGGGGGCGGGGGGTGCAGGGCAGGAGACAGAGGGGTACGAAGCACAGCTCACGGTGGTATGAAGCACGTGTGCAAGATCCAGAGGTTCCTACGGCGGGTCAAAGCAACCAGGTTGGTGGGGTTCGCAGCAGGTTGCATTGATAGGCACCATAAATGTTCACTAGGTCGTCCTTCAACTCGAAAGCACAAATAAAGTTCATGCCTAATCCGAGTTCAGGAACAGTTCACATAAGGCAGCAGCGGCGGGTTGTTGTCAGGAGGATCCTCCTCATCATGTGATGTCCACTGAGGGGCTGCAACAAGGTCACTGTAGTCAGGGACTGGGAATAGCACGTCTCTCAGCTGCCTCAACAGATGCGACGGCCCTTAGAAATGGAATCGTTGGTCTCCTTGATGAGATGTGAATCCAAACACGAGGCCCCGGTAATTGGATTGATCAAACCACAGTCTCCATCGCTGATCATGCAGATGAGTGACGGCCGCTTTGGTAGAGTGCAATTCAAGGCGCAGGTTCGGCCACGTCAGGCGTGCAGTGCGGACAAGCCAGCCTCTAAAACGCTCAAATGCAGCAGGAGCATCATTGATCGGCACAAGGGGCCTGAGTTCTATTTCGAGGACGCACCCATCTAGTCGTAGATGTACATAGTGCGGGTGTTGCAGCTTGCAAGCGCAGGATTTCTTGTGCTTGGATCGCCTCCAGCTACGGCGGACTTGGTTGTAGTGCCCGGCACTACTTTGCTTCCCCATGGTGCAGATCTATGGGCTGTCGGAGGGAAAGAAAGTAACGAAAGGGACACAGGGTGGAAGAAGAGGGACAAGGATCACAAATATCACAGGGTGCTCCGCGCGGAAACATTGGAAGGATTATGTCCCTCGGGTTTGCTGGATGCCCAGGCTTGGAATTGATGGTTCTGATTCGAGCATAGAAGACTATGGGATGCAATGGGCCGAATGGTGTGATTAGCTACAGGGGATTGTTTATGTTCAGGTACCTGTGTGGTCTGGAGGTTGGCACGTGTCGGGGCCAGCAGCCCATGAGAGAAGGCATGGGCGGGGGATGGTTCCGATGGGGACACATGGGTTTGACAAGTAACGCGCAAAAGTAACGAAAGAAGCGAGGCACAAATGAGTGAGGATGTTCCGGAGACAAGAGAGTAGTCATTGAAACTGAAAATTCACAGGAGTTGAATTGAATAGTTCATGGGATGGATGGGGGATTATTGGGGTAACAGGTGACAACATGCCGTTGAGGGGTGTTCATCATAACCCGTTGAAACTTACCATGATTGGTGATTCCAAGCATATTTATCTGAGAGGATTCAACCAGATGTGCAGGCACGCAACTAGGAGAAATGAATGACTGTAGTTCAGCAAATGAGAATTAAAAGTATGCCTGTAGCCATGTTCGTGTTCGACATAGGGGGTCAACTAGTAGAGTGTACCAATGAGAATGTCTCCATCTTGCACGATACACATCGTCAGATGACGAGTAAGAGGTTGAAAATGGATTGCTTACTAGCCAACGCAGGAGAAATGGCTGACGGGAAACCAGCCAGGGGAGACACCCACCCGCTCCCCCGTTGCTCCCCACTCCGAGACCCAGTGTGGACGCAAGGGGGGTGGGGAACTGGTAACGTGTCATTAGGCAGCGAGGTCAATGGGGGATGAGTCCCCATGGAACGTCTCGGTACTCTCCAGGACCCCCCTTTTCCGGTCTGTTCGCGGTGTCCCGTTGTCCACCGGGCCCCCACACCACGACAAGGTCACCGGCCCTAGGGTCTGAGAGGGCATGGAGGGGGGGGTGGAGTATTGGCAGCTCAGCCGGGGGGGGGGGTCCCACGCGCGACCCACTACTACCACATGCATACCTCAAGGGGGTGTGTGTGTCTGGGGGCATGGGGGTGTAGAGGTATGTGTGTGATGATAGCGATTTCTCGTCTTTGCCAGGAAGAAAGTCTTAAGGGTGTTAAGAACTGAAGGCATAGTACCCCCTTCAGTTAAGCATGGGACAAAAATTTGGCGCCGTTGGCGCCATGGCCCCCACACTACTATCCTTCAAAACACGGGGCAGTGGGGGGGGGGGGGGGGCTGGGGGGTCGCATACAATGACCAGGCCCGGCTACCCCCCCATGACCCTTCTTAAGCAGGTAGTGAACAAGGTCCTCCACAGGATGAACAAACTGCAGCTGGGCAATTGCCATCAGGGCAGCACACACCTCAGGGAACCATGGTGTAAGGATGGCGTATAAGCAGCGGGAGACACAGACAAGTGTAATAAAAACGACCAGCCAAGCAACTTTACCGCGCATTTCTTCATTTTGCGGGGCGGGCTCTTGTGGGACTTGCGCAAATTGGAAACCATATACTGAAAGGCATAGCAGCAGTGTTGAGAAAATGACCAGAGTCATGTACCTGGGTAGACAGTAAGAAAGATCCCATGGCTACCGAACACCTATGTCCATGACTGACGCAGATTCCACTGCTTGGTGCAAATATCTATGGCTGATGGGGACTTCAAGTGAAAACCTTCTTGGTTGAAAACAGCACAGGTAATAGTTACGACTCAACCCCCCCTCCCCCACTTCAACTTGACACAGGCCCATCCTCTTCTTCTTTCCCGCATTCTGCACCTGTGGTCTCTTCCGATGTGTTGAACAAAAATAGGCAAAGCACGAACGATTGTGTTGCGGGCCATCTTGAGCAGGCTTCGTTTATAAGAGGGGGGGGGGGATTTTGGACAAGACCCACCCACCCAACTTTGGACCCACCCAGCCAACTTTTGACCCACCCAGACCCCCCCCCCTCTTATAATTCTGTGGGGAGCATTTTTTGTGAACCAAATTGAAGCCAAGGCGCTCTCCCGGTTCAGGCATCCCCAAAGGGTGACACACCAAAAACTTCACAACACCAGGGTTTGAACCTGGGATCTTTGGAATTGCAGTTAAGTTCCTTGACAACTGGGCTACCAACCAGTTCTGACAGGTTGTGCAACAAAGGGTCCACAGGTTTAACGGTTTAACATGTGATCAAAAAAAAGTCCGCCATGTGAAAAATTGCCACCTACACACCTGCCACCTGCACGACGACACAACAGAAAGGGGCACCAGCAAACAGCCAGACAAGGCTCCTGTGACCAAAGAAAGAAGGTGTGGCAGGAGCCCAACCCAGGAAACCCTCAGAATTATAAGAGGGGGGGGGGGTCCAGAGCTTTAGACCCACCCACCCGGCTGAAGACCCACCCACCCAGACCCCCTCCCCCCCATTGCAACTTAATTCTTATAAACGAAGCCTGATCTTGAGCTACACTGTGTGAGGATATTGCTGCACACGATTTCGCTTGACCGCAAATTCAGAATCTACTGGTATCCAAGGGGCAAAGATTGGCAATTGCACATGGACAAAACCCTTTTCAACCCGTAACCACCTCTGACAGTTGGCATGGACCGACACAACTCTCATGCTCTCGACCACTGCTGGGTCTAGGGGTGCTGACCTATCAAAATCAGAATACTCAATGTGGAGAATGTCTTGACATCGAGCCACTGTCAGGCAAAGCACCACCACAGTCATCACCACGTTGAGGCCGATGTAGAGGATAACATGGAATGTTCGAATACGTATCTGTCAAAATTGAGAAGTGTCTGTCCTGTGGCCCAGACGGCGCATACAGCATGCTGCACAGAATAACCATGTAAACACTGGCATATATGCAGCAGCAGTGCTCTTCCCTTTTCCGCATTGTTTTTTTTGGCATTATTTGTCATGCAGTGTGCTGCTAGGTATGCTGTGTGACTGCCACTTATGCAATCGGTGAAACAAACCATGTGCAATATCCCACACCTTCCAGTTGAAGCAAGAACCTTGTCGACAGGGCAGCATGCAGCACAGCGACTGCTCAACGACACGTGGGCTCAAATCTTGTCCTTCTGCGTACAAATGCGATTCTGCAGCAGATAATTGCAGATATTTGAAGCAGCAACAAATGCAGGAACATAGCTGCCGATCTCAATTTGGGGGATGGTTTGAATTCAAAGACACTTGTTGCGCAATTTCCTTGAGAAATCATTTCGTTGAAGCGAGCTCTTGTATATTTGGATTCTCCGCATCAAAACGCACAATGTCGCCTGTTTGGCTGGGGTGACGACACGTCTGAGCATGACTGGCAAGGAGAAGACCTGTCCCAGCATGGGCAGTAGGCTGGAGCCCTGGTCTTAGCCATTTTTGGCACCTGTTTCCAAAAGTTAGTGGAAATATGGCAAACATGGGTTGATTTGCCAACCCAAAAAAGGGGTTAGGGGGATGGGTTGTTGGCCAGCGACTCCCCATCGTAGGCATTTTTGGGTGATTCACCCCCTCCCCAGGGCGTTGCTTGAGCGGAGGTGGGGGGGGGGGGGGTGGCACAAGGCCTCGGTATCTGATTGTTTGCCTTTGGCGGCGCCTATTGGCCTCTCGCCACTGTGCCCGAACGTGTTTTGGTTGTGTCAACGGAGCCCCCGGATGACTTGTCCTGTTTGACTACTCCAGGGTCGGCTGTCCCGGAGACGGGCTGTTGCCCGTGCCGTTGACCAGGTGCATCCAGATGCACACTCCGAGTCCATGCTGGCTTTGCCGACTCCAGCACTGACTTGTGCGCGCTGGGGTGTGCATCTGCAGGATGATTTTCCTGAAAGGGGCTTCTAACAACCACAATGATTCTTTCCCGTTTTCCCTTTCGTTCTTCTCCTTCTGCGCTCTGCACCGTTGTCGGCAAGCACGGTCTGCCCTGTCGTGTTACCCTCCTTGGTTCGTTCTTTCCCCCTGCCCAGTTTCTTCCCCACCCTCTCCATTCTTTCTGCCCTGGGGGGCACTGGGTGGTGGGGGTGTGTGTTGCTGCAGAGGAGGGGGCGGGGGAGGGGGAGGGGGAGTGGGAGTGGTTTCGTCTCACCCTGCCCCCTCCTTCCCTTTGAGGAGGGAGATCTTGGCTCAAGGGGGCTGCTTGTTGGTGTCGGTGTGCTTGGTGTGGGTGGTTTTGGCCACTTGCTTCTGCTAGCCCACATATCCCAGTCTGTCCTTGGCACTGTTGCATGCTGTTTGCTGGCATGATGGCCTTAGCTTGCGCGGCGGTGGCGAACCATGCACGTGGCGCCCGCCGTCAGCCTAAGGGTTCGGGACTGGGGCTAGTTCCCCTTTGTACGCGTCCCTACAGTTGGGGAGAGGGAGGAGTCCGCGCCCCCCCCCCCCCCCCCCGCCTTCCCATGTAGAGTCTGTTGGCTCATCACCCTGGGTCCGCGGTGCCCCAGGCGTCTTTTGTGGGCTGTCCTGTGCTATCTTGGGCTGCCCTCCATTGTTGTTGCATGGGTGAGTGCATTCCGGTGTTGGTGTGGCGTTGGCGGAGCTGCCGAGGTAGTCGTTGGGGCGTGGACCGAATCACAGGTGATCCAGCAACGGAGGGAGAGGGTCACCAATGGCGGACACAGCCCCGTCAGGACTCAAAGATTGAGACTGATTTGGTTGCCAGTGCCACAAGAAACCACATCAGCAGCAGCAACGCTGACAGAACTCAGAATGGACCCCCCCCCCCCTTCGCCGCCAACATCACTCCCCTCCCATTCTCTGGCTTCCCCCACCTCTTCTTGCCTCTGAGTGGTTGTTGTGGTGTGTAGTTTGGCACTAGCAACCAAATCAATCTCAATCTCCGAGTCTTGACGGGGCTACGTCCGCCATCGGTGACCCCTAACCCTGAGTTACCGGATCACCTGTGGTTCGAACGCCGCCAACATCAGTGCCCTGCCACTCTCTCGTCTCCCCCACATCTTTGTGCCCCTGTGTGTTCGTTGTGGTGTGTGGTCTTTTGTGTTGCTGTGTGAGTTAGTGTTCATACGTTCTCAACCCCAGTTCTACTGCGATGATGTCTGCGTGGTTTAGTTGGGCCATGAGTCTCACTGAGTCGTCCACTGTGAAGTGTATCCCTTCTCCCACGATAAACACTTTAGGTGCCCATATCCTTTCCTCTGGTACCCACGCACAGGCTGCCACTACCTGCACTGGGTAGACTCTATTTAGTCCCAAGAGGTACATTCGTGTTCCTCCATTCGGGTAGTCTCCCATCCACCCCCGTCTCCTCTTTTCCCTCAGGGTGCGTTCCCCCTGTAGCCTAAGTAGGTTTGTTGTATACCACCTAAATTCCTCTCCAAAAAGCAGTGGTCTAGTCGTATTTGTGTTGTATCCCTGTGGTGGCGGCGCGGCTGTCGGCTGCGGCTTTGCCCGTCAACTTTTTCCTGCTCCCCACAGCCACCAGCTCCACGTGCGTACCGCTTCTTGGTCCTTTCTATCTTGTTCTCGGCTTTGCTATTGGACCCGTTGTGGGGTCTCCCCGTGCGGCTCATTTTGTCCACAAAAATTCGATCTAAAGTATGTCGGGTTGAACTGAAAATTTGTGTGTGGTTGTGTGGTTGTGGGGCTGGTTGGTTGTTCCCTCCTTGCCCTGCTGGTGTCGTGTTACTCCTCCACTTTTCATAAGCTGAGTTCAACCGCCGGAACAACTCCGTTGCTATCTCCTGGTTGTTCTTGTTTTTGTCCAGGTGGAGTTTGAGTACCATCTTCTTGTGCGCCGCCTTGACTTCCTCCTTGGTTGCCCCGGGTGAGGGGGAGGGGGGCAACACGGCGACCCTTAACACTTTCTTCTCGGCAATGACGAGAAAGCGCTATTATGGCATACATACCTCCGTACCCCCAAACCCCAGACACCCCCCCCCCAGGAGGTATGCATGTGGTAGTAGTGGGTCGCGCGCAAAACCCCCCACCTTGGGAACCCCCCCCAAGGCCGAAATTCCCCCTCTGCGCCCCCCAGCCAGCCCCCCCCCCCACAACTACCCCCCCCCCCCGATTTTTGAGAGATAGCCAGGGGGGTGGTCGCATCAGGACCGTTGGTAGTCCCCCCCCCCCCCCGGGGCTGAAGATCACCACAACCACTGTGGACACACAGTGCCCATCAGTAGCCCCTGCTTCGCAACAGCCACCCACCCCCGATACACATTCCCCCTTGAGGTATGCATGTGGTTGTTGTGGGTTGCGCGTAGCCCCCCCCCACCTTGGGAATCCCTGCCCTGCACGGCCAAACCCCCCCCCGCACACCCTCCAACCGACCCCCACCCCCCCTAGACACTTCACCCTACTCCACACCCATACACTTCAGCTGCCCCCCCCCCCCCAGCCCCACCCCCCACAAGTTTTGACCGATAGCGGGGGGGGTGTCGCATACAAGGACTAGGCCCGGCCGCCCCCCCCCCCATGGGTGCCACCCGCATCATCCCACATGCTCGAGAAGCACCTATCTGTTTCCGCGAACTACTGCCTTCTCCTCCAACGCCCCGATCTCCCCGATCCGTCACAAATTTTCCACCAACCGGCGCACCACCTGTGCCCACCGCTGGAACTCCAACACGGCCACCACCGGCGGAGCCTCATACTGGCCACAGGAAACGAGTGCCTAGTCATGGGTCCCGCGCCCTTTTTCCCAGAGGCATGTGCGGCTACCTAGGAGGTTGGAGACCACCAGTAGCGCTTCCCCGTCCGCGACCCTCCAGTGACTTCCGGCCGCCAACGCTGCCGCTCTCCACTGGAGGCGCTAAACAAACGCCGTTTGTGTCGAAGTGAAGATCACCACAACCACTGTGGACACACTTGCCCATCTAGGCCCTGCTTCGCAACAGCCAACGGCCCAAGACACACATCCCCCCTTGAGGTATGCATATGGTTGTTGTGGGTCGCGTGTAGGCCCCCCCACCTTGGGAATCCCCGCCCCCCACGGCCGAACCCCTCCCCCACACCCTCCAATTGACCCCACCCTCCAGCCGACCCCCCACCCCCCCTGGACACTTCACCCCCCCGCTACGGGATACGAGAGTTGAGTGCTACACTGCTAAAGCAAGCAGGCGAGTGCAATACAACAAAGTCAGAACAAAAAGCTCTTCGGTGACATTGCCATAGGCGCCTTTCACTGTGAAACAAAAGGTACCCCGAAGTACAGTGCAGATGGGGGCTCATTCCTGTGACACGCACAAAGCTACTCCTACTGAAATGTCGGACACACAAATCAAATACAACAGACCAACGTCAGTGCACCCCCCCCCCCCCCAGACCCTTCAGCTGACCCCCCCCCAATTGCCCGCCCAGACCTTCACAACGTCCCATTTTGACCCCGTGGTGTGTGCCATAATAGCAAAAGGACACACCGAAACTTATTCTGCATGTGGTCTGTGGTTACATTTTCCTATGCTTTTGTGTTGTGTTGCTCTTGTATCGTGATGTACAATGGTGCTAACGTGGCAAGTTTTGACCGATAGCGGGGGGGGAGGGGGGGTTGCATCAGGACCGGTTGTAGTCGCCCCCCCCCCCCTCTGTGGCACCAAGGGTGCACGAGGGAAGGGAGCGAGTGTCAGCACAGCACACACCACAACACCAGCCACGCTAGGCCCACGAGAAGCGGTAACCTGCGGATGTGCCCAAGGGATGGTCCAAGGGCGAGAAGGGCAGGCACACCCCTATCTATCTGACGCAGCACAGGTCCGCTAGGGGAGGTCCCCGCGGGGGACACCACTGGCCGCCATAGCTGGGTCTTACATACAACCAACCAACAACCCCCCCCCCCCCCCAAGGGAGAGGGGAAGAGGGAGCCCCACGCAGAGGATAGGACGTCAGTAGACGCAGGAGACTCCACAGATCAAGAAACAGCAGACAAGAGTTGCTGTCGAGTCCACAGGTCATTCGACAACAAACACCATAGATAAGGAGATAGACACATGGTCGGCAGGGACGGCCACAACCCTAGGACCAGAGTACTGGTCACACAAAAAGGCCCAAGCACGCGTGTGGGCCGTGCAACAGACTAGTGCGGAGAGGCCAAGGGGCGGTGCAGTGTGGCCACGGACATTGGATCCATTTGCAGTGTGTAGGGTACGCAAGCCCAGGCTTGGAAAGTGCTTAGGGAGAAGCGGGAGTTACAGTGTAAGCGCAAGAAAGCACGGGTGCAAAAATGACAAGCAATGACGATGGTGCCGGCAAGAGAAGACCACAGCGAAGCGGGTAAAAGAGGTGAAGGAACAACAAAAAGACAAGAACAGCGCCCCCACGGAAGAAGAGGCGGATTTTGTACGTCACCCAGGGCGGGATCGTAGGGGCAGAGCAGGAGAAGAGCAACACATGCGGGAAGAATTTAGAGGAACCCCACATCAGAGTAAAGAAAAGACCACCGAAACAAGAGGAGCATCAAAGGGAAGGGAACGGGACAACAAAAAGCAGCCAAGGAAGGCAGGCAGAGCAACAAGGGAAACCACGGCGGGGGAAGGATCACAGGACACAGTGGGGGACCTAGAGGTGGGCCAGGGAGTGAGTTGGTCGGAATGAAACAAGGGGACTTGGAGGAGCGTAGGGGAATAATTGAAGAAGTGGAGGATGGAAAGGCCCAAGTACCGCTAGTGGGAGGAGAGAGGCGAGTACGGGTGAACAAATAGAAGCTGAGACCTGACGTGGAGGTGGAGCCGGTCGAAATCCTGCCGCCAAATTTTGCAGAGGTCGGTCTGCGGGCCCGATGCCCAATCTGATGCAGCGGCCTCATCTGCACCTAGCGACGTTGCTTCATCGTCGTCAAGCTTGCCTCCCCTGCCTTTGCCCAGTCAAAGCCTCCTGCCCGCCCAACCCAGGCTTTGTTCCGTGGCCCCTGGAGATGGGGTTAGGGACTCTCAATCCACGCTTTGTTGCGTGGCCCCTTCAGTTTGGGTTAGGGACTCTCAATCCACGCTTTGTTGTGTGGCCCCTTGAGTTGGGGTTAGGGACTCACAATCCACGCTTTGCTGTGTGGCCCCTTAAGTTGGGGTTAGGGACTCTCAATCCACGCTTTGTTGCGTGGCCCTTTCAGTTTGGGTTAGGGACTCTCAATCCACGCTTTATTGCGTGGCCCCTTCAGTTGGGGTTAGGGACTCTCAACCCACGCTTTGTTGTGTGGCCCCTTGAGTTGGGGTTAGGGACTCTCAATCCACACTTTGTTGCGTGGCCCCTGGAGTTGGGGTTAGGGACTCACAATCCACGCTTTGTTACGTGGCCCCTTGAGTTGGGGTTAAAGACTCGCAATCCATGCTTTGTTGCGTGCCCCCTTGAGTTGGGGTTAGGGACTCTCAATCCACGCTTTGTTGCGTGGCCCTTGAGTTGGGGGTAGGGACTTGCAATCCACGCTTTGTTGCGTGGCCCCTTAAGTTGGGGTGAGGCACTCCGCAAGCAGCCCGTGCACGAATCATCCTGTGCGGTGTCCCCTATGCACACAAACAGTTTGGTCATATTGCATGGCACAACACTATGCAGATGTGCATGACACTGCACGGCACCCTAATTTGATGCACATTGCAGAGGCAGAGCAAGAGGTGGTGCTGAATTGGGTGCCTCATAAGGCAAAGAAAAAAAATCAGGGCAAAGCACCACCCTTCCTCTCCCCCCTTCCCCCTCCCCCCTTGTTCCCCCGCGCCCCCCGGTTAGTTTGTGAGAAAAATTCCTGAGGCTTGGGTGGAGTTGAGGGTTAAAAGAAAAAATGGATGGACTTCTGCTTAGAGGTCCTTGAAAAGCTCCCCCTCTGAGGAGGAGGACAAGGTTCTCAGCGGGCGCGCTTCGACTGAAGCTCCCGTTGGGCTTCGTCCCGCCTCTTCTCGTTGCGCTACCCGTCCACCGAATGGTGGTTCTAGGTGCACTCCCTCGACGTGTTCACCAGGTCATAGCACCAAAACGCAGGTTAGACATCCCGTGCAGGGTGACCCAAAGCCCCGAGTCGCCCTTGGAATTGGCCGAGGGGGAACTCCTAGTCGCATGCTTTGGGTACCGCTTGGGATCCAAGCATTGGTGCTTGGATTGGGCCATGGGTAATTGGGAGGGGGCTTTGAGCTCTAGGCTATTGTTCCCGCTCCGAAAAGGTCTTACGGACCACGGATTCGCCTCTTCCGGGGAGACAAGCACTAGGCGCACCGCACTCAGCCCTCGCCAATCCGGGCAAGTGGCCGTAGTACACGCCTTCATAAGTGCGTTGCATGTTTCACGTCAAGAGTCTTGCTAGTAAAACTGGAATGTGTGTTGTCTTCTACAGTGTAAGGTTTAGTGGCTTGGGTACTTCGGAGGGTGGGCCGGTGTGCGAGCCCGAGAACGCTCGACGGCAAGCCAAAGGGCCACATGTCCGTGCGGCCGATGCAGTCTAGGTTGCAGTGGTGGTGCTACCGGGTAGGTTGTAAGGCTAGCAGTCGGGAAGGGAAGGAGGGCAAGACAGTTCGCACTTCTGTTTGCTAGCTCTCCTTTAGGATTGGCCGCCGGTTGTAGCCGGTGTGGCATTTTGTGTGTGGTGGTCTGTGAGTAGTACGACACACATTATTCGTGTGTGATGTGCTGGAATTAGGCGTACTACATATATCACGGTACTAGGTGGTACGGTTGTCTGCGTTACGTATGAAAGTGCAAGGATTCCAACCCACGGACGCCAAGCGGCGATCCAAAGGATTATCGGCTCAGCTTGCCGGCTAAGCGGCTGGACATGGTAATCTAGGCTTCAAGTAGGGGTGCTGCCTTGTTGCTTCCAATGTTGGTAGTGAGCGGGGATGGAAGGGAAGACCAGTCGTTCTTCATTTCGGTTGTGGACTTGATGGTCTCCAGCGGGTGGGGCCCACGTGGTGGCCATCGTATTGTTTTGTGGACTTGTCTCTTCAAATGGCATAAAGACTAGAGTAGCTTGTGGTTGTATGTTAGAGTAGGTGGTTCCGTGGTGGGTGACGTCAATGTACTAGGTCCACAAGTGGGGGTTTGCTGGGCGGGCTGTGGGTTGTGTTTGCGGACATGTGTGTGTGTGCTAGTGGCTTGGTGTGTAAGGGGTCGTACCGCCGGAGTGCCAGGTGGGGTGCCTACTCAACGTGTGTGCGGGACTGCACCGCGAGTGCCGACTAGTGTACCCACCTTGTGCATGTGTGGGTACTGTGAGCCGGAGTACCTAATGACGTACGTGCCAAGTGTGTGCAGTGTGTGTGTGTGTGTGTGTGTGTGTGTGTGTGTGTGTGTGTGGGTGTGGGTGTGTGTGTGTGTGTTGGCCAGAACCCAATGTGCGGCTACGACAAGAGTCGTAGATGTCACTGCCGGAGTGCCGACTGACATGACATATGGCTATTGGGTGAGCCTATCCAACCTGCGGAGTGCCGACTAACATTGGGTGGCTGTGTGTGTGTGGGGGCTGGCCGAGGCGACTGGATGCTTATGCAAGGCTCTGCCGCCGGTGTGCCGACGGACACACCAATCGTGTGGGCCCAGAGCCATTCAAGCCGGAGCGCTAATTGGGTTGGGCGTCCGTGTAATGCCAAGTAGACGTCCTCAGGGCCAATTGGCCACCATTGCATTTGTACGCCCCTTCGCCTTAGGAGCCCCAAAGGATGCCACGCGGTCTCCTAGGCGACAAAGCACCGCGGAGCGGGCAAGTTTCCGCAGACCGTTAAGGGGAGATTGGGGGGGGGGGGGGTGCTTGTAGGCGCTATGCCCTTGAAGCATGTGCAGAGTTGAGCGGAGTAGGACGACTCTTTCTTCTCATAGGCATGGAATGCCATGCGGAGCTATGTTGGCTCGTTCCGGTTTGCATCATTGTTGAGGAACGTCACCTTCGCCAACGTGGATGATGACAGACGGAAAGACGGCAACTGTAGCGAGGTTGGGCACACTCACGGCGGCCGTAGTGGTCACCCAAGCTAGAAATGGATAGGGCCCCTAGCCCCCCCCCCCCCCCCCCCCCGCCCAAGGAGGTGCACAAAAAGGGACCGGTGGAGGGCAAGGATGGGGAACAACTGGATGGCGTAGTATACATCACCAACCCCCACTGTGGTCGAGGGTCCGTGGGTATTGTCCCCTTGACATTGTACCACAATACCCTCAAGAGCGCGACCAATTCGGGCAAATGATGCTACGCGCATGGCAGCACAAGCAGCTTCTGAGCGGGATTTGGAATGGATGAGTAAGCAACGTTGGCAGCCCAGGGACAACCTCATGGACGCTCACCGCCAACGGGCCGCCGATGAGGCAAGCGTGGAGGAGGTGTTCGAGTGCTCCAAAGGCATCAAGCCATCCCCCTTCGCCAACCCAAGCAATCGTGTCCAGAGGTGACAGCATGAACTTCTTGGCATTGGGGTTGTTTAAGTACGCGTACTTAGCCACCTTGCATATTCCATTGTCTACAGAGGGGACGTTTCTGTCCGGAAGCGCTCCGCGCGGCACAATTCGTGCTGCACGTGTTGCTTCATTACACGTAGCACGCACAGCACGTGCACAATGCAAACAACACACGCGTAACGCGCACAACGCGCAAAACGCGCAGCACGGCGTTCTAGAGGCAGACTTAGAAGCAGACTTCCGGCACGCGCAAAACGCGTAGCACGCGCAGCACGTCACTGTTGCACACGCGCGCACTTTTGGGGGGCCTCGTCCTCACAGTTTGGGTATCCATCCTACGCCGTTGTCCCCCAGGGTTCGCACTGGTCCCATGGGTAGGGATGGCAGAGGCTTGGCAGCCATGAAAACCACAATTCTACCACGCCCGCCCTCCACCGCCTTCTCCTTCGTAATCTTTGTCATCCTCCATGTCCTCATCTTCTTCCCCGTCACTCTCCTCCTCCTCCTCCTCACTCTCTTCCTCCTCATCCTCCTCCCCCCCCTCCTCACTCTCCTCCTCCATGTCATCCTCACTCTCCTCCATCTCGCAAACACTACAATCCATTGGGCCAACCGCTAGAATCAAGTGGGACACACCTTGGTACTAGGGGGATCAAGTGGGAAAGGTTCGCCTTTCGGAGGGATGCCCGCTGCAATTCGTGGATGGGAGCCAACATGTGTTCCCACACCTCATCCTCGGTGTACCCGAGTAGTTCAGTTTGGCCTTGCCGGACTCCATGCAAGATATTTGCTGCACAATCCTCCAGGGGGAGTGCACCCGCATAAAGATTCGTGGGAAATGGCATTTTCGAAGAGCGGTGTGTGTGCATAACACGTAACACGGAACATGTAGATTCAGACTCCAGAGGCAGTACCGGAGGCAACGCCGAAAAAGCGCAACACGCGCAGAACGCGCCACACGCAGTCCAGAGGCACAGTCAGAGGCAACACGCAGCACACGTGGCACACGGCAGTGTCTGTGTTTTTTTCTCAGGGGGGGGGGGGGTTTGAGCCTCAATTCCCCTACCACACAGCAATCTGCAGCCGAAGGGGGGGGGTTTCAACCTCGAATCCCCGACCATAGAGCAATAGGCAACAGGTGTGGTACCTTTCTTTGCGGGCCACCACTTCGCTTGTGATGGCGCACACCGCACACTACATGTGCGTTCGCCATAATACTCCATTATTGTACAGCCAAGAGACCGGTATTTCTACCACATATTGCGACGCCACCACTCCGGCGCCTGTTGAGAAAAAGAGCCTGTCTGCGCTGAAACTTCCCAAGGGGGAACCCGCAAAGCGGGCTGCAAACTCTGACGCCCCCGGACTCGTCGGGGTCCGGCCATTCCGGACTCGGTTCCCCAAGCGGGGAGAAAAAACCCCTGTGACCCCTCACCCTCCCACCCGTCCTCCCCCTCCCAGCCCTCCCAACCCTCTACAATTCTTGGATTTCGCCGTCCGTCATCTTGCCCTCGGCTGCCGTCTCCGTATCTGGAGCCCCTTCCGGTTCGGCACGGCGTTCTAGGGAGTCAGGGGGCTCCTCCTTTACTCGCACAGGCGTCTGCAGAACACGGAAAACGGGGTGCTGTCCTCCTGAGGAGGGCCAGAATCGAGACACATGTAACGTGTAACACGTGCAGAACGTGCAACACATGCCGGGGCGGATTCCACAGGCACAACAATACCATACAGGCATTACGCGCAAACGGCAGTGGCACCACAACGCGCACCTGCTCACCTGCTCGACCACCATCGCCCCCTGCTGAGAGCTCCGGACGTGCGGCAGCGCCTTGTGCAGCGCCTTCTGCGGCCTCCTTGGGCCCTTGTTTGGCCTCCTCCCCTTGAGTCTCCGGTGTACAGCTTCCGCAAAACGCGAACAACGTGACGTTTCTCCTCCAAAGGCAACGCGGAGGCACGACACGTAGGACGCGCAGGGCGCGCAACACGCGCAACACAGAGCGTGGTGCCTTCTAGAGGTGACGAAGAAGCACACGCGGAGAACACCCAGCACAACAACTTGCTGCTCCTCCATGGCACCGGCGCTAGATCCTTCATGCTGGAACCTTTCTGCTCTTGTTGGTGCGGCACTAATCCTCTTCTGCGGGCCCTTCCCGGAAATCGCAAAGGACACGTTGCCACGGGCCGGCTTGTCCGTGTGCTTCTTTTTCTTGGGCATCTCCGACTTGGACTTCTTCGGTGGCACCTTGGGCGGGCTCCGCTCCTCCGACTTCCGCTTCTTCTTATGTGCCATTGTCTGCGGCTCCTGCTTGACCTCCAGCATGTTGGACCGTGCTGCCTTCGCGGAAGAAGAAGAGAATTTCTCCGGCACAACAGGGTCCTTTGGCTCGTCCTCGGAATGCTCGTTATTCGATGCGCCCCGGGCCTGCTTTTTGCCATGGGCTGGCTCGTCCTCGTCTTGCTCCTCGGTCTCCTCTTCCTCCTCCTCGTCTCCGTCGTCTACTGATGCCTCCTCCTCCTCTTCCTCCGCACTCTCTTCTTATTCGCCCTCCAACCAGGTCCACAAACGGTTCGCTTGGATCTGCAGAACGCGCAGTATGTGTAGCACGATGGCGGCGCCCCCCCAGGCTGAACGAGAGGCACATCACTGGAACGCGCAAAACGCGCAACACACGTATGACAAGGGGCAGAATCACTTACAGATGCAACACGCAACACGCGCAGTACAACCTTTGTGTACTGGAACCATCCATCCGGCTTGGCGCGGCAATCTTGGACTTTCGCGGGATCGCGCGGCTTTCCTTTCTTCATCTTAATCTGCAGGCAAATGGTGGGTTAAGCATCTTATTTGAAATGGGCACTGGGGACTGTCACGGTGCGACCATACAAAAAAACATGGCACGTGTCATGCATGGATACTTGATATGCGGTCACGTTGGTGAGGAACATCTCATCCTCTCGGCGATCCTTGCCGACAACCTTCTTGCGGTTCACCCAGGCTGTGTGCCACCGGGCTATGACAAAATGTGTGGCACGGCCCCAGAAGCAAAAACAAAAAGGCAAAACGAGCGGCATCGATGTGGGAGAGATCAAAAGGCACAACACCCGTTCTCCACTCCATTGAACAATCACATACATGCTCGCTGTTTGATCTGGCAGACGATAAACGCGTTGTGCTTCAGCGTGGCCGCGTTCCCCCAACTGCCCAGGTGCCCTCCCTTGGCAAGCCACTGCTTTGGGCTGTCCGGGAAAAGGGGTGCGGGCATCAAGAAAGGGCTGAGGTATAGGAGGACGCGCAGCTCGAGCAAAACGTGGGTTCCGGCCTCCACAAGGATGGTGTTGGTTACGCGCGGCACGCGGAAAGCGCCTTGCACGGATATGCAACACATGTTGTTCGGTTTCCAGAGACACAGCTAGAATCGAACGCTTAGAACACAAAACACGCGTAAAACGCGCGGCACACGGAGCACGAAAGCCAAGGTAGAGGCAACGGCACGATACGCTTCTCACATGGAAAACGGTGGAAATGAACAAAACGGATGCTTCCACGCGTCCGGAACGTTCGAAAACCCCCCAAAACAACAAATCTTTATGGATTCCTTTTTGACAAACAAAAAACGTTGATTCCGTTCTGCGCGTGGTAGGCAAATGAATATTCCATTGTCTACAGAGGGGACGTTTCTGTCCGGAAGTGCTCCGCGCGGCACAATACGTGCTGCGCGTGTTGCTTCATAACGCGCAGCACGTGCAGAACGCAAACAACACACGCATCACGCGCAGAACGCGCAGAACGCGCAGCACAGCGTTCTAGAGGCAGACTTAGAAGCAGACTTCCGGCACGCGCAAAACGCGTAGCACGCGCAGCACGTCACTGTTGCACACGCGCGCACTTTTGGGGGGCCGCGTCCTCACAGTTTGGGTATCCAGCCTACGCCGTTGTCCCCCAGGGTTCGCACTGGTCCCATGGGTAGGGATGGCAGAGGCTTGGCAGCCATGAAGTTCACGATTCCACCACGTCCGCCTTGCACCACCTTCTCGTTCCTAATCTTCGTCATCCTCCATGTCCTCGTCCTCTTCCCCGTCACTCTGCTCCTCCTCCTCACTCTCCTCCTCCGTGTCATCCTCACTCTCCTCCCTCTCACTTCCATTCTCCTGAGCCTCGTTGCCCTCCTCCTCCACATCCGCCTCTACCACCCCGGTCACCCCATGCGCCACGGCAACGCACCCCACATGGTACCACTTGCCGCACCCACAACAAACGTAGTGGGTCTTGCCCCGGTTGCAATGGGTGCACACCCAGCGGCCCGGCATCCGCACCGGCACCTGGATGGGCTTGGCCACTGCCAGTGTACAAAAGCGGCGCCGGATAAGGTCCCACTGCCAGTCAAACATGGTACCCGTTCGGGCCCCCCCAAGGGACCGGCTGGTCGCGTATGCGTTGACCACGGCATACCGGAGGACAAACGCACGCACCGCATGCGACCACGTCATCTGGCGTCCCATCTGGCGCATCTGGAGCGCCATTTGGTTGACGCCATCCACCCCACGCGATAGTTGGCGGTAGCTGGCGACCACCGGGTTCACCTCATTCCCGCTGCGGCGATGCACGGGTCCGGCTTGTGGGAAGTGGACGTTCGTGAGCATGGGCACGACGCGGGGCGGCTTGTGACCCACCTTTGGGTTCTTGAAGACCACCATGGCGTACCTCGCGTCGTCCACAGTGCACGTGGCGGTTTGTCCTTCTCCTAGAAGCTCTCCTGCCCTGTCAACCCCGTACGTGGAGCGCTTCGTCATCATCAAAAATGCGTGCCCCTCCGCAGCGAGGTCACGCGCTAGCTCGTGGGATCCAAAAAAGGAATCTCACAGAGGATGGTCCCGGAAGGGAGGAGACCTGCCCACATGGTCATGATCTGCTGGGCATTGTAGTTGCCCCCACTGTTGCCCAACCGCCGCGGGTGCCGTCGTCTACCCGTGTACAGGTACATGTCCACCACGTACCCACTAGTGGCATCGGCAAGGCAATAGAGCTTGATGCCGGTGGAGTGGGGCTTGCGGGCAATGAACATCCGTAGTGGGCCGGCACGTATGCCTTTGTGCGGCACCACGGACTCATCCCCACAAGCCGCGCCACCCAACCGCCAGGCACCAGCGCACTGCCCATTGCACTCCTCCGGTAGTTCAACAACGTCGGGCCGGATGTTACGGCGCAAGACGTAGTACTGCTTGCGGCTTAGCAATTGTGCCATGAAGGGGTTGTACAGTAACCCGTCCCGTTCCCGGATGCCGTCTACTTGCATGGGCCATACCATGCCTAGTAGGAGGATGAAGGCGTTGTACCTACGGAAATGGAAGCCACTGCTACCATCGATTGGGGCAAACACTACAATCGATTGGCCGAACCGCTAGAATCAAGTGGGACACACCTTGGTATTCGGGGGATCAAGTGGGAGAGGTTCGCCTTTCGGAGGGATGCCCGCTGTAATTCCTGGATGGGAGCCAACATGTGGTGCCACACCTCATCCTCAGTGTACCCGACTAGTTCACTTTGGCCTGGCCGGACTCCATGCAAGATATTTGCTGCACAGTCCTCCACGGGGAGTGAACCCGCCCAAAGATTCGTGGGAAATGGCATTTTTGAAGAGCGGTGTGTCTGCACAACACGGAACAAGGACTTTTGGGCTCTAGAGGCAGAACCGGAGGCAACGCCGAGATTGCGCAACACGCGCAGAACGCGCCACACGCAGTCCAGAGGCACAGTCAGAGGCAACACGCAGCACACGTATTACAGGGCTCTGTGTGTGTTTTTTTCATGGGGGGGGGTGGTTTGCGCCTTAGTTCCCCTACCACACAGCAATCTGCAGCGGAGGGGGGGGGGGTTTCAACCTCGAATCCCCGACCACAGAGCAATAGGCAACAGGTGTGGTATCTTTTTTTGCGGGACACCACCAGTTCGCTTGTGCTGGGCGCCGGGCACTACATGTGCGATCGCCATAATACTCCATTATTGTACAGCCAAGAAACCGGGTATAGCTACCACATATTACGACGCCACCAATCCGGCGCCTGTTGAGAAAAAGAGCCTTTGTAGCGTTGAAACTTCCCAAGGGGGGACCCGCAAAGCGGGCTGCGAACTCTGCCGCCCCCGGGACTCGTCGGGGTCCGGCCATCCCGGTCTCGGTTCCCCAAGCGGGGAGAAAAACCCTTGGGACCCCTCCCCCTCCCACCCCTCCTCCCCCTTCCAGCCCTCCCAACCCTCTACACTTCTTGGATTTCGCCGTCCGTCATCTTGCCTTCGCCTGCCGTCTCCGTATCTGGATCCCCCTCCGGTCCGGCATGGCGTTCCGGGGAGTCGGGGGGCTCCTCCGTCACTCGCACAGGCGCTTGCAGAACGCGGAAAACGGGGTGCTGTCCTCCTGAGGAAGGCCGCAATCGAGACACATGTAACGCGTAACACGCGCAGAGCGCGCAACACAGGCCAGGGCGGATTCCAGAGGCACAACAGAACCATACAGGCATGACGCGCAAACAGTAGTGACCCCGCAACGCACACCTGCTCACCTGCTCGACCACCATCACCCCCTGCTGAGACCTCCGCACGTGCGGCAGCGCCTTCTGCAGCGCCTTCTGCGGGCTCCTTAGGTCCTTCTTTGGCCCCCTGACCTTCCGTCTCCAGGGGAGACTTCTGCATAACGCGAACGACGTGACGTCTGTCCTCCAGAGGCACGGCGGAGGCAAGACATGTAGAACGCGTAGAACGCGCAACACGCGCAACACGGAGCGCACCGGCCACTGGAGGCGACAAAGAAGCACGCGTGGAGAACACGCAGCACAGCGACTTGCTCCTCCTCCATCCCAACGGCGCCACATCCTTCTGTTTTGATGCTCTGGGGATCGTCCCGCGTTTCGTCCGTCTCCTGCAGATCCTGTGGAAACACAAGGCGGGCAACCAAGTGGCAGAACATTGGGCAGACGAGACCGGGGCTCCACATACATGTGACTCACGGCTCCGTACAAACCACGCATTGAAAGCCGCAACGGAGGACGTAAGATCGGGTTGGTTCCGCAGCCGCCCACGCACCTTCTTGCTCACTGCCACATCGGTGGATGGGCCGAGCAGCGCCTTCGGACGAAGCTCCGGAGGCTCGCCCGATGCGCCGGGGGGCGCGCCATAGGGCAGGGCAGGCGGGGGACCCCGCGGCGGCGCGCCATACGGCAGGGAAGGGGGGTGGCCCCGCAGCGGCGCGCCATAGGGCAAGGGAGGCGTGTGGCCCCGCGGCGGCTCGCCATGCGGCGGCGGTGGAGGGGGGCCCCGCGGCTGTGGCGGATAGCTGGGACACTGCGGGTCTTCGTGGTACGACTTCTGGTACTGCGGTGGGGGGGCTGGCAAGTGCGGATACCCGATCATGTGAGGGGGCGCCCAATCCCAAGCGGCAGTCTGCACAACGTGTAACACGGCAAGTCCTCCTCCAGAAGCGTGCATGGAATCATACGTGTAACACGCGTAGATTGCGCATCACGCTACCATGGGCCTCCAGAGGCGGCGCGGAGGCACCGGCGCGCACACCACCGAGACCACAAAGCACATAGATACCCGCGGTTTCTCCGCCGCCAGCTCTCTGTTGCGCACCAACGACCATGCTCGAGACGCCGGAAGTTCGAGTTGCCGTTTCTCTTCCAATTCGTACGCCATCAGGCCGGCCATTAGGACAAACCGGACGAACCTCTCCTGCAGAACGCGGAAAACAGGATTGGTCCTCCACAGGCACAGTAGAAACAAACACGCAGAACGCGGAGAACGCGCATGACGCGCGGAGCGACTACATAGAAACACAACAGAGGACGCGCGCAACACCTGCAAGACATCCGTTTCCATGTCAACGATGTCTTCGATATCCAATGCGCTCACCCGATCGCTGACCCCACCTCCACGACCACCTCACAGGCCCTCCATTTTCAGCTTGGCCAAACTGAGGCCCCGGCCGGCGGGCTGAGGTCCACCGGCCATTGCGGCGCGGCGGCGCAACCCGTAGAAACCGACAGGCCCTTCAAAATCCCCTCCGCCACTTGTCTCGGGCTGCTCAATGGGTAGCGCTTCTCGAAGTGCTCACGGGCTGCTGCAGCCGACTGGGCATTCTTGGTCCCGCATCTCAGCACGCTTTGCACGGTCAGGGCCCGAACACTGGTGTGCAGCAGCAGGGCCAACCCGAGCTCTTGCTTGAACTTGGGTTCCTCCGACATGCACTCCTTGTAGTGCATCACCAGGCGACCCACGGTTGCGTTGAAGTCCGTCTCCAAAATTCTCTTCATCGTCTCCAGATCACGGTCGTACCCGCCTTCATGCTGGAACTTCTCTGCTTTTGTCGGTGCGGCGCTGATGGTCTTCTACGGGCCCTTCCCGGCGATCGCAAAGGACACGTCCCCAGGGGCCGGCTTGTCCTTGTCCTTCTTTTTCTTGGGCATCTCGGCCTCGGACTTCTTCAGTGGCACCTTGGGCGGGCTCCGCTCCTCTGCCTTCCGCTTCTTCTTCTCTGCCATTGTCTGCGGCTCCCGCTTGACCTCCAGCACGGTGGACCGTGCTGCCTTTGCAGAAGAAGAGGAGTGTTTCTCCGGCACAACGCTGTCATGTGGCTCATCCTCTCAATGCACCCTCTTCATTGTGCCTCAGGCCTGCTTCTTGCAATTGGGTGTCAATGGCACGTCGTCGTCTTCCTCCTCTTCCTCCTCTTCCTCCTCCTCGTCTCCATCGTCCACTGCCTCCTCCTCCTCCTCCCCCTCCTCCTCCTCCTCATCCTCCTCACTCTCTTCTGCCTCGCCCTCCAACCAGGTCCACAACCGGTTCGCTTGGATCTGCAGAACGCGCAGCATGCGTAACACGGTGGTGGTGCCCCCAGAGGCGGAGCGAGAGGCACATCGGCGGAACGTGCAGAACGCGCAATACGCGTAGAACAGGGGGCAGAATCACGTACAGATGCAACACGCAGCACGCCCAGAACAACCTTTGTGTACTCGAACCATCCATCCGGCTTAGCGCGGCAATCTTGGACTTTTGCGGGATCCCGGCGCTTGCTTGGCTTCGTCTTGATATGCAGGCAGTTGGTGGGGTAAGCAGCTTATCGAAAATGGAGACTAGGGACCGTCACGGTGCGACCAAACGGAACATAATGGCACTTGTCATGCATGCATACTTGATATGCGGTCACGTTGGTGAGGTACATCTGATCTTCTCGGCGATCCTTGCTGCCGGGTTTCTTGCGGTTGACCCAGGCTGCGTGCCACCCAGCTGTGCAGAAATGTGTGGCACGGCCCAGAAACAGAAAAAAAAATGTGAAACCAACAACATCGACGTGGGAGAAATCCAAAGGCACAACACCCGTACTCCACCCCATTGAACAATCACATACATGTCTTTTGTTTGATCTGGAACACCATGAACGCGTTGTGCTTCAGCGTGGCCGCGTTCCCCTCACTGTCGAGGTGGCCCCCCTTGGCCAGCCACTGCATGTGGCTGTCCGGGAAAAGCGGTGCGGGCATAAAGCAAGGGCTGAGGTACAGGAGGACGCGTCGCTGGCGCACAACGTGGGTTCCGGCCTCCAGAAGCGTGATGTCGGTTACGTGCGGAACGCGGAACACGCCTTGCACGGATATTCCTTTGTCTACCACGCGCAGAACGGAATCAACGTTTTTTGTTCGTCAAAAATGAATCCATAAAGTTTTGTTGTTCCGGGGGGTTTTCGAACGTGCCGGACGTCATGGAAGCATCCGTTTTGTTCATTTCCACCGTTTTCCATGTGAGAAGCGTATCGTGCCGTTGCCTCTACCTTGGCTTTCGTGCTCCGTCGACGTCGACGTGTGCCGGGCGTGTTACGCGTGTTACGTGTTCTAAGCGTTCGCTTCTAGGTGTGCCTCTCGAACTCGAATCACTTGTCTTGCATATCCGTGCAAGGCGTGTTCCGCGTTCCGCACGTAACCGCTTTTGTACAGTGGCGGTGGCCAAGCCCATCCACGTGCCGGTGCGGATGCCGGGCCGCCGGGTGTGCGCCCATTGCAACCGGGGCAAGGCCCACTACGTTTGTTGTGGGTGCGGCAAGTGGTACCATGTGGGGTGCTTTGCCGTGGCGCATGGGGTGACCGGGGTGGTAGAGGCGGATGTGGAGGAGGAGGGCGACGAGGCCGAGGAGGATGGCAGCGAGAGGGAGGAGAGTGAGGATGACACGGAGGAGGAGAGTGAGGAGGAGGGGGAGGAGGATGAGGAGGAAGAGAGTGAGGAGGAGGAGGAGAGTGACGGGGAAGAGGACGAGGACATGGAGGTTGATGAAGATTCGGAAGGAGAAGGTGGTGGAGGGCGGACGTGGTGGAATCGTGAACTTCATGGCCGCCAATCCTCTGCCATCCCTACCCATGGGACCAGTGCGAACCCTGGGGGACAACCGCGTAGGCTGGATACCCAAACCGTGAGGACGCGGCCCCCCAAAAGTGCGCGCGTGTGCAATAGTGACGTGCTACGCGTGCTACGCGTTTTGCGCGTGCCGGAAGTCTGCTTCTAAGTCGGCCTCTAGAACTCCGTGCTGCGCGTTCTGCGCGTGATGCGTGTGTTGTTTGCGTTCTGCACGTGCTGCGCGTGCTGCGCGTTTTGAAGCAACACGCGCAGCACGTATTGTGCCGCGCAGAGCGCTTCCAGACAGAAACGTCCCCTCTGTAGACAAAGGAATATGCGACGCGAGTTATGCGAGTTCCAGAGGCACACCTAGAAGCGAACGCTTAGAACACGTAACACGCGTAGCACGCGCGGCACACGGAGCACGAAAGCCAAGGTAGAGGCAACGCCACGATACGCTTCTCACATGGAAAACGGTGGAAATGAACAAAACGGATGCTTCCATGACGTCCGGCACGTTCGAAAACCCCCCGGAACAACAAAACTTTATGGATTCATTTTTGACAAACAAAACACGTTGATTCCGTTCTGCGCGTGGTAGGAAAAGGAATATGGGGGATGAAGAGTCATCTTGCCTGCACTCGGAGACCATTGCATCGCTGCCTTGACAACCAGGATGCCAGATCGGAATGTGGCTGGCCTCGGCCTTGTGGATGCCACGCCATGCGGCATGGATGGGCGTTCACTCAAGAGAACCCTAGTGAACTAGACTTAAACCACATTGTTAATTTTCAATTTCTAGAAAATGAACGGGTTGATATGTTCCTTTTTCTACGATGTAGATGACGAAATGGGCGCTTCTAGGGGTCGGGAAAAACACCCTTGTTTTTACAGCGCTTCTGGGAGTTTTTGAGGTAGCCCGACGCACTCGCGCATGAGTTTTTATGCGGTTCAGCCACTTTCAAGGAGAAAAGCACTTTGCATGTTGCCTCCCGCTTTGCTTCCACCGTTCTTAGCGTCGTATGGGGTTCGTTTGTTGGCCGCGTTTTCTACGTTCCGCTTCTGTGCTTCCGGTGGTGCTTACGGAAGCGGTTCCCTCGTTTTCCGCGTTATCCGCGTTATCCGCGTTCTGGTTTTCTGCTTCTGGTCGTGCTTCTGGAAGCGTGTTGCGCGTTATCCGCGTTATCGGCATTCCGGTTTTCTGCTTCTGGTCGTGCTTCTGGAAGCGTTTTCCGCGTTCTCCGCGTTATCTGCGTTCCGGAGCGTTACGGAGTGTTATTGTCGTTGTGCGCGTTCTCCTAGCTTACGGGGATAACTTACGGAGCTGAGGCGGGAGCGGAGGCCCAAAAATGGCGCTTCTGTAGACAAAGGAATATGTACGTTTCTGGCCGGAGGCGCGCTTTTGTGGCCCACGGTGTTGCACGTAAGGTTTTGGAAACGCGTAGAGCGCGCACAACGCGTACAACACGTACAGACCAAGTAACACGCACAGAACGCGTAGCACGCCCAACACGTGCCTCCACAGGCACGTGCAGAACTGAAATACCGGAACGCGCAGAACGCGCAAAACGCGCAGCACGTCGCTTTGCACACGAGCGCACATCGAGGAGGGGCCGCGTCCTCACAGTTGGGTATCCAGCCTACGCGGTCGTCCCCCAGGGTTCGCACTGGTCCCATGGGTAGGGATAGCAGAGGCTCCGCCTCCATGATCGTCTCGTTCAAGCCCCCCAATTCCACCACACTACTCCTCATCCTCCCTGTCCTCCTCATCCTCCTCATCCTCCTCATCCTCCTCATCCTCCTCGTCCTCCTCGTCCTCCTCATCCTCCTCGTCCTCCTCGTCCTCCTCATCCTCCTCGTCCTCCTCGTCTCCTCGTCCTCCTCGTCCTCCTCATGGTCCTCCTCCCACACCTCCTCGTCCTCCTCGTCCACCTCCATGTCCCGTGCGCCTTGCAGACCTCCATAGCCATGTCCCGGTGCAAAGCACAACACGTGGAACGCCTTTCCGCAACCGGTACATTCATAACCGGTTCTTCCCCTCTTGCAAAAGTGGCACACACGTCGCTGTTGTGTCGCCACCGGGACGTGTAGCTCTTGTCGGAGGGGGTGGGCAAAGTACCGCCGCCGCAACACTTGCCATTGCCACTCCCACATACTAGTGGTCTCCTTGCCAAGTCCCAATTGCCGGCAAGTTGCGAACGCATTCCCAACCCTGTACCGGAGCACGAATGCACGCACTGCGTGGGCCCATGTCATCTGGCGGCCAACGTGCTTCATCTACAGGGCCATCTGGTTCACACCGTCGACACCGCGCGACAGTCTGTAGTACGCCGCCACCGCAGGGTGCACTTCGCGCCCGCTTCGCCGGTGAGGTGGTCCCCTTCGGGCAAACCACACATTCATCAACATCAGCACAACGCGGGGGGGTTTGTGCCCAACCTTCGGATTCTTGTACACGCACAAACTGTACTTGAAATCCGCAACAGTGCACACCGCCGTCTGCCCCTCCTGCACCTGCTCCCCGGCCAATGTCACGCCGTACGTGGACCTCTTCGTCATCATGATGAATGCCCGCTTGTTGGCGGCCAATTCCTTTGCGAGGCCGTGGGACCCGAAAAAAGGGTTGGCACATAGCACCGTCGCCTCGGGGAGCAATGATGCCAACAACTTCATGATGTTTTTGGCATCAAAGTTTCCCGCCGCAGTGCTGTAGCGGCGTAGCCTGCCCCGTACACCGGTGTACAAATACATGTCCACCACGTACCCCCATGTTGCGTCCGCCAAGCAATACAACTTTATCCCGGTTGGGTGCGGTTTCCGGGCAATGAACATTTTCAAAGGACCCGCTAGCATCCCCTTGTGGGGCACCACGGACTCATCGCCGCAGGCCCCACCCCCCATGCACCACGCTCCCGCCCGTTGGCCATTGCAGTCTTCCAATAGCGAGACCACATCCGTACGTAGCAACCGTTGCAGCAAGTAATATCGGCGACGCGTCAGCATGTTTGCCATATAGGGATTGTATAATAGGCCCTTGCGGTCCCAAACCCCGTCCACCTGCATTGGTCGCACCATCCCCAATAGAATTAGAAATGCATTGTACCTAGGTACTAGAGGTAGCAAATCTGGCCTTCCGTGGTTCCGTAGGGCTTGGCTTTGCAGATTATCTATGGGGGCCATGATATGGTCCCACACCTCGTCCTCAGTATAGCCGATGAGCCACGACTCCCCGGGCCGGATACCGTAATGGATATCGGCCGCACAGTCCTCCCGTGGGACCCTATGGTCGTACAGCGGGGGCTGAAATTTTGGTGGCATCACAAACAAAGATTGTTGAGAAATGAGACTGTGTAGAACACGCAACACACCAGTGGCAGTTCCACAGGCAACAGCAGAGGCAGCATGGGCGGAACGTGCAGAATGCGCAGCACACGCAGAACGCGTAACACGACCTCCAGAGGCAGACAAAGAAGCAGACGCGTAGAGCGCGTATCACACGAAACACATGCACGATACGGGCTGCGGAGACATGGGAAAAGGGCCATGGGGATGGGGCAATGGGGACGGCAACACGAACAATTCAATTGTTGCTTTCTTGAAACGGTATCCGTGCACCCTGCATGGTCCACGCAAAGCAGCGGCCGCAGCCGCCACCATTCATCCGAACGTCGAAAAAGCATTCACAACGCAATAAATACCGTCGTCGGTGCCCCAATGGAAGCGCCGCCTACCGATGCCACCACTGTGGAGTTGGCTGTGAGTGTGATTGCTGGGCCAACGGCAGTGGCCTTGAAAAGAAAAGGGGTTGTGAGGTTTGTCTGCCGCGGACCTCATCGGGGTCGGGCCACTCATCCCCATCCGAAAACTGTGTGTTTGAAAATATGCTGCCTGGGCTGCTCCAACTTAGGTCGGACCGATTTACTAAATCTGCACTATCTCGTCCTTCTCCATCTCCTCTCCCGCCGCTGCGGCTTCCTCCGGGGGCTGCTCTCCCATCTCCGCATTGCTCTGCGCCGCCCCAGCGCTCTCTTCCTCGGCTGCCTCCGGCCCCTGCGGTGGATCCACTGGCGCGCTTGACTCCTCCTCCGGCTCCGTTTTGATTGGGTGCTGCAAAACACGAAAAACGCGTGAAACATGCAACCCACCTCCAGAGGCAAGCCGAGAGGCACCAAAAGGAACACGTGTGGAACGCGCAGAACGCGGAGAACACGTGGCCCCCATCCAGGGGCACACCCGGAGGCTACGTGCAAATCCCCTGGAACGCATAGTACTGATGTGCAACTGTGCACCTGTGCACCTTCCGTGTGCGGTAGTCCCGTCTCCGGCCCCATCTCCGGCCTGCCTTGCTGCTCCCCGGACGGTGGCCGTGGTGGTGGCTGAGGTCCCCGCGGCAGTGGCGGTGGTGGGAGTAGTGGCGCACGTGGGATCCCCGGCGATGGCGGTGGCGGCAGCATTGCTTGCGTTGGACGATACGTGGGTGCCGGCGGTACGCGGGGGGCTAGTACCTGTACGAGTGCGACCCATACGGGAGGCTCCCGGAGCTCGAAGGCATTTCCGGATCCGTCTTCATTGGCTGGTACTCGTACCGCGGCTCAGACTCGTATCGCGGCTCATACAGATACCCATGCTGTTGCGGCCACTCCTCCCAGCTTGTCTGCAGAACATGTAGAGCGCGCAAACCAGGTAAAACATGGGAAGGCAAATGAAGAGGCAGTCAGAGTGTCGAACGTGCAGACCGCGCAACTCCAGAGGCAACTGAAAAGACCCGTGCCACGACGCCCAGCACAGGAATGCACACCCGCTGCCTCTTTGCATCCTTTGTTCTCACGAGTGTCCATGCCCCTGTGTCGGGTAGGTCGACACCTCTGTCCTCCGTTAGGGTGTAGGCCATGAGGCCAGCCATGCGGACCATGCGCGACAGTTTCTCTTGTACAGACCACGCAAAGCGCGTGCCACACCGGAAGGCACCTCCACAGGCAACGAAGAGGCGCAACATCGGGAACACGTAGCACGCGCAGAACGCCGAAAACGCGCTACACGCTGGACCGGAGGCGTTAGAGAGGGAACACGCAACACATGCAGTACACCTGCAAAGCGTCAGTCGGCATGTCGACAATGTCCTCGGCACCAAACGCACTCAGTTGGTCCATGTTGCGCCGTGGTCGGTATCCTGACGACAGGGGCTCCCCCTTCAATTTCGCCAACGGCAGGCCTGCAGCTGCAAGCTCACCAAAGTCCGTAGGCCAGTCCGGGGCTCCGACACAGTTCGTGCACACCGACACCCCCTTGATCAAACCGATTGCGACTTGGCGGGGTGAGCTGCTGCGGTATTGCTCCTCAAACGGTTCTCTGGCAGCGGTTGTGCTTTGTGCATTCTTCGTGCCACAGCGGAGGACCATCTGCACACTGTACGCCCGCACTTCCGTCACGAGAAGCAGCGCCAGGCCCAATTGGCGGTGCGCTTGTGTTTCCTCGGCCAAACACACTTTGTAGTGTTGGCATACTCGTCCGAGTGACAGTTCGTACTCCGACTCCAGGGTGCGCTGCATGGCCTGCACATCGTTGTCGTGGGGCCCCGGCTTGGTACTTGTCCCTTCGGGTTGCACCTGTGGGCATTGTCCTGTGCGGTTCGCCTTCCACTGCGTAACGCACATGCTTGGGCTTCTCCTCCACTTTCTGCTTGCCCTTGCTCTTCTTCTTGGGTGGACTCTTCGTCTTTTCTTTCTTCTTCTTGGACAGCTCCTCCGGCTCTGGCTTTGCCTCTGTCTTCGCCTTGACAGGGGTCCCCTTTGGTTGTGCGGCCATGCGGGCAACCTCTAGGAGGCTGCTGCGGGGGGCGCGATTGGCGAGGGAGGGATCGTCCTCGTCCTTCACACTGGCAGCATCACTGCCCTCCTCCTCCTCCTCGTCCTCCTCCTCCTCGTCCTCCTCCTCAGTTATCTGTGCCTCCTCTTCCGACTCCTCTTCTGACTCCTCCTCATCCGAACTCTCCGTGGTTCCCTCATCTTGGATCCACGTCCACAGCCGGTCGCGCGGAATCTGTAGAACATGCAAAACATGCAAGACACATGGAGGCAACCCCAGAGGCAACACCAGAGGAAGCGCGCAGAGCGCCTAGAACGCGCAAAACGCATAGCACACAATGAGAGGCAGCTCCAGAGGCAACGAAAAAGGGAACGGATAAAACGCGCAGAACGCACAGAACACCTTTTTGTATTTCAAGAGACCATCCTGCTTGTTGCGGACGTCTTGCGCCACATGTGGCTCATGTGGCTTGCCCTTCGGGGCCTTCACTTGTAAAAGGGTGCAAGAGGCGGTAGGGAACAACGGGCAGCGCAAAATAGTGCTCACATGAACCGCAAACCCGTGAACGTGGTACACCTGATACGTTGCGAGGTTCGTCAACCAAAATTCTTTGTCCTGCTTGTCCTTGGCCCCTTTCTTCTTCCGATTGACCAATCCGGCATGCCACCCCGCTGCGACGCAAGGGGGTGAGGAGGTTAGCGGTGCAAGGCGAGAAGCGAGACGAAAACGGAGACACACACACATACTCGTGGCTTGTTTAATTTGAAAGACAACGAAGGCGTCGTGCTTCGGTTTCTCCAGATGCTTCCACTCTCCTAGCTTCCCACCCTTGTGCAACCATTGAGAATGTGTGGCGGGGTACAGGGGTGCACGCATGGCTCTTGCACCATAAAAGCAGAGCGGCCTAGGAAGGTTGAGGCAAAAACATGCTGCAGAGCACGTAGCACGCGTACAACGGCTCCAGAGGCAACGTCAGAAGCGAAAAATGACAACACACAAAACACCCAACACACGTGGGCAATGTAGCACCAAGGCAAAGGCATAGGCAGAAGGCAATTGTCGTTCGAACACGCACATTTGAGTTCCATTGGGAACCAGTGCAGGTGTGTGGCAGAGTACACGGGTGCAAGCATGGCAAAAAAAAAAAAATCCGGTGTGCTATGATAGATGTGAAGCAATTAGCCCCTGGAGAACGCGTAGAACGCGTAGAAAGACTTCCAGAGGCAGCCTCAGAGGCACCGGACCTAAACACGCAGGACGCGCCACACACGCAACACGTGTAGCACCAAAACAGAGGCAGAGGCAGGAGGCAATTGTGCTTCTCTCCTCAAAAATGGTTGAATTGAGCTAAACGGATAGTTCTATTGCGTCGGGCACCCTCGAAAACCCACCGGAAGCATAAAACAATGATAAAAGCAAAAACACGAGAAAATTTCGTGCTGTGCGTTCTACGCGTGGTAGCCAAAGGAATATTAATCGGCCAAATTTTGACGGGTTGACGTTCAATTTGTTTGCGTCATTTGTACCTCTTTTTTCATGCACCTATGACAGCCCCTAGGGGGTTTTATGTGGTACATTGCGACACAGCGGGAAAGTACAGAGGTTGCAAACTCTTGGCCCCACTTAAACGCGTAAGCGTCATGCTAGGCTTGAGGAGGGTGTCCTGAGAAAACGACGAAACAAGAGCTACACAAGTGGGGAGTGTGGGGAGTGCAAAGGATACTAGGCAATTGGGGGGGGGGGGGGTCCAAGACACCCAACCACACAACATTGGATGTTGCCTTTGGTCTGAAATCTCCTTGATGAGTCGGTGGCTTCCTCCCCTTAGGCTCGAGGCCGTTGGGCCGGGGCCACGGAGATTGCCAAACCTCCCCCTCATTCGCAACAAGCAAATAGAGGCGGTGAAGCAATATGCCTCCCTTCTCTTCCCGGCGTCGCAGCTCTTTTGGCTACTCATGGACTTCAATGTTCTCAAGCTCCGCTTCAAGCACGCGTCGGAGCCCCTGAGAGTAAGGGGTGGGCGACTTTGAGGGGTTCAACCTTGACCCCCCCCATCTGTACTCGGGGCCCATGCTTTGTTGTTCACAATTACAATGTTTTCTGCTGAATTCGGTGTGGAAAAAAAAATTCGTTCTAGCGACGTTCTAGCGAGCGCTGGTAGCGCTCGCTAGAACGCTTCGCTAGAACGATGCTAGAACAATATAAATCAATGCTCCGCCACTCCTAAAAAAGAAGCGGCCCCCGCTAGCATGGCCAACCGTGGCCATTCACAGGGTTAGGATGCTCCACCCAACTAATGCAGCGCCAAGTTCCCCCTCCGCACCCCCCGGTTAGCCTAGTTAACGCCCCACCCTACAGATCCCTTGGAAGGTCACTTGGCCGGCCGGCGCCGCATCCCTTGGTGGTGGGATAGCCCGATTAGCCCGGTTAGCCCGATTAGTCCCCTAGCCCCCTGCGCCCCTTTTGTGAGTCGCGACGCGTAGGCTACCGCTGCTGCATGGTGGGGGGGCTGCCGGGCCGCATCCTTGCTCCCGGCACCCCCCTTCTCACCCCCCGTGTCCCCTTGGTTTTCATCCCCTTTTTCACCCACCTCCTCACCCCCCTGCTCGCCCCGCTGGTCACCTCCCTCCCCCTTGTCGTCACCCCCGCCTCCCTCGTCATATCCATCGTCCCCATCGTTGTCCCCCTAGGCGCCCCGGTGATAGACCTGAGCCTCCTCCCGGGGTTAGAAATGAATAACGGGCACCTTGTCCACATCCGTCAACGACGTGCGATATTTTGAAAACATACACGGAGCGTTGTATAGCGTTGCTTTCCCCGGCTAGACTTTGACGCGTGTCAACGTCACATTCACTGTTCATGACTTACGCAGTAATGACCGAGTACCATTTTGGGGGTCTCTTTTGCTGCGAGAGGAAAATTTCGTGGTGGCAAAATGCTTGGGCTGTCACGTGCTCACATGCCAGAACCCTCTTATGTCCATGTGTGCAACAGTAGTGTGTCAGAATGGGATTTTGAGGTTGGAGCCGTCTTTGCTGCGCTTTGTGGAGGAATGCGACTATGCAGGCATGAAAACCTGGAGACATTGCAGACGGTACCTTCATTAATCCACAATTGACACTCGAGAGGACCTTGTGGCCCATACAATTCCATACAATACTACCGGTCGAAGTTGGAATCAACTATCCATTGGGCTCCTCAACCACGGCACTCGCACATCGGCCTCCTTGTGGGTGATTGGGATGATAAGGACATGGCCGCGCTAACATGGTCCAAAAACGTTCAAGAATACGCCCATTTCGTTTCGCTTTCCTTTTTGTGTTAATTTTTGGACGTTAATCAGAAGCTAATGATTATTATTTTAGAAATATGAACCCGGACTGCAAAATCAATCCAATTTTTAGCCTCAAAAAATGACTGCAAAAATTAACCCTTTTTTTATAGCATGTATTGTAGCCTATTGATGGGCGCAAGAAAATTTATTGGGCAACCATGTGGTCATGAGGTCCATGAGGTCCTCATCGGGGGTTACAAGCCCCTAGTGTGCCGCTTCATTGGTGGCGCCCATAGTGTGCGCTAAATACGAAGAATATAGGATGTATGCACCTTTTCCTGGTGTGCGCTTGCAAGAAACACACACACACACACACACACACACACACACACACACACACACACACACACACACACACACACGGCACCCCCACACAACCATCGCCTCCCACAAACATCCCTCTTTTGTCCTTCCTCTATCCTCCCCTTGCCCTAGCGGCCAAGGTTCGGGAGGGGATGACCTTTTCCTTTTCCAATTTTTGCACGTTTTCTTAGGATGGTGGACATGAAGATTGATGATGGACCAAAGCATAAACAGTTGTAGGTATGTTTGGATGTGTGTCTGTGTGTGTGTGTGTGTTCATCGCACGCAGATTGCCCCAAAGCGTTGACCCCCCCCTTGGTATTGTGGTGGGTGAGGGGGTGACGCTTGGGGCTGTGGGGTTGGGGGTGTGGGGTGAACGTTGGTGTGGGCTGTGTGGTTTCTAGGGCTTTGTTGTGTGGGTGTACTTTTTAGGGCTATGAGTTAGAAAGCCTCCATAACCCCCACATCCCTCCGGCAACCCCTACCCCTCCAAAACGAAAAACCCCCATCACCCCCACCGGCTTGCAGTATGCCGTGTCCGTAGCCTCTGGTATGCACAACCCCCCCCCTCTCCCGAACCGCGAAGACACCCTGAATTACTCCCTCGAGGCCCCCAAATGGTGAGGCACAAAAGAGGCCTGTCCGGTGGGGTGTGTCACTATGCATTATGCCTTTTTGTTAAAAGTGAAGCGGTGGTATTAATATTTGTAGGGTAATGGTAACACCACCAGCGTTTAACATATAACATATTAATGAATATTTGGTCCCATAATATTAACCTACAAACATTACTTGCAGTGTGTCCAGTTGTAATTTTCATTTGTTGTGTTTTTTTTGTGGCATGTGACACATGCAAGGGTGGCCACACCTCTGCACACCACACCCCAAAACCACTAAGGCCCACACCTCGCTGCCCCGCACACCATGGTCTCACGTGCCAAAACCCCACAAGCCCACACACCGCAACCCCACACACGCAAGGCAACACCCCGCATTCTCTGTGGTATGGGCGGCTCTGGTGTGTGGTGTATGGGGTGTGTGGCGTTTGGTGTTTGGTGTGTGCGGGGTGTGGTCCTATGGCGGTTCCGCTGCAGTGTGTTGGGCTGCAGGGCGTGAGGTTGTGGCGTGCCGGGTTGTGGTGCTTGCAGCTTTGGGAGGTGGTGCCGTGGGAGGTGGGGCGGTGGGGGCTGTGGAGGGTCAGGCGTTGGGGGCTGGGGGGTGTGACCCCTTATACCACACAATCACACCCCGTAACCCCAGCGCCTACAGCCCGAACCATCACAATCGGGTTCGCCGCATCCCATCGTGTAGCCCAACACCGTGCAGCGCGGCAAATTTCCCACTGCCCCAGACACCACAGTTCCCCACACCACAACCCTTTACACCAGAGCACCAGACACCACAGCCCAACACACCATAACCACACCCCCACAACCCCACACACCTCAACATGACATCTCACACACCCGGACATGACAGGGGCACACACCAAACCCCCACCGTGCCCCCATTCTTTTATAACAATTTCTTGACTACGTGGCTGAATATTTGGAGAGAAATATTCAATTTTTTGACCGGCGTTCAACATATTAGATTTAACGCTTAATACTAACCTACAAACATTAATGGGACCACTTCAAAAATGAAATTCGCTAAAGCAAACTCTAGGCCGCATTTCAAGCGGTTGTACAAGTGTGGGGGTGGCGAGGGGGGGGGGGGGGCGTTGTGACCCACAGCCCTGCACCCCCATACCACAGCGCCCAACACCACGCCCTCGAAGACCACAACCCCAGAAACCTCCCTCCACCACCACCACAGTCCTGCACACCACCATAGCCAACACCAACCCCTTGCATACCACAGCATTGGCAACCAACCCGCCACACACCACCGCGCCTAACAACACAGCCCGACAAACCGCAACACTACAAACCACACCCTAGGACACCACGGCACCAAACATCACACCCCAACACACCGGAGCAAGAGAAACCACAGCTACAGACACAAAAGCGCATGCAACACAGCTTCACACACCACAGCCGTGAAAACCACCCCCCCCCCACACCACAGCGCTGCAAACCACACCCCCATAAACCGCAGCCCCCCCCCCCAACATAACCCCAGACACCACAGCCCCAAATGTCACAACCCCACACACAACAAAGCGAAGGGGGGGGGGGGTAGCCAATGAAGCTGGAACTGGCCCCTTTATCTGCTTTGGGGAAATGTGCAAGCTACAACCTACGTGCAAGCGATGAACACACACACCCGCACATACGTACGTGTCCGCCGTCGTAAAAAAACGTGCACAAAGAATGGGACGTACCCTCCCGAACCCTAACCGTGAATGCAAAGGGGGGGGGGGGAGCAAAGTGGACATGGCGACCTAAGATGATCCCAACAACTGGTTTGGAAATATTTCTTGTCTTGTTGTGCATGTGTGGGGGTTTTCACGGAGGGTTAACATTCGCGGAACAAAGTGAATTTATGCAAGGAGAATACTAATGGGACTTGTTAATCTTCCATATTTGAAAAATCAATTCAAAAGATACAATGAGGAATTAATGCCGAGGACCATTTTAACATTTTTTCGCAATGAAACTGGTGAGACTCCCCCCCCAACCCCCGGGTGAAAATGGCAGCTGACCGCGTATGGCACCCGATACAGGTGACGTTTTTGCCGTGGAAACCCCTAGACCCCCCACTAAAGGGTCAACTTTCGGTTGATGAATTATTTTTGGCCAAAAATGAAAAATATTGGTTTTAACATAGGTCTCTAGGGACTATCTCTAGAAACCCAGCTATTGTCACGCACTAATGTTCCCCACAAACATAGTGCCGCCACATACTCATAGCAAAGTGTTCAAACCATTCACATTGGTCCTAATGTGACTGGCCATTGCAGAGATGTCACCTCCCTATTGTGCAACTACGTTCACGCAAAACATCTAATTGACCTGTTGCATCGCATGCTCCAACCAACAAACAAGCCACCACCCGTTCAAGGGATATCAAATTTGGAAGTGCCGGCACTTGAACTCCAGCCCCTAGACTACCATGAGTGATGGAAACAAATAATGACCAGAAAAGGCGGTACGTCAGTGTCACCGAGTGCTCATACGGGTACCATAGCCCAAAGATGGGTGGACACTTGGTCAACAATATCCTCAACTCCCTAGACGCATATGTGGAGCTGTAGCAGAGTTTTATGATGCGATAATTGATGTTTTCATCTACGACCATGGGGAAGGGGGTCTCTGTGTGTTTGTGGATGTCTGCCATCGTCTGCAGCAGCAACACTAGGTCGTCTTGCTTTCTTGTTTGTGCCTCTAAATGAGCCTCAATTGAGCCTCAACGTCACATTTCTAAGTGAGCCGCGGGTATAGCTTCAATACCAACTGTAAGGAGGTCTTTGTGCGCATCATTCAATGAGTTCCTCACTGCATCCGGAGGTTTCATGTAGTAGCCTATCCGACTGCGTTATGTCCGATGTCCACGGGATGTGCGCAGAATGCGTGTGCGCAGTCAACCATGGCATGCTTTCGGGCTAAGTGGTGTTTTTCAAGGGGGTTAATGTCAAAACTTGTGGCTTTCGGACATTGCAAGGCACAAGGTAAAAAGTGAGCGTACTCATCAAAAGTTCCATTCACAAGTGGTACCCTGTGTCCCCAGTGCCACGATTGGGCATGGGGATAACATGGATCTGGGGATCCAACATGGCCTCGGGTTCGGACTCCGCCCGGGGCTCCATGCCGGATTGCCACACGGGATGGAACCCACTGGAGCTGTCAGCCTGGTGAGCAAGCCCGTTCTCATGGCGCTGCTATGTGTGGGGCTTGAAGCGCCTCTCAGCGTGGAACCAGCTGGGGTGAGGGCTAGGCAACGGTTGGGCTTGCCAAGAAAGATATGATGGATGCCATCCTTAACCCCATAGAACCCGGTATTGCTCACACTTGCAAGTTCCACCCGCCTTCGTGTCGTGGAGCAGCCCCTACATCGCCCACCTCCCAGTCGAGGAAGGCCAAGTCATTTTCTCGCAGCGACTCTACCAGCCCGAGATCCGCCAAACCGGGCCCACCAACGCGGAGGCCACTGTCCGTTTTGCCATCGGTGGTGTCCCCTCCCACCAACGCGCCCAGCAACGGCGTGGTAGCTCATCAACGCAGCCCTTGTCTGGAGGCCCCCAAAGCAAGCATAATCGCGGTTGTGGTCTATCACACTATCACACATGCCCATGTGACGTGAATGAATCCCTTTGGGCTGCATCCTTGGTTGTGTACGCACATTGCATGCCATTTTCGTGTGAATTTCGCAAAAATTTCAAATAATCGGAATTTGGAGTCGAATGTGTGGTACCATGAATTTCGCACCAATTTCCCATGGCTACTACACAAGTCTAACAAGAGAAGTTCGCTTGCTGGCTCAAAACCCCTCCCTAGCCACGATACTTGGTGGCACATTGGCAAAAATTCTTGGTCTAGCCCTTGGTGCGCGTTTGAAACCCAATGTTGTTCCCGACTAGAATATTCCCAATGGGAACAATTCCCGCCGGAACAATCTCGTTGGGAACACCACTGGAACAAGTGTCGCAGGCCAGATAACCAGATCCATCACCATGAGTTTCCAAGTTCGTAAATGATGTTTTTTGTCTCTTTCTTGCATGTATAACGCGTCCAAGGCTTGTCTTTCCCATCGGGGCCATGTTGACATCTTGTGAGCCGATGGTGCCACCTTCCACTAGGTGTACACATTTCGAACTTTTCGTATCCATTTGCAAGCCTGCTGTTTCTTGTAGTTCAGACGCAGCATTGTATGACTTTTCAACGTTGGCGTCCCCATTCTCCCGTTTGATTTGTGCATTGTGGCCATGCCTAGGGTCCCATTTTGGTATTTGTTCCTTGCCTGAATACTCGGTGGGTCTACGGGCATCTTCCCCTAGAGGTATGCATTGCCAAATTTCGCTTCGTAGTTCATTGTTGTAGCTTCATCATGCCTAGATCGCAAACCCGCGTTGCGCAACTAACCACCCACCTCGTCCATTTGGCTAGTGCTGTTAGCCTCCGGGACGGGGATCTTGTTCGGGAGCTCATAGCGGAATGGGCCATCTCCTCTCCACACGCCCGCCGCCAATTTGCAGTGGCCGTGCGCTTGGCCCAACCAAGCTGTGTACGAGAGATACAGCAGGGGGCAATCGCCAAGTACGCCTCCGAGGTGCTCCCCCCCGATGAGTGTTGGGAGCTCATCCTCAACCTGCGTGCGCCCAAATCCGCTTGGCGCACCTCTCGGAAGTGTACACCCTCCGCGGGCTGAAGTACACCGCGACCACGGGCCTTCCATTCGCCCGTCCGATTTGCCCTGAGAGGGCTTTCCAGCAGCGCTGGCAAGATCTACTGGCCCCCTTGGAGCTGGCCCCCGCGGTGAGCACTTCGGATCCCAAGGCCACGGGCATCAGTTGGCCATGGGCAACATGGCTGCGCTACATTGCTAGCCAACCCCCGTTGTGCCGCATGATCGATTGGTCGTTCCCCCTGACTTTCATTGTCAGGGGGGATGGCTACCCCTGCGCAGGCGGGGAGTGGTCCCAATTGTCTGTGTCCATCGCCAACATGGGCCTTTGGGGACGAATTCCCGCCTGCGTGTGGGTCATCGGCCTCGCAATCTGCGGGGACAAAGCGATGGCGACCCTAGCAACCCTTTGGGAAGACAATATTAGGGTGTGCCGCGCACACACCGTGTTGTTCCGGCGACGTTCCGATAACTTGTTCCGGTGACGTTCCGGCGACGTTCAAGTGTTTCGTTGGAACCGCCACCGGAACAATCTGGTTCCAACAAAATTAATGTTTTTTTCTTAGGCCATCCAGGAGGTCGCGGACACCCACCGGGTGGTCTTCAATTCCCATGAGGAAGCGGCCGATGCCTGGCTCGGTGGTGATTCCCCCTGGGTGCGCCGCATTATCGGGATCACACCGGCCCCACAAGTGGGGTCACTATACAACGAGGGGATTTGGGACTCCGACGCCGCTGTGTGGCGGGGCAAAGACGTGGTCTGGACCACCGAGTCGGACCACGCACAGCGGACGTCCTTCGTGTTGGGAACACCATCGATGAAGGCCGCAGGTTGTTCCGTGGAACCAGTGGTGGTCATTGCCCGGTGCCGCGTTGTCATGTGCATTCTGCACTGTTGCATGGCGATGGGCCGGTTGCAAATGACCAACATTGAGCGGTTGGCGGCAGAGAAGCTAGCCGGGGGCGATGAGGTGTCCCGTGTGGCGATTCAGGCGATTTTGCATGAGCATCGCACTGGGTGCCGCCTAGGCAAGGATTGTTCCCCGGATGGTGAGGAGACGTCGCGCCTGTTTGCGGCTTGGCCCGATGTGGCATTGTTGCTGTCGGTTAGGCCGGAGGAGCCCCTGTATAGGGCTGTGATGGGGATGGCGAAGCTTTTGAAGGACCTGTACCACACCTATCAGGTGGGTACGCGTCCCCAATGCCGGGCAGGGGCAGCTGCCTTCCGGGAGCATTGTGCTCCTAGGTCCGCGTCCCATTACCTCCTGTTCCTGGAGGAGGATGCGGATCGCGTATTGGACGACATTTGGCCGTTCAGATTGGCAATGTTCTCCAATGACATTGTCGAAAGCCTTAACCGCTTCCTGAGGCAGGCTTTCAACGAACACAGTGCCCGGGGCGCTGGCCGGCATAAGGCTACTGGGACCACCAGCTGCGGTCGCTCGCAGGCATCCCTTGATTCGAACGCCGACGCCCTGCGGCAAGTGTTGCAATGGGTTTTCTTGTACTTTCACATTCATCTCCACCAACATGATGCTGTTCGACATGTGCCTTGTGTTCCCAGGGCTGCACTAGAGACCACCCCCTCTGCACCACCCCCGTTCCTGAGCTCTCTTCTTTCTTCTGCTCCTATCCATGGCCGCGCCCGTCAGCGCAGATATGATGCAAATGATGTTGGCGCTTCTGAAGGCCACCAAGAATATGCAGGTTTGCGGGTTTGGGCTTGGGTGGGGGTTTGGGCTTGGGTTTGGGCTTGGGGCTGGGTGTGGGTTTGGGCTTGGGCCTGGGTGTGGGTTTGGGCTTGGGTGTGGGTTTGGGCTTGGGTTTGGGCTAGGGGTTGGGTGTGGGTTCGGGTGCGGGTTTTGGTTTGGGCCGAGGTTTGGGTTTGGGTTTGGGTATATGCTTTGGCGCGCTTTGCACGCAGTGGAAATCAGTGCGTTGGGTTTTTGTGTCCCTGCCTGCCCTGCTCCCCCCGCTCCCCCCTGTGTCCCTTTTGCTCTTTGCTCTTTAGGAATTTGATGATTTGTTGTTGAGGGGAAGGGGAAAACCCAAGAACCCCTAGTGATTATTCGTGCCCCATGCCCATAAAGGGGCTAGGAATCTTTGTTGTTGAGGGGAAGGGGAAAACCCAAGAACCCCCAGTGATTATTCGTGCCCCATGCCCATAAAGGGGCTAGGAATCTTTGTTGTCCAGGGGAAGGGGAAAACCCAAGAACCCCCGGTGATTATTTGTGCCCCAAGCCCATAAAGGGGCTAGGAATCTTTGTTGTCCAGGGGAAGGGGAAAACCCAAGAACCCCCAGTGATTATTTGTGCCCCATGCCCATAAAGGGGCTAGGAATCTTTGTTGTCCAGGGGAAGGGGAAAACCCAAGAACCCCCAGTGATTGTTGGTGCCCCATGCCCATAAAGGGGCTAGGATTCTTTGTAGTGGATGTCCCCCCCCCCCACGGGGCCGTAGTGCACGCAGTGCGCCCTGTGCGCGCGCCGAACTGTGCCTATGTTCCACTGTTCCGGCGACGTTCCAACAACCTGTTCCGGCGACGTTCTGGCGACTTTCCAGCGGCCACTGAAACGTGGCCAGAACGTCGCCGGAACAGGTTGTTGGAACGTCGCCGGAACAAGGTGTCTGGGTAGGGTTGGCCTCTCTCCGGCATCCTTGTCTGCAGGACGGGATGACCGAGACCGAGGCCCTGGGGGCAGCACTGGCTGCACCACCCCCGCCAGCCCCACTGGGGGCACAGGGGGCCACGCGCTCCAAGCCACGCAGCAGCTCTGCGCTGGTTTCGCCAGCCCCTCCCCCACCTCAAGGCGCTCCCAAACATCCTCCGTGGGCAACCCCCGCTCACCGGCCATCGGAGCCGCCACGGCCTGCCCCACAAGGGGCCGCGCCAGTTGCGCCTCTCCAAGCGCATCGCCTCCAGTTGCCCGAGCCCTCGACTGGGAGCTCAATGAGTAACGGGGGGGGGGGTTCGGGAGCACGCCGTGGTTGTGGGGGAGCTGCAAGAGGCGAGGGGCAATGTTGAAAGCCTGCGCCGCCGGGTGAAAAAATGGTCTGCGAAATTGGCGGAGTGCCGGCGGCGTGGGGACATCACCGGGGGGGGGGCACGCGGGCGAGAGGGTTCTCGAGGGGAACCGGCGGGTAAGGGAGGCGCAGAAGGCGGTGGAGGTGCTTGAAAGGGAGTTGCAGGGCATGGGTGGGGGGGTGCAGGTGAAACAGGAAGGGGGTGACAACGACGATGACATTGTGGAGCTGGGTGAGGTGGTGGTGGATGAGAAGGATGAACAGCGGAGGGCTAACCCGGGGGTTAAGAGAGAGGAAGAAGAGGGGGGGGGAGGGGGATGGGGATGGGGAGGGGGATGGGGATGGGGAGGGGGAGGGGGATGACGCCGGTGGCGTCTTGCGCATTACGGATTGGATGCGCAACCGACTTGGCTCATATCTGGCAGCAAAAGCTGCCAATTTTCCCTGGACAAGGGAGATGGTAGGCCCCAACCCCCCCCCCCCTGGACGCCTGTGTCCTACGAGCCCCCCACCCCACCATTTACACGCCCCGTTGGCTGCTGCAGCGCTTCCTGCACAAGCAACTGCACTGCAAGGAGCAGCGTGATTGCCGCCGGCGCCGGGAGGAGGGGTCCGCGCCAGGGGGGGTCCCAGTGTCCTGGGTGACCGGGCCGGGGACAGGGCGCACGGCACCCCTCCCCAACGCCTGGCTCCCCAGCAAGGCGCAGGGGGGCAAATTTCTAACCGCGGGCTCTGCCAGTGCGGGGAGTTGCCATTGGCACCTCATTTTTGAGCGTTGGGCCGACCACGGCCTTGGCGAGGTGAGGGCGACTCCCCGCAAGGACACCGTCCTCTTTCGGGCCAATTGGACCCGAATCCTCCGCGACGGCATCTATGTGGTCGAGGACGAAGGCAAATACCATGGCTTCGTCGTTGGCCAAACGCTGTCGCGGCCTGGCGCCCTACGCGTCAAGTGCGAGGACGACGCGCAGCGGCACCAACAATCTGCCGTTCGGGCAGCGCTAGAGGAACGTGAGCGCACGCCGACCTCGCAATTGCGGCAAGCGTTGGCGTCGATCAAGGAGAACGTGGACACGCGCGTGCGGGTATGCCCCCCCGCAAGCATGTCCACATGGCCAATAGGGCGCAAAAATGCACATGGTTGGCGTGCCGGTGCATTGTTCCGGCGACGTTCCAAACAGTTTGTTCTGGCGCCGGAACAGCTTATTGGAACGTCGCTGGAACACTCATCCTGGCTATCCTCCATGTAGGTGGAGGACATCCAGGTCAACCCTTCGGACCCGCGCGCCGTTCGGGTGATCCTTCGTTGGCCATGAAGCGATCCCCGGCCCATCTATTTGGGTACGTTGCTTCAGCAGTTGCACTTGCAGCCCGTCGCCGTGCTCGAGTTCCTCACGGCCATGATGGACTACGTGGCAGCCCGCGGCAGCGTTCTCGCGACGCGCATCGAGGGGTGGGGCAGCATTGGCGACATGTCCCCAGCGCCGCCGCACTGCCAACAAGTGGCCGCAGAGGCCCCCGCCCCGCCCGCGTGTGCACCGCCCGTGCAACCCCAACCCCGGAACCCCCACCCAGCCCCCCAAACAGCACCCAAACCCAAACCCAAACCCCAACGCCCCCCCAAGCGGGAACCCAAGAGCGCCCCCAAACCAGCCCCCCAAAAAAGGAAGAGGCTCCCGGGGGAGTCCTCCAGCGAGGAGTCGTCCAGCGACTCCTCAACGGACTCCTCCTCGGGGTCCACCACCGACTCCTCGGCGTTCGAGGAGCCCACCCGCCCCCCGGCCAAGGAGCCCACCAAACCCCCTCGCAAGGCTCCCAAGAGAGCCGCGCCCCCCCAACCCAAGGCCTAGCCCCCCCAACCCCAACCCAAGGCCAAGCCAAAGGCAAGAGGGGGGGGGGGTGCAAATACAAAGCGGGGGTGCAAGTGTATGTAGTTTTTCGGGACAATGGGCAGTGGGGGATCGAGCAGGGCAAAGAGGCCCTTGCCGCGGGTGGCCCCCCCGGGGTTGGGGAGACGTGGATCGCCTTCCCCAAAGACCCCGAACTCTTCGCCATCCCGAGAGCGTCGGTTTGGAAAACCAAGACGCAGGCGAAGAAGTTCCTCGCCAAGATGATGGCGGCCGAGGAGGAGGACAAGGAGGACGACGCGGACGCGGACGAGGAGGGGGACGAGAGCAACGACGGGGACGGGGACGGGGGAGACGAAGGGGATGGACCGGGGGCAGGTTTGGGTGCTACCGGGGCTAACCGGGATGGGGGCGTCGGGGAAGAGGTCGAAGGGGTGGAGGGGGAAAGGATGGAGGTCGAAGGGGTGGAGGGTGAAGGGGTGGTGGGAGAAGGGGTGGAGGGTGAAGGGGTGGAGGGTGAAGGGGTGGTGGGTGAAGGGGTGGAGGGTGAAGGGGTGGTGGGTGAAGGGGTGGTGGTCGGTGAGGGAGATGGGGGGGATAGTGGGGCGGGTGACAAGAGTTCGGAGGCGCCCGCCGGGCCCCCGACCACGCAGGACTTTTAGGTGAGAACAAGAGACTAACCCGATGGGCCCCCGGGGGCACCCTACACAACAATGTATGTTACCATTTTACCCTTCCTTGTGCTTTGCTCTTGTTGTAGAGTGCTTGTTCCGGCGACGTTCCAATAACTTGTTCCAGCGGTGTTCCAATGGTGTTCTAACAAAAACTGTTTTTGAAAACAAGTTTTTTTCACGTGGCAACGCGCCGGGCAACAAATATGAGCATACCAGCGGGGACCCCCAAGGCTAGCAAACAACATATTTTGCCACCATGTACGGGTAGGCTTGGTTGGGGGGTAAATCAATTTTGAACTTTTTTTGTTCCGGCCAGATAGCCTAGAACATTGGAACAATTTGGCCGGAAAAACATTGGGTTTCAAACGCGCACCAAGGGAGGGTCCCCGTGAAACCCTTTGCTGCCGGCACCGGTACAAGGTCAAGATGGGTTGCATTCTTGGCGACATGCCGGCGATGGTTGTGTGGCGTCCATTGCGTAAAAATTACCCCTTGGCGTGGCAACCCTTTGGGGGGGGGGGGGGGACATGCCATGGTGGCGGCATGTGGATGTCACCACCAGCAGATCACCCTGGGTCAAGTGCAACTCATCAAAGTGTCTCTCGCTCACCTGACCGCACGCAAAGCCCGCTTGGACTGCGATCCGGTATTCAGACAACAACACAAGGAAAGTGGAAAGATGGCAGCGAGACACGTGGCCATGACCAAGGGGCAGCACAAAGGGGTCTCGCGAAGTATCGGTATGGTCAAGATGGTCAGCGGTATCCTGCGACACAATCACTGGGGCTAGGGTCATGTGGTGGAGATCTGCGAACCCCCCAATCTTCGTGGGCAGCCTCTCCACCACCTTGCGCAAAACTGCCCCAGTGAGGGAAGTCGAATGGCTGGGCTTAGATTGCCATTCCTGGGGTGGTTTTGGCGTGCGGCGTTGAGCCTCCGCAGGCTCAATGTTGAAAACGTGGTCAAAAGATCAGACCACTTTGTCACTCCCTTCCTCAATTTTTTTTTGCGCATTTGGCCCATGTTGGGCCACACTTCCACTCCAACAGCAAACCCTTCATAAGGGTGTATACCCTAGGCCGTCCACGAAACTGTTGGAAAGAGGGGGGGGGGGGGCTATGCTCATCCAAGGGGGGGCGGGGGGTGGCATAAAACGGGGGGGTCGGGCAACGGGCTTGTGTGGAGAGGGGGAGTTGCACTAATGAAGGGGTGCATGGGGGAGGGCCAAGCCTAGGTACCACGCTTGGGATGTGGTGGTGTGAAGGGTAGGGGTGGTAAGGTCAGGAAGGGGATGTTCGTGGGCAACCCATGGGTGGGTGGGGGTGATGGCAAGATCATCCCACCAGTTGGATTGCGAGATCTACCATCGAAAACGGAGGGCGGAGTGGTCCTCCTTTTCAAGAACGTCAAATTCCTAAGAGGCCACCATGTCACCTCCCAGGGGGAGGGTGACAAGGTTGTCCACAGGGTACACCTTGCACACACCCTCCCTGGGCTTACCCTGCCCTTGCCCCCCCATAATTCCCAAAAGACGTTCCCCGTCTTCTCCCTCAGAAGAAGCCTAAGGGCTAAAATCCATGGAACCGCCCCCTTCAACCCTACCCACAGCCTTGTACTCCACCCCTTGCGGCAGTACACTTGAGTGCGATCCGGAGATCGCATATCGATGTGCACTACCGCGCGCGGGCGGGGGGGTTGCTGTTTGCCCGCCCATTCCACAACTCACCCCACATGGAGGTCATCGGAGTCGTACGTCGCCTCCTCCAACTCATGGGCGAGGACGGCGCGGGACTGGCAGTGGGAGTGGGTGTCGGCGGTGGGTCTGGTAGGGACCCTAGCTAAGACAAGTGTTGCGACATCTCAGAAACAAAGTTCTGTTGCACAGTTGCTGCCAAAATTTTGGGCAAGCATTGCATAGGGATGCCGTACCTTTGCTCTTATCCTCTGTCTCTGTATCATATTGCAAGGTGTCACTACTCCAGCAAGCCCTAGATACATTTGGCCGAGTCACATATATGGATGACACTATATTCCTGTTGCGGGATTTAGAATACTTGCAGACCAGTGTTGGATCAGTAGCAAATGGCAGGTATATATACCCACTTTCACACATCCACCGAGCCATCCATCTCCGATTTCCTCCAGCGGAAGTACATAAGGATGGATAATTGGAAGGCCGTTACAACGAAGGACCAACCCGGCCCTTCTGCTTGCTGAAAGAAGTTTGATGAAATCCTCCTGAACATGGAATACATGTGGTAGTGCATGATGACCTAGAAGCTTGACATACTCTTTGGCTGTTGCCAAAGTCAGTGAACCCCCACCTGATCTGAAAAGTGAAAGAAATTTGATGAAAGGTGTGTGCCCTCCTGCATACTCCACTATGAGGTGATGCGATCATGTCATTATGCATTAGCCTCAGAGATTTGTAATGCTGCCGATGGGGGACTAGTGCCCTCGGCCCTGTTCTTGCAACCCATCTCTGCCGATGGACTAGAATAACCCTGCCGCATTAGTCGTGGTTGAGACGTTTTTGAATACATACATCACACAATTGAATCATCGGAATCCTATTGTCAGATCCTCTGTCACAAACAGTTTGTGGCGCTCCTTTCAAGCCTAGCACCCAAGTGCCGAGTGCATGCATCTGATCACATGCAATTTCTCAATAATAAGTAATTCATAATTTATTATCTCAATATTGCATCACTTCAATATAACACCTTGTTTCCCCACGCGACGCATAGAAACTGAAGGAAACATTCCCATGTACAAATGCAAGCACACTTGGCGACCAAATTCATCAATGGATGCATGGAGGCGGGATATGATAACTTTCTGGAGGCCACCAACCCAAAGTGGCGTGTTCCTGTTCTTGATTGGATGCACAAGTTCCCAGCCCCAGAATTGATGTATGCTAAACCTCTGGGAGACGTGATGCCACGGATAGACAGCCTGCCCAAGAACCCGTTCTTTGTCCCGGATGGTTCATCAATGATGGTAGAAGTGGAGGTGCCATAGCGATAGGGGATGCGGACACTTTGGCCTACAGGGTATACCCAGTACACATCCCTATTTTTCTGGACCACTCTTATGCAGTTGAAACATATGCGGCATGCGTTCTACTGAAAATGCGCACCACATGCGGTGGGAATGATGGCACCTGGCAAACCTCTTCTAAATCCTACACTGCTCTGTTAGACAGAGAACACTTCATCTGTCCTGATTCTACGGGATCTACTGCATTCTTGTAGGAGGATGGCGAGTGCCTTTGCTGCCCCTACTCACTTATTCTCACATAAGAAAGGCACATATTTGGTCCTAGACCGAGTTGATGCAGTAGCTTAGCAAACAGCACTAGAACAGCAGCCTTTGATTGGCTGGCTGTCGGGGATTCAAGCGCCCTGTATTGCTCGAAAGCTTAACCATTGGCAGATCCACGACTTGGGATCAATGATCTGCAAATGACGGGCTAAATTGTATTGTGCCCAGCATATTGTCACACATGCTGATACAAATCCAGCATTGAAGCGGTACGAAGAGGTTGCCATGTCAGGCCTTATCACATGGAACACCCACTTACATGTGATTTCGCATCGACATAATTTGTTCAAGCAAGCCAAACGCAGATGTCCCACCTGTCAGAGAGACAACTGCCCTCCCTCTTCTTTTTTTGCATCTATGTCTATTGCATGGTGTATTTTGGTGGCATTTGTTTCTAAACTGGCGCTGTTCCTACCGGACTTGGAGTCACAGCTCAGACAATCAATCCCAACCCCTTGGGGCGTGTGGACACAGCGAGGAGGTATCACATATTTGTGGGCCATCAACGGTGTTTCAGATTTGGACAAACAACATGTGCCTATCTTGCTGCATGAACAAGGAATGGTGGGACCGCAGGCAATAATAGTCATGGAAAAGCCAGGCATGAAAAGAAGCGCACAAGCAAGGTTGCTGGCCTTTTTCCTTCCCACTCTTCACAAGCTCAGGGATGCCACTGAACTGCTGGCGGTTCCTCAGACCCAGGATTTTCATGGAATGAACTCATTTTTGGCCACTCATTCTGTCTTGCAACGGCCAGACCGAATGCCCTCAAATGTATGGGTACCCTATGAGGGAGAAGCGACTATTTGGCTGCATTGGCCCTTATTGTTTCAGATGGGAAGAACGTTGCATGTGCATGTTTTGATTCCAGGACCGTATCTCCCAGAGCCATCCTGAACCCTAGTGACAGATTGTTATGCAGCTGATGCACGGAGTGCGCAACGGATATTGCACAATGTTCCCACCATCCTCCTGTTGGATATATTGTCTATGCCAGAGACAGGTGCCCCTGTAAAAGGGATCCACTACTGAACATTGAGCTATGACATACAGGAGCACAGGAGATACATAACATGTGTCGTGCTGCAGGAGGGGATATACCCTACACCTCGCATAAGAACTCTCTAACGAGCTTTGGAATGTCTTTTGACTGTTCTATGCAGACCATATCACACTGAGCGAATGGATTATCAATTGCTGTTTCGAGCAGACAAGTTAGAATGGTCAACACTGCCATGGTGATTTGCGTTCTCTTTGCCACTGTTCATGCCTGTCGTGCGCAACACTATGTGTGGCCTGCGGGCCCACGAGGGTTAACGATTCCAGGGTGGCTCAGGCAGGACCAGGGATGGACATGACCAGAGCGGACATCCCCGCCTGCTCCCAACCTGCCAGGCTCGTGAATTCTAGCCCCGTCAGGGGGGGTGAGCGGGGGGTGGTCGCCTAAGGCCTATGGCGCTCTACCTTTCATACTGCAACATGCCCCGGAACCGTACAGCTGAGGCGGAGCTACAAGGATACCAGTCTGGGCTGGCGCAAGTGGTCCCATGTAGCCGGCAATGGTTGGGTCACGGATCCTCCTCCTCCCAGCCCAAAAGGCAAGACGTTTCTGGTCGTTGCAGGACACGAAAAGTGGTTGGGATGGGTCGGTCCATCTCGGGAACTCAGACAGGCTTTTTGTGTCCAGGCGTGATTTTCACCCGTGCTAACTCTTGAGGGACCTAGAAGATTCCTGCAGCACTGTCCACACATGGGATGTACTTGTGGCATATGGTGCAGCCTAATGTGGTGCTAACCAGAGTTCTGCATCGCTGATGGACTACACAGATAGATTGAACTCACAACATTGTACACTCTCTCTGCAGAGAACTGTCACATGACGGTAGCGGGTTTGTTCTCTTGTGCATGTGCACTGCCAGCCCTGTCTTTGACAACTGAGCCCCACGCCCGACGAAGCTCAAGATAAATGGCCTTCCAAATGTGATGGCACCGAGGTGAAGCTGGCTTCTAGAAATCTGTGACGTCAGCATTAATGCCCAAGTGGGTTCGTGCCAGAAGTGCACACAGAGGTCACAGTATACAACAGCGAGCACAAACACAGTGTCTTCTTGGTTGTGGTGGCCCAGAACTGCACCTTTTTCGCGTCAAAAGGATGTGTTGGGACGCAGCACCATCGGAAAACACACCATGCCCTCGACGCCCCAAGACATAAGAGAGTACGCGTGGACATAACCAACAATTTGGGCGTGCTAACTTCCTCTCATGCCCGAACACTGGTGGCATCTGCTGTTTCGAAACAAAAAAAGCTGTGGGCACATACCACCTGAAGCGTCCGTATCGTCGGTGTCGTGGCTGTAGGCCTGGTGGAAGTCTACGTCACCATACATGGAGTGAGGACCATGCCCCATGGAGGTGCCATATGTGGGTTGTCTTGGAGTTATCCGCATGGCCCCCTCCTGAGCCTTGGGTTCGAATAGCCGCACCTTCTGCATCCAACGATGGCCGTACGTGACGTGGATGAGGAAGAAGAGGACCAAAGAGAAGGTGGAGAATTGCAGGGCGTAAGGCAAGCCGTGTACCACCTGACAGAAGCGTTCAGAGCTTGGAACAGTGCAAGTGCACGTGGTCCCCACGCCTCTGCTTTTCGTCATGCAGTTGAACTGCATGCATTTCTCTGGTGGCGGATGCAGTTGTCCGACATTCCCGAACAGGCCAACACCCATGCTGCAGCCATTGCAATTTTGTACCTCTTGCACACTCGCGATGGGCGCAACTAGTAGTGGCCAACTACATGAGTGGATTCAGAGCAGCCCCGATCAGAACAGCTTCAGGCATACCTCCGCAACGCAGGTGTACTGGCTGTCCGTGGACATCCAATATGCAACTCGCAAACTAGACCAGAGGAACACCGTCCACAAAAAGAGCACATGGAACGAGTTAAGGCTGTGTCGGTAATAAAATATTTTCAAGAACTGGTTCAACGCGTAAAGGCACAGCACCACATAGATGCTGGCCAAACTGCACGCTGTCGCAGTTGTGCCCAGAATGTACCACACCATTTTTACATGATCTGGAAACAATTGGTTTGTGTGACCAACGCGCCATAGCAATAGAAAGGCGTGTTTTTTTTAGTCGTCAGCAGTTAGTTATTTTATGGTTGCGAATAGTAAGATGTGCCATCAGAAGTAAATATTGCCATCGTGCTACTGCACTAGTGGTTTCCCAAAGCTCTATGAAATACTTCTTACTTTTTTTGTTTAATTCGGCCACAGGCGTCCTGACTTATTACTTATCTTTTTAATGGTCCCGATTGTCCCTCCCTTAATATGACACGCACAAGCACAATGACACGAGCACAACAATAGTCTCATCTGATTGCTGAAAATATGTGCCCACGAGTGCTAAGTGTACTTGACTATGACCTTTGTCTCTCTGCCCCCACGCGTATTGTAGGTGTTAATGTGGAAACATTCAATAATCTGATCTGGGAGATGACCTCCTTCCTACTCCCTCTCACGAACATGACGAGGGAAGGGCAGCAAGGAGCGGAGGCCAGCAGCAAGAGAGGTATCTCCAAAAGGTTGTTGCGAAGCGACTGCGCCTCCCGCCCTCTTCATCCCTCTTCATCGCGATCAGTTCCGTTCCGTGCCGCTGCGCCAAATTCTGCTGTTCTGTCGTCATTACTGAATTACGCTTACGCTTCTGAGTTTTAATGGAGACAGACGACCATTCCTTGGTTTATTTTACGGGATTTTAATGATTCCGATGGGGGTCCGGTAATGGTACTGAATTAACTTTATTTTTGACAGTATGGTCAAGGTACAGCGTGGCACAAGCGAGCTGTTTTCCAAAAGTTTCAATTGAATTCACTCACCCCCTAGCAATCCAATTGCGAATTGCGGTTACCAGACGTTGATCAAGGAGAGGCCAAAAAGATGCGACTGCGCCGATTTTTGCTTCGATACTACCCACCAGGAATCACGCTGGAGTATGAACATTCCAGTGGAACTCCAGATTGCAAGACTATAGACCTTTTGACGTTGGCGCCAGAGTATGTGCCATTGCATGCCTGCAAGTCACAACTCAATTGCAACGAGCGAATGACTTTTGGCCGGCTTCATTCGAAAATTTAGCAGGCACTGTTTTGCAGAGAGAGTTCTACTGCTGCATCTCCTGCTGTCGGTCACTGCTACAGCACGGATTTAGATGCCTTGACCAACGACATAGTGCGCTCAGAGGCGTTGATTTCCGAGGCCCGGAAGCCGCAAGTTCGGAAGCTGCTCGAGAAGCTGGTGGCTCGTATGACCTGCGATCGGAAGCAGCTTTTTTATCTGTTTAAGATGCTTCGTGCCCACATCTTGCCTTTGACAAACTGTGCCTTCAACAAGTCTGGTGACAAGTATGTATTCCTGTTGATCGAAGTCGCACTATTGCGTGCAAGATTTGGTGAAACCACAACCCTGTCGTCTGAAACGCAGATTCATCACCGGTTCGTACGACAGAAGTTGCAAAGTATGGGATACTATGACAGGTATGCTGTTGAGTTGCGCGAGATTGTCTTCGGGCTTCGTGTTGACGTGGCGACGTGGGACGTGTTGACGAACTGTTGAGTATGCTATTTTGCATGCACAAAAACAACTTGGTCAAAGGGTTGGATTACTCTGGGCCTGAACGACTGCTTCAAGATTCGCATCAGACCCAATCGGGGAGGCATCGCTCTGTTTCTGTGGGTGTCGCAACCTGTATCCTCCAGCAGGTGTTCTTAAAACGGTCTTCCGTTTACTGCGCGGCAGAGTCGTATTCATGCTGCACATCAGCACGAAGGCAGTTTATGCCGCCTTGGACTTGGGAATTTAGCAGCAGGGTGGGGCGTTGTGACTAGTGACCTGTACGCGTAAAACTCTGAGCCCATGCCAAAGCACAGCTTTAAAGCACAGCTTTGCACCCCAGCGTGCGAGTGTGTTCAACTGTATCAACAAGCCATCACCCTTCATGCAGGTGACGAACTTCTGTCTTTGGATGGACATAAGAATGTCGTGTACGCAATCGCCTTCAACAATCCCTTTGGGTGTGTGCTTGTTCACCGTTCATCGGCCTGTGTCACGCGTCCGTGTCTGGAGTGCGCATGGTGCGTACGACCGCCCCTCTCCTTGCAGGAATCGTATTATTACTGGGTCTTTTGATAAAACCTGCAAAGTTTGGGACGCGGAGTCTGGGGACTGCCTTCACACGTTGCGGGGGCACTTGACGGAGATTGTCTGCTTGTGCTTTAATCCCCAGAGCACGCTCATTGCTACCGGAAGTATGGACAACACAGCCAAGCTTTGGGATGTGAACACCGGCTCGGAGTTGCACACGTTGCTGGTATTGCTTCGCCTCAATTCCTCTTCGGGCCCATTCTTGCGTGGGATATTCATTCATTCATTCTGTGGCGGCTTAGGCCCGCGGCGTGGGATATTGCTCAGTCGTGATGACTTCACATGCAGGTTCTTTTGTTTTCTTCACATCCACCTCATCAACCAGGGCCACACCGCCGAGATCGTGTCGCTCAATTTCAACACCTATGGTGACCTCATTATCACTGGATCTTTCGATCACACAAGCAAGCTTTGGGATGTGCGGTCTGGTCGATGCGTCCACACGCTCCAAGGCCATCGTGGGGAGATTAGCTCCACGCAATTCAATTTTGCAGGTGTGATGTGTTGGAGCTTTCGGCGCCTTTTCAGGGGTAATGAGGCGCCTTCCCTTTTTCGCTCATTTCCTTACCAGGGGATCTCTGTATCTCTGGCTCCATCGACAGAACATGCAAAGTCTGGAATATCAAATCTGGGCAATGCATTTTTACACTGAGGTACGGAACCTGTTTCCTGATGCGGGGTCTTTGCTTGTGGCACGCATGTCGTGTGCATTGTGCATGCGCACATTAGAATCTGTGCCACCCTTTGCTCAGCCGCAAAATTCTTTTCCGTGACAGACGCCCTGGCTTTTCAGCGAACAGCTGCTCACAGCTTTCCGCTCTCCTTTCGGAGTATCGTTTGGTGGAAATTCGCGACCTTTCAAAATGAAAACAGCAGGTGAGGCAGTGACACCACCGAAGTTGGGTCCCACGGGTTTATCCGCGTGCAGCACATGCGTAGCGTACTAACGGGGCATGCATGATCAATGCTCCCGAGGGCGCTTATTGGCCTCTCGCCACTTACCGCTGCCCATCCCTTGCACCTTTTCCCTCCACAGGCGGCAGTGCCCATCTGCCTCTCACCTCCACATTGTGCCCTCCCTCTCCATGCCTGGCCTATCCTTACCTTCCCTTCTCACCGTTCCCTTGGTAGGTTGTGCCATCGGAGGAATGGAGGGTGGTTTGCATGGCCTGATTGAGTTCTGCTGGGTCTAACTCCAGCGCCTGGTCCCTCAAGAACCACGCTACACTTGTCAACGCTTTTATCTCTTCCCTGAAAACCTGCAGGCGTCCAGTGTCAAGGGCACGAAGAGCAATTCTTGCTGTTTCAATTCCATCCCTCGCCTTCCAGGGGGCACACTGACGAGGTGTTGGACGTCAGCTTTAACGCCAGCGGCTCCAAGTTGGTGACAGCATCTGCTGACATGACTTCTCGCGTGTACAACGTGGCTAATGGGGCTTGCATTGCTTGCTTCCAGGGCCATGAGGGGGAAATCTCCAAGGTACGCCACTGCCGTAAAGCTTCTTCGGTCCCCCGACGCCATCTGTGCTTGAGAATTCTTCAGAACTCTTATGTGATAAGCAATTTTGTCATCTGATACAGGTTCCATTTTCGGAATCTAGCTCCAGTTGCAGCTTTTCTTCTGCGACAGTGATGGTGCTGGCAGGTACCTCCAGGCTTTTGTTATCTATCACGAGACTTAAACAGGAAAACAATTGTGGCCGAATCCCACATTCTGCATCACGTTCCGAGGACAGTTTTTTTTTATATACCTTTGTGGCACTGAACAGGGTGCTTAGCGTAAATATGTTGCGGCTCTGGGGCTGTCTGTTTTTCGTGCGCAATCTGCAACCATGCCGAAAATAGTGGCAGTGGGAACCACATCGCGAACTGAAACCGAATCCCGACCGAAAGGTTTTCCGATGCGTCATGAAATTTGCTATTCTGGGGTGGTGCACGCTCCACACCTTTTCCAGGGAATGAACCATGTGAATGATTCATGCATGCCCACATGTGTGCATGCATCAAGCAAAGAGATGGCATGTCCAAGAGAAAAACAGAATGCCAAAACCAAATGCACACCATCTGAAATCAAACACCAGCGCACATGGAACCCTAATGATGTTAGAAACAAATGATGGCAAAATGTAGTTTGTACCATCTGAAACAAAGGAACACAAATTTCGATGAGGGGAGCCCTTGATTTAGTGGATGCTTTTGTGTCTACACATGCATCAGCTTCATCATCTACTTCCCTCTTGTCCCGTCTTGTCCCTCTCCCCTCCCCATACCGCAGCTTCTCATGTGACATGTTAGGGGCTCTGTTCTGGGGGGGGGGGGTTATGAGGACCACATATTCCCACATATTCCCACATATTTACCACGTATTTTTTGCTGGTCCCTGAGCTGAGTCACACAGGAATGATGGTTAGCTCCAGCTTGCAAGCTTGTATGTGCCTTTTTGTCAGAGTTGTGGTTGGACAGTCTTCCTGGTGCTGCAGATGAGTGGGCAGCCTATTTGGAGACCACTCTTTGAGATATCACAGGCCCAATGCACCTTGTTAAATGGTGGGACTCTCGCTCATCATCTGCCTTCGAGGATTATGAGTTGTTCCTCATCACAATGGTGATGGGGACTGGCAGTGTTGAGCGCTTTTTTCATCTGCCAAGTACACAGATACGATAGTATGCACGAAGTCGCCCCCCCCGTACCTAAACCCCCCCCCATACCTCCCCCCCCTACCTTTGGCTCGCTTCACTCGACACGGGGGCCAGCCCCCTACCCCCTCTAAAATAACATGACTCCTGCGGTGGCCACGGGCTGCCTTTTGTGTGCACCGCCTTCTGTGTGCACCACCTTGCCTGTGGCCCCTTAAATAACATGACTCCTGCGGTGGCCACAGGCCGCCTTTTGTGTGTTCCGCCTTGTGTGTGCACCGCCTTCTGTGTGTACCGCCTTGCCTGTGGCCCCTTAAATAACATGACTCCTGCGGTGGCCACAGACCGCCTTGTGTGTGCACCGCCTTGCCCGTGGCCCCTTAAATAACATGACTCCTGTGGTGGCCACAGGCCGCCTTTTGTGTGTTCCGCCTTGTGTGTGTACCGCCTTCTGTGTGTACTCCCTTGCCTGTGGCCCCTTAAATAACATGACTCCTGCGGTGGCCACAGACTGCCTTGTGTGTGCACCGCCTTGTGTATGCCCGGCCTTGTGTGTGCACCGCCTTCTGTGTGTTTGATCCTACCCCCCCAACCCCCCCCCTACCTTCTCTACCCCCCCCCTCCTACCCCCCCCCTACCTCCAAGGTAGGGGGGGGCGACTTCGTGCGATATATGAGCGCTTTTTTTCATTTGCAAAGTACACAGATACAGACCAAGCGACATGGTCTGGACGACAATGGCTGCCAGCAAGCTTTCATGACACACTGTAATGGAAATCACCTCGAAGAGAGGTTGTTAGATCAAGCGCAGGCGCGAGCGGCGTATACCCCCCTTTTTTGGGGTCATTCGCGTAGCATACCCCAAGGCATGATATTGGATGTCCAACCCCTTGTAAAATCATTATTTTGCCCAATAAGACCATCCCCCAATGGATTTTTTGATTCTGAGGCCTCTATCCCCTAAAACTGGATATCACTTTTGGGGGGGGGGGGGTGTGGGGGGGGGGTCAAAAGTTTTTGCTCAACAGGCTTCAAGCAGCGGGGAAGCTGATTGCTACCACATAACCGCCGGTCCAATGGTAACGCAGCCGACGCATGGTTTACAGTCTGTGGTTCGAACCCTGGTCTGCTGACTTTTGCAGCAGCGGCGCCGCTGCAAATATTTACCGCACCAGGGTTCGAACCGCCGACCTAAAAGCTTGCGGTCGCATGCATTACCATTCGGCCACCACCGATTCTGGCAACCAGAGTGCTCCCGACTGCTGCATAAAGTGTCTGCTACTAACAAAAAATCCAAAGTGTGTGTTTCTGTCTGACGGACTGCTGGCCTGTCTAACTGACTGATTGGATGCCTGTCAACCTCTCTTCGAGGTGCGCTGCCGAAGGCAATAGAATTTGGAGGGACGATTGGACTAACAGCATATGTGGGCATCACACAGACCAAAATTGTTGTGCTTTGTTTGTGACCATGCGATTGGTATGCCAGCAGGGGCCGGTAGGTGGAGAAACTGGGCCCCTAGGACCCTGAGGCTGGTGCCCAAAAGCCCACATGTTTTACCACATATTACCACATAATACCACATATTTACCACATTTTTTTCCATCACCGACCACCCCCCAGCTCTGTTTCTGCACTGTTCTGATCGTGCTGCCCTGAGAACATCAAGCACTATGACGTTCCAAATATTCGTGGATCTCGTGCCTGCCTTCACCTTACAGAGGCGAAACCTGGCCATGCTCCTTTGGCTGGAGCCAATTTTTGCTGGCTGCCTTGCCCTGTGGTTCTACGCCCATCCCGATTTTGACTGTGTATGGAAAAGATACCCCCGGTTCCATGATCGTGCAGTGTGTGTAGGGTAGCTGGATGTCCAAGCCCAAAAGAATGAGGAGCACCCATACAGCAACGAATAGAGGGAGGGAGAGAGAGCGTTCAGTATGCTCGCCCTAAACTCATAGTGGCAGATTTTGATGCTCGACTGTCATGTTCGGTGTCGATGCATTTCGTTTCAAATTTTATTTTTGCGACATTGCATCGTAGGTTTGTTTCAATCCGCAAGGCACCAAGGTCATCACTGCCAGCTCTGACAAAACCTGCAAGCTCTGGGCCGTCGACACTGGAGAGTGTCTACAGACTTTGGAGGGGCACACGGATGAGATTTTCTCTTGTGCTTTCAACTACGAAGGTATGAATGGGTCTTTGGCAACCAGTCTGTCCATTGCCAGTTTTGCAGGGGACAAGACGTGAATCAGAAAGATGATATTGCTGGTGATCTGAAGATTGGTTCTGTTGGGTGGCTGCAAAATGTTGTGCGCAGTTTCTCCTGTTCGCTTTGCCGCAATTTTTTGCCTTCTTATTTAGGGGACACCATCATCACCGGCAGCAAGGACAACACCTGCAGAATCTGGAAGAGTTAAAAAGCTTGCGGATGAGAGTGGTTTCGCTGTGTGAAAAGGTGTGTGCAACCAGTGTACATGCATGTGTGTTTTGCCTTTTGGGTGCATTTACCTCAAAGCGGCAAAACCACTCGAAGAGAGGTTGTTAGATCAAGTGCAGGCGCGGGCGTCATATAGCCCCCCTTTCTTGGGGATCGTTAGTGTAGCATACAACAACATGTGGTTTCTGACGAGTAACCCCATGTAAAATCATCATTTCAGGACCAAAAGTGATCCCCCAATGATTTTTTTGATTTTGACCCCCACACCCCCCCCGTACATGGGTACCCCTTTTGGGGGGGGGAGGATGGGGGGTCAAAATTTTTTGCGTATTGTGGCCACTGTGTGTGTATTTGGGCCTAGGTCCGGAAGAGATTTTTTCTTGTATATGGACCCCCTAACCCATGTCCCGGGTCCCAACTCTAGGTACCCCCAGTCCCCCCCCCCCCCCCCGCTGGCCCCTTGTCAGTGAGGACTTACCCTTTTTCACGTTGGGTGTGTTTAGTGGCACGTAAATCACCTTGCAGAGGTTGTTAGATTGAAGCCACGCAGGCCCGTATGTAAGGGAAGACGCCACATATGCCCCCTTTTGGGCCTTTTTGGGGCTATTCGCATACCCTACCTCAAGGGGTTGAATCGTTTTTTTAACCCCTTGTATAATAATTATTTTGTCCAATAAACGCATCCCCCAATGCGTTTCTGTTCCGGATCCCCCTATACCCTCCCCCACTTGAAAAACATTTTTTTGAGGTTTTGAAGGAGGGGTTGGGGGGGGGGGGCGGGGGTGGGGTGGGGGGTCAAAAATGTCGAAAAATTGATCCCCCCCCTATTTTTGCGTCGAAAATCATGAATCTTCTGGTTTTTTTTGATTTCGAGGTTAGGCCGAAAAAGTGTTTCCAGGTTCCGACTCCATGGGGTTTGTATGGGGCCTAGTGGGACGAGCGCTCATGCAATTTATGCACTTTCGAGCCATTTTTGCTATTTTGGCGGTTCTGGCGACCTCGGTGACCCCGTGGTACCCACTCTGAGGGATGTGAGTGGGGATGTTGTGACAGTATATGCCTACTAGGATACAAAAGGACATTTTTTTTTGCAGTCTGTAGCCATGCCGAAGGCCGGTCAAAACTACCACTGCCAAAGTGTCACCAGTTTGACCAGTGCCAAAGACGCGAAATGACTGTTTCCACCAATAATCGCGTACATGAGTGAATGGGCCGGTGCACCACTTGTTGATGCTGTTTCCCGCGTTTTATGAGTGCTTTTTATGAACAGATGCACGGGCACACAAAACTTGCTCAAATTTCAATCTGTTTTGTCCACTTCACTGCTTTTCCTTGTCCATTGTTCTTGCTTGTTCTTGCTGCCCTAAACCTCAGGGCTGGGGCCTGTCGGGTCCTCCCAAAGAGGGGCCGCGGCCTGGGTTTCGCCCCCATCCGGGGCCTGGTCATGGGTTTGGGCAGGTGTCAATGGTTTGGCGGAGGGGTGCGCTGGGGCATCCACCTCCATGGGGGCGGGGGAGCATTGCCGCCAAGGCTGGGCGGCCTGCTTAGCCTCAAGTTTGGGTTCAGGCTTTGTTGGCTTGGGGGCCGGGGCAGCATGCGGCTTGGGGTTAGGCTTCTTTTTGGCCTTGGCGGCCTTCTTACCTACAGCTGCAGCCTTCTACTGCTCCCAATGCTCTATCCTGTCCAGGTTGCGGGAGCGGGAACGGTCCCGCCGCCTAACGGACACTTGGGCGGCGAATACGCCGTGCTGGGTTGGCCTGGGTGAATTGGGATGGAAGGGCTGTGCTGATGAGGAGATCCTACTGTTCAGTTGTGGGTTGAGCCCCCCCCCCCCCCGGAGTGCCTCCCGAGCAAAGCCCCCCCCCCCCGCGCAAACAAACCGAAACCCCAGGCCCTGCCCCCCCCCCCCCGACCCAACAAACCGAAAAACTTCCCCACCCACAAGCGCAAGTCCTCCGAATCCAGCAGCAGCTCATCGTCGGACCAGGCACACCCCCGTGGACATGGGAACGAGGTAAAGGGCTGAAGGGGAAGCAACCGCAGTAGCAAAAGCGGTGCAAGGAATCCGCCTCTTTGGAGGGAGATGAGTCACCTAACCCCCTTCTTGGTGCACAGGTTTTTGTGCCCTACACTGATGGTGTCTACCCGGGTGTTGTGACCTAGGTTGTGGGGGGGGGGGGGCGGGGGGAGGTAACCAAGGGAAAAGGAGATGTTTTGGGTTGAGCGGCATTTGTTGTGTGCCTCTCATGCTTTAGCACTGACCCATGTTGCGGGTTGAGGAGCAGCTGGTGCAGAGCGGATAGGGCCATGCTGAACTCGGCGGTGCCCAACCAGTACCGGATGCAAACCCCCGCGACGTCCACCGGCTTCATTGCCACGTCCGTCATCTGTGACATGTCGTTCATAAAATGCGTTCATAAAACGCATTCATGGGTCAAGTGCAACGTCGCTCAATCATGAACGGCTAATTATGAAAGAATTATGAATGTAGATATATTGAAATGTGGCTCTGGTCCGACGGTGCCCATGGTGCACAAGGTGCTCCGGAAATGCGCTTGGAGGGGTGCCTGGGGGGGGGGGGGGTAGGGGCCGTGGTGCTTCTTGTGGCCGGGGCTGCCCGGCCAAGGGGCTTGATGGGGCGGGTGATGATGAGGCCCTCAACGGCCTGCTGGTACGAGGCCTCCTGCCCACGGTCATACATCCCCCCCAAATGGATTCCCCCCGGGGGATGCACTCCAATTTGCGCCCCGAGCGCTGCAGCTTCACCCACCTTTTTTCTAGTGGCGGCAGCACAGTTCCCAAAGGGACCCCCACATCCAGGCACCCCGCGGGCGCGTAAAAACTTGGGCTTGCGTCCAATCCGCGGCACCAGTTGGGTCGGGGAAGGGGGACAGGGGTTTTCCTCGCAAGGGTTTCCATGTCCATGCCCCCGTGTGTGCCGCTAGGCGCCCCATGCACCCTTGTTGCGGATGCGGTGCCGCCAAAGGGCGGCGGAATGTCCAGCGCAGGGTGATGTAAGTCACCTCGGGCACCGAAAAAAGGAGGGTGTCGGGGGAGTACCCACTATCCACCGCTCTTTGCACCCAGGGGAGGATTAGCACATTGCGCTGGTTGGCGTGGCTCAAGCCCCATGCATGGCCGGCCTCCCCCCTCAACCACGGGGTCACAACCAAAACCCCCCCACCCCATGCGTCCTCCACGGCCAGCTCCTCCGTCTCAGCCAATCACAAGGTCGCGTTGCTCGACCCCACTCACGGAGCGCCGGGTTCCCCCTCCCCCGCAACGCCCCGTTAGCCCGGTTAGCCCCCCACCCCACCCCATAGGTCACTTGAAAGGTCACTTGGCGGGCCGCTGCGGGGTCATTTGTTGGTGGGTTAGCCCGATTAGCCCGTTTAGCCCCCCTGCCCCCCAAGCCCCCATTCGCGAGTCATGACGCGTAGGTTACCCCTCCTGCATGGTGGGGGGTTGCCGGGGCGCATCCTTGCTCCCGGCACCCACTTTCTCACCCCCAATGTCCCCTTCCTTCTCACCCCCTAGTCACCCCCATCTCAGCCTTTTCACCCACTTCCCCTTTGTCGCCACCCTCGTCCCCCTGGTCCTCCCCGTCGTCCCTGCGGTCCTACTCCTCCAAGGCCGCCCGGAGGTGGGCCTCTGCCTCCTCCGGTGTGCGGAAGAGGAGCCCCCCCGGCACCCGGAAGGTGCCCCCCCTCTTTCTCCCGCTTCCTCTTCTTCCCATTCTTCCTTTCCCCCCCCCCCTCCCCGTTGGACCCCCGCGACACAAGCCACTAGTCCCCCGGGTCCAACTGCTCATCCCCATCCTCCAACACCGTCACCTCACCGACGGTCCCCCCCATTGCCCCCCTCCACTCAAGAGACGTACCGGGTGCCCCCCACACCCGGCACATTCCCATAGGGGTCCCGGCTCCTATTCTCCAAGGGGGCGGCTTGGCCTTGCGCTTGGTTTTGGGTTTGACCTTGGCCCTGGGCTTGGGGTGGGGGTCGTCTTCCTTTGTACTCTCGAAGTGGCGGAGCTTCGTGGGTTTCTTGGCGGCGTGGGGGGGGGTTGGGGGTTTTGGCGGGGGGTGTCCTCTCCCCGCTGTTGGTGCTGCTGCTGCTCTGCTCCGCCTGCTGCTTCTCGTCTCTCCTCCCTCCTCCCCCACTCTCACCCAACCCTTGCGCTGCGGGTCCATACCCCCTCCGCTCCTGCCCGCCTCCCACCTTCCCAACCCAACCCGTACAGCATAGAACGGGCCATGTTGGGGTCATTCCCCAACCTCTAGCCCAACTCGGTGACCCCCATGAGGTGTGTCTGGCCTCCCCCATTGCGCCACTCCACCCGCACCCCGCGGGGGTCGGCTCACAACGCAAGAAGAGAAACAAGAGGCAGGTGTATTCTAGCGGCGTTCTAGGCAATTGTTCTAGCGACATTCTAGTGGCCGTGGCTTGGGGCGGGAGGCGATGCCGTGCACCAATCTGGCATATGCCCCCCCGGTTGGCGGCCAACGGGTTGGAACCCCCGATCTCCATGATCGCCGACCATGTCGGCGTCCAGGTCCAGGTCCTCCCAACACGCTCCATACCCCGCAGTGCCATCGCCTGCCACCACATGGCGATGAACCGCCAGTGGCTCGCCCCCCCCCCCCCCTTTCACAACCCGGTGAAGACGTTGAGTTGGGCCAACTCAAACATCTTCACCCCCTTTTCGGAGGGGGGGGGGGCTCCCCCTTGTTTCGCCCGGGCAACTCCGGTTGCCACCCCTAGGCCACTGCAACCCCCCCCCCCCCACCTGCAGGGGTTTGTCGTGGTGGACCCCCCCCCCTTTCGTCCGCCCATACCCAGCTCCCGTGCCGCACAATTTTTTGATGCACATAAAAAAACGGAGAGTCCAAATCAGACTCTCCGGGGGAAGAGGAGGGGTTGGTCAAGGTTTGGGGGGTGGGGGCCAGCCAGGACGGCGGGGTCCCATGGCACGTCCTGGATGGACCCCGCCTCCCTGGCCCCCCAAAAAAGCCACTGCTCTGCCCCTACCGTCTTCTCCTCCACCACTTTCTCCTCCACTTCGTCCTCCTCTGTCTCCTCCACCTCCACCTCCACCACCTTATCCACCACCTCCTCCTTCACCCATGCCTCCTTCGCCACGATGTCCTCCATCCTCCTGACGCCCCACTGCAGGCGGGAGATGTTGTCGTCCCCTGCTTCACCTTCTCCTTCGCCTTCTCGAAGTTGGCGACGGCCGAACCCTCCCGCTCCTCCCCCCCCCCCCCGTGGCGTGCAACGCGTCCACCTTGGCCCCCCCAAGCCACCACTTTGGCCTCCGGCCCGGCCTTTGCCCCCTTCTGCGCCGCCAGGGAAGTGGAGAGACTTTGCAGCTCCCCACCCAGCGTCTCCAGCCGGACCTCTTTTTCCTCCTTGACCACCGCCTTCGGTTTAACCGTCTTGATTGATGTCTTGGCGGCCAAGGGGTGAAGGGGTGGCAACAAGGAGGATGTTGGGCTTGGGGTTGGGGCTTTGGTTTGGCCACGGGCGGTGCCTTGGGCTTAGTCTTGGCCGCGGCCGCCTGCTGGCGCATCACCTCGGCGAGCAACTCCGCGGTATGGCGTTGCTAAAACAAAATTGCAGCACTGTACGGTACCACGGGTGCCTAGCACAGAAGATTGGAAGAGAGACCAATATTGTCCCGTTACGGGGCGCAATTTTAGGAAATCTGTACCGACGTGCATGCGATATGCTTCGGTCTGCCGCTTGGAAGTTTTCGAAAACCCATGGAAAGATGCTTCCTTGCCAACCGTGCCGCGGGAGCTCGGAAGACAATTTTCAGCCCGAACCCAATGGAACTTTGGTTGGATGCTTGGTGCCTACCTTGCTTGCACGATGCCATGGAGAACAGTACGTTGAAGCTAATGTTTGTGTACCCTTTGGTAACTTTGCGTGCAAAACCGCTTGGAGAACACTGTGCTCAAGCTTATGATTGCTTCCCCTTTGAGCTCTTTTATGAATTTGCACTTTTGCTTTTGACATGTGCAATGCCAGTTTGACCCTTGCTAGCCGCTTTGCCTACAAACTTGCATCGAGAACACTGTACTCAAGCTTATGACTGTTTGCCCTTTGTGCCTTGTGAAGGTTTGTGCCTGCTTTTGGGGTTTTCTTTTTGCATGTGTGTCGCTTTTTCGCTTTAGCCCCTTTGAGTAGACTCACTATTGTATTCCCTTCTTGTGCTCACAACACTTTTTGTCATCTGCAATAGACATGTCTAATAGCCAAGGTAGTGCCGCTAGTGCCTGGTCTTCGTCCGCTCAACCCCCCCAGCCCGTTCAGCAGCTCCATGAACCAGATTTGGAGCTTGAGGGCGAGCTCATTGACGCGGACACAGCCAATACTGAAGTGCCCGAACCGGGTGATAGACAATCGCGCCTCCAACACGCCCTAGCAGCACTGTGCCTGCGGCATAAGCCGTTAGAGTCCATGGAACCCAGAACGCTAAGGGTTTTTTTTTAGACAGGGTGTCCTTGCTGCATACCGCATCCAGCCAAAGCATACCTTGCTGGCTATGCTGATGCATAAAAAATATTCAATCACTGTCTTGACGACATGGGAGGCTATGGGCAAGACAAGCCCCAGCAAACATGAAATTTCTTATGGTGTACAATACAGAAACCTCTGTATTGTTGGTCCGAATCCGAAATAAAACACGGACCGGACGTTCGTAGGGGAATCCGATGAGAGGCTGCCTGTACATTACATGTACTTAAAATGAATACTGTCCACACACCCGGACAGTACCATTCGCGAGTTAAAGTGGACGCAGGGCGATGTAGTTACTTGGTTCAAAGAGGCCAAGGTCAACAAGCGCCTCAAAAAAGTAGTTACATGCAACGTGCAGTTCCCCCTCTCATTTATTCATGTTTCGTTGGAGGTTTTGAGGGTTGTCATAAACCATGCCCTCTTGGAGTCCCCACATGCAACGATTCACGGCCCCCCCCGAGCCACCATCACAGGTTCACATGTGGTAGAGGTTATCGGGGTAAAGAACAGTTAGCGGTTGTGGGACCAAGCCCCCTCAGGCACGTGGGAAAAGCTGGTTTACCCCCCCCGCCGGTGGGGTTTTTCGGAACAGACCAGCAACCCACGTACCATGCGCACAGTGTCTTGTGGGGCATTGAGTTTCTTGTGGCCCGAGCCCCCAAACCTTTTTCCGGCGGCGCACAAAAGCAGCAGCCACTTACCATCTCAGGTGCATGGTTGCAGGCCAAGGGTGAGGTCCAAGGCAAGGTTGACGCCCCAGAAGCCCCCCCCCCCTTGCCGAAGCTGGGGATGCACTATGTTGGGTCTTGATCAGCCCTCTGTTTCGCTCTGATGTGAGCAATCTCTACTGCCCTGGCTGCCCGCGCCAAGCCACCAGCTCCTGCCGCCGTCCCCATCTCCTCGGGTCGACTGGCGGAACTTGGGAGTGGGAACCCCAGCGCCGGAAGCAGTGCCGGTGCCAGCAACCCTTCGCCAACCACCCCCGCTTTGCTTAAGCGTCACAAGTTGCCCACCCTCTAGGACCCCGTATACGCGCGATTTGACAATATTCTACATTTCTACTTTGAGTATGTTATTTGACGTATGTGACCAAAGTTGTTGGCAGAGCTGTGTGACACCCGTTGAAATACGTGTTGATGTGTTAGCCTTGTGTATCCACTTCTTCTAGTGTGTTGTATTTGACGGTTTTCTGAAGCTGGACGAAATTTCGGCCAGGTTTTGGGTAACATTGCAAACAACTATGTGTATATGCAATTTTTGACCCTTCTGGCCGAAATTTCGGCCAGCTTTTTGGTTTCTTGGTGAATAGGCATGATTATTTTCATTTTTCTTAGGGCTGGCCGAAATTTCGGCCAGCTTTTTGCTCTGTTCACTATTCAAGCACTTATATTTTGGTTTTTGGGTGGGCTGGCCGAAATTTCGGCCAGCGTTTCCTATTTTTGAACATGTAAGCAATTATTTCCCCTTTGAACACACCTGGCCGAAATTTCGGCCAGCTTGCAATTGTCATTGTTCATGAGTATTACACCATACACTCCTACATAACTATTTTCTTGTCTCAGCATTAATGTCTTCTGCTATTACTGTCAATGTTGTACATGCTGCAGTTACTGGTGCTTTTGCTACTACAGCCAAAGGGCTGTTGCGAAATGCATTACGTGGTGGGACTCTGCAAAAGCTTTTGCAATTCTGCCTCTTCTTGCGGAAGAATCGCAGGAGGCGGCACTCCCTGACACAGTTGAAGGCCGCCGCCACTGAGAAGAAGCCCCCACGATGGTACTTGACATTTTTGTCACAGTTCCATGCCCTATACTGCCTGCTGCGCCGTATGGCCCTCCCATACTCTAACTGTGGGTCTGGTTACATGGATGTGTACCACGACTTCGGGGCAGGTTTTCCTGTGGATTGTTCTCGGGTTAGGTATGTAGATGAGGATCCTGAGGAGCAAGATGGGGAGGCAGAGTCGCAACCAAAGACACAGACTCCAAAGAAGAAACCCAAAACTGCCCCTGCCCCCTCACCCAGTGGCACGCAGTGCGCTCAGGCCACCCCAGCTTCCTCCTCAGGCACTGTTGCCCCTACTGGCAAAGGTATGAATATTTTTGTGAATCATTTTTCACCATCCCAGGGCAGAAAAAAACAGTCACAGAACTCTGCCACTGCCAAGTCTGGTGCTGCAGCCCCTGCCAAGCAGCCTGCTAACACAGGTGCTAAGAAGCCCCGTGCATCTGGTCTGCGCAAGCGCTAATGCCAGTCCTGCCGCTTATATTGCCTGTCAGCATGCAGTCTGGCCGAAATTTCGGCCAGCATGCAGTCCTCAGCCTCTTCAGCCTTTTATTATTGTGTTTCCCCATAGGCACTGCAAAAGTCTGCTTTGATTCGTCAGGTGGCAAGTATTTGCTTGTAATTGAGTATATTATGTTGCACACCCTGTTCAAATGTCACTGCTCCTGTGTTCCTTGCTCATGTCTACTGTCTTAGGTACCCATTTCAGTGATCATATTCGGAGTTTCGATGGACCTGGCCGAAATTTCGGCCAGCTTAGGCCTGTCTGTCAAATAGGACCATGTGTTTGGACATTTTTCGGAGAGCTGGCCGAAATTTCGGCCAGGTTGGTTAAGATAGGAAATACAAGTACATGCTTTGGGATAGTTTTTTGTGTGCTTTAATGAAAGGTATGTTTGGGGTTCCCTCATCCGTGGTGTATAGGGGGGTTCTGTGATCAACCTCGAACAAAGGGGAGAGAAAAATAGGCAGCCCCCCCCCCCCAAACACACTGGAATGCAGTGGTCTAAATGTAAAACAACACTATATTTTGGTGATTGAATGTTCTTATTTTGAAAATCTGTGTATTTCCAGAAATGCAAATAATGGCATATATTTGAAATACACACCTTGTTTTTGCATGTTGCCACCAGGGGGGTTTGGGTACCCAAAAAATAACACCCCTTTTCACATACTTTCCCCCTCATTACAACATGGATCTCCGTGGGCCATAGCGCCAGGTGGGGGGTGGGCAACTTGTGACGCCTAAGCTTTGTGGGAGGCGCCAGCAGCCGGGGGAACAGCAGGGGTAGCAGCAGCAGGAACCGCCGCCGCAGCACAAGACGCAAGGGACCCCAAGGCCATACAGGGGCTGCCGTGCAGCTTTGTTGGCGGCGGTTGCAGCTGTGCAAGTCCAGATGGTGCTTCCATAGTTGAGTAAGAAGACAGTTAGCTGGTTCGCGGCCAGGGCACGCTACGGGCCCGGCGGGGAGGGGGCGGTGGTGTGGGTGACTCGGGCGGCCCCGATCCCCCACAAGCAAGTGGAGCATCGTGCTCCGATTGGGCTGATGCCACCAAACTTGGCCAAGGTGGTTCTTGACCTGGCCATTTTGGATCGGAGTGTGGCGGTGTGTGGGGAGCTGGGGGTTCCGGCCCAATTGAGGAAAATTGTCCTCAAGGAGTACCGATTACCAGCTGATCGGTACTCCCCGTTGAACCGGCAATTTGAGCAGGCCTGCAAGCCGTTTAAGAAGGCTGAGCACGTTGTTCGGGAGGGGCCGGGGGGGAAGAGGCTGTGGGGGCAGGGGGTGAAGACTAGGGAGGGAAAGCTGCGGGCAGCAGCTACTGCCCGGCAGGAAAGGGCAGAGCATCTGCTAGGGCAGATGCAGGGGCCTTGGGAGGAGGCAAAAAAACGCCGCCTCGTTAAGGCCCCCCTCCCCAAGATGCCTCCCAGCACCATGCCCCCTTTTGGGAAATGGGAGGTGACAGGGGGACACGAGGAGGAGCTCCCGCATGGTGTGGTTCTTGCGAGGCATCCTGGTTGGTAGGATGTGTATGACTGCGGCCATGGCTGTTTCAAAGTCTTGCACCCAGAAGTTGAGGGAGCGTGGTATTTCAGTGAGGATGCACACCGCCCCCGATTCGTGCAATCGCCGCCACCGTATGTATGTCGTTGTCAAGGTAATCCTGTGGCACATGACCCACCCAGTGAGTGTGTGGGGCACTGGCCAACGCTAGGCCCACCATTATAGGCTAGCAAGGCACTGACTGGTATGGGGCTAATGTCACATAGTTTTACAGGGTGTTATGGGCACGAGACACAAAATCAAGACCAAGAAAAGAATATTGACAGGGCCATGGCCAACATCCAGTCTGCCAGCACTGGAAACAAAATCAGGCTAAAGAACAAGAGTCCCAATAGGGCCATGGCCAACGCTGGTGCCACCATTATAGGCTACCAAGGCGATGGTATTGAGCCAATGTAATAGCAATCTTATACGCTCGTATCATGGTACACCAAACCAGCAGAGGAAAATACAACCCACAAAACATGCACCCGCTACAATTAATTGCACAATTCAAGGTCGCTAGACTTGGGATTTGCACTAGTGAGGTGAGAAGCGGCGTGCAATTCCGCTAGTAGCTGCGTGGCCAAATCATTGATGAAAAGCTGGTCACACTGCACGGGGCGAGATGCATCTCCTGGGTGGCCATCTGGCACCTTGCGCCACTCTCCAAGGATGAGGACTTTGGGACGGGTGTCCTCCTCTGTGGGAGCCCATGGCAGTCTTAGCTCAGCCGTGCTTGAGCTCTGGTTTTGCTCGTCAGGTGGTGTGTGTGTGTGCATGCGTGTGTGCAATGAGCCTTTGTACTTGTAGAGCATTTTTGCTTGTTACCAGCAGACCATAGGTGGTCACACGTAGAGCCTGCTCCGTGACACTTTGGAACGACCCGGTCTGTGAATATGTCTGTGGATGATTTTGCCGTTTTCGCAGAGGGAACAATTTGTTCCCACTTCATTGATAGCGTTCCCATGCTGGATATAGCGAGGGCTGCCTCGTAGGTGGAGATGAAGCTGTTAGTGCTGCTGGAACGAAGGTCAGAGTGGGAGGCTAATTTCTTCGCCAAGTACTGAATCCAGTTGGGGGAGGTGGGGTTAGTGAAGATGATTGCCTCGTTCTGCGTCATGGCCTAGTGCGACCCGGACGTGGCGTCGCTGGGCTTTGTCAAGGTGGAAGTACCGCCCCAACAGCCGCAGGCGGTTTTGCTGGAGCTTTTGGATCTCAAGCAGTTGGTTCAGGGACAGGCCGTCGTGATGGAAGGACTGCGCAAGCAGTTGGAGGCGGTCAGTGCAAAGACCGAGGCGGAGTCCAAGAGGAAAATGGTGAAGGTCCCGCCGCTGTGTAAAGCGGAAATCGTGAAGGTGAGGGAGTTGGATTCTAAGCCCCAGTGGGTCTTCGCCAGCCTCCTCGCGCTGTCCACTTTGTTGTGGCGCAGGGAGGTGCCCCAACACGAGTAAGTCTCCAAGTACAAGGACAAGGAGAAGTTCACGGACGCCACCCTGGACGAGCTGGCGCCGGTCGTGGATGCGGACTCCGCGGACACGGAAGTATGGCAGCTGGAGTCCATGGATGATGATCAACTTACGCGCCTTCGGGGTTTTGTCCAGGCGGTCTGGACGTTCACGATGACTAGCCTGTTGGCATACAGGGGCAAGAAGGGCTTGGACCCCGGGCCGATCGGTGAGGGGTCGGACGCGGCCGAAGATGCGTCCGATGTGCTTGTGCTGTCCGCTGGTTTTACGGGGGCGGCGGAGGAGGAGGGCTGGCCGGGGGCTGCAAGCCATGAAGGGTAAGTTCCGCGTTGAGGGGGGCCGCCGCCTGTACACCGCCAAGCCTGGAGCCCAGCCGATGGACGTCACCAATGCCCCGGTGACAGCGTGTAGGGCATGCAAGAACGCCGGGAGGGGAGTGAAACGGCATTGGTTTCACCAGTGCCCCGGCTTTGACTGATGGGGAAGCTGCCCCATCCGGCCCGTCCCTCCCGAGCCCCGGGGGGCTTTGGTGGTTCTCGGACCGTCGGACTTCCGGGATGGCAAGGACGTGGTCTGGCGCCTGGTGTGGGCAGCGTGGAGACGGATATGGAAGGAGGATGAAATCACCTCCGTGGACGCCCTGCAGGCATCCTCCTGGGCAAAAAGCACCATGGGTACGTATTGTACCCACTTCCGCAAGATGGCCCTCTGGGTGGGCTACACGCCCACATCCGAGCTGGAACAAGCAGCGTGCCGCTCCATTTTCCAGTTATGGGGACTGGGGTACTCGGAAAGCTCCCTCAAGGTCGCAGTGTCGGCGTTCCGAGCGCTGGAGGACATGGGATGGCTGCCCGCGTTCGTCAGTTGCTGGGTCTGGCGCTGTGCCAAATGGGCGCCCACGGAGCCGGCCCTACGGCCCTACGCGGGTCTGGACGACCTCCGCAACTTCGCGCTGGCTTGCATGGAGCGACCGCAGTTGGCTGTCTATGGGATGGAACTCCTGGCATTCACCTGCCTTCTGCGGGTGGGTGAAGCCGCGCCCCTCCGTCGGGGAGGGTCCCCGTGTCGGGGCTTGGCGTTCCGCACGGTCAAGGTGGCACCGCACATCGTGCGCAGGCGATTCGGGAAGTATGCCCAGGAGTGGTTGGGCTGGCTCGATGCCAAGGGGGCCACGTTTGCTGTCGTCGGAGCACAATTCTGTCTGCAAGGCCCAGCTTTCATGCAGTCGGTCATGGCTGCCGCGTTGGGGGGCAGCGACAACCCCCACGCCCGGTGGCACGCATGGAGGCGGGGGGGCTCCGCGGCCCTGCGATGGTTGGGGCTGCCCATCAAGTGGCTGGTTTGGTGGGGGCGGTGGCTTTCGGAGACGGTGGCAGTCCACTACGCCGACGCGCCCGACGACTTCGTCGTCACGACCGAGGCTGTCCTCCCCTGGCCCTCCGACGACCCGACAAGAGAGTTCTTGTGGCGCGCCGTGTCCCTCCGGGACGTTTTCCCAAGGGAGCTCCTGGAGCTCTGTGCCCCTGACGCCAATGAGCCCCCAAAATGGGGAGATGATGGAGATGGGTCGGCAGGGGGTCGGTTGGATCGTGCCCTGGGGAGTCCGCGAGCTCTGCCGCTGCGGGAGCTGCTAGGGGGGAGGACCGGGCTGGCGTACGTGACCCGGGGGCCCCTCTGGCCCTTGCGGCTATTGAGGGGTCCTCGGGACGCGGGCGCTGGCCGCGGGGAGACGGGGGGGGGGGAAGTCATTGACGTGGATGCGGACCACCCACCTGCCTCTGCGGCAGGCTCCTCCATCAGGCGGCTGCACATCGCGGCCCGCAGGACGGGTGAGGTCGCGTCCGTCTTGGGCAAGCGGAAGGCCACAGGTCCGGCCAGGATTGTGGGTGCGGCTACCCGAACGGCAATTTCCCGCCGCGTCGGAGCTGGGTCAGTTGGTGCGGGAGCGCCTTCGGACCGGTGAGTGGGACGCCTGGTTGTGCTCCCTCCGGGCTTGTTCGCCCCGCGCGCCGCCTGGTTTGTTGGAGCGTCGCCTGCTGCAGCTTTTGGAGTGGGGCAGTGAGGCTGCCCGGGATCTCAGGCACCCGGAGTTTCTGCGAGTCTTGGTTGTGGCTTTGTCCTCATTGAGCCCTGAGGTTTGGGAGTCTCTCGTGCATGATTGCACGTCGCCGAAATTGCTAATGCAGCGTATCAGGGAGGAGGTTTTGGCGCGGGGTTTGGGGTTGCTGGGGCGAGTGGATATCCCCCGTGAGGTCTGGGATAGTTGTGTGCCGGACAGCTTCGCAGACTTGGCAGGCAGGCAGTTTTCTGGGATAGTTCCCCCGTCGGATGAGGCAGTGGTCATGATGAGGGCATTGCCGGGCCAGGGTTTGCTTTTCCCCCTGCCGTCGGGGTCGCCTGGGCCCAATGGGGGAGTTTTTGCTATTCCCAAGACGGAGGAGAAGTGCAGTTTGATTGTCAATCTGGTGCCCCTTAATGAGGAAATGCGGTCTCGGCCGGAGAAGTTCTCCCTCCCCTCTGTGGAGGTGTTGGCCCTTTTGGCGCAGGTGGCACAGCAAGGGTCCTCCTTTTTCCTCCCCTCTTTTTATGCCTGGGCGCGTCGCATGAGGCCGGTGTGGGACGTTCTGTCGGCGGGGGGGGGGAGGGGACGAGCTTTGCATGTGCCACATCGACTTGAGTAATTGCTTTTGGTCTCTACAGCTGCCGCGCGAGTTTTGGGGGGCCTTTCGCGTCTCGGATGGAGAGGGGGGGGTGTTGGCTTTCCGGTGCTTGCCCTTCGGTTGGAAGTACAGCCCCCTCCTGTGCCAGCGGGTGTTAGAGGGTCTGATGGCCGACGCGGGGCTGTCGGGGGTGCTGGTTTTAATTTACTTGGATGATGTTCTGGTTTTGGGGCGCGGCCGCGCGTGTGTGCGAGAGCAGACGGCAAAAGTGGCGGAGGCGTTGTGCCGTGCAGGGGCTGTAGTCAACCCGAAGAGTACGTTGGAGCCTATGCAGCGGCTGGTGTGGGTGGGGAAGGATATTGATTTGCAGGGGGGGGAGGTGCGGACTGCTGGCAACGCGTGGGAGGCTCTGTTTGCGCATTGGTTGAGGTTGTGTGTGGGGCCCTGTAGGGTAAAACGGCTGCAGCAGTTCTTGGGGCGGGCGCAGTGGATATGTCGCCCGGGTTCTGGGCACAGTCTGCATCTGTCTGGTGTGTGGGCTCATGTGCTCTGGGCGCCCCCCCGGCTGCCGTTTACCCCTGTGCGTTTGCTTAAGTCTATGTGCGTGGCGTGCGTGCTTGCCAGGAGGCAATGGTCAGTGGTGTCCCTCCCCAAAGTGGTGAAGCGATCGCCGTTGGTTGTTTGAGTCGACGCGGCGCTGGACGCGGGTAAATACCGGCTGGGCATGTTTTCCATGGATGTGGGTTCTCGATCGGTTGTGCCCGCGGAGCAACCGTCCAACCAGCAGTGTGCGGAGGCTGCCGCGCTGCTGCCAAACTGCCGCATAGCCCCCCCCCCCCCCCAAACAGTGGCTGTGCATTCTTGCGCGATGGTACGAGCACCGAGCTCCAACCCTCCCCACGCCCGAAGTGCGGGACATGCACCGAGCAATCGCATCCCTCAAGGAAACCGGAAACCTGCAGCACCCCAGGCTCAGCTAGCCCCACCCATCCCCCCCTAGGCTCCGCAACCCGCGGCCCAGGAAATGCAAAAAAGACATGTATGGTCCAGCGATGGCGGAGGCGCATCAGATAGTCATTGATGAGTATGTAGCGGAGGGATGGGAAGCCATCTACCGCGACGGCTCGTCGGAGGTCCATCCGGAGGCGGGAATGGTGGGAGGGTTTGGGGTATATTTTGGGGATCACCGGGACACGGCACAATGCATCCCCATCACTCAGAAACAAACAAATAACAGGGGAGAGCTCCTCGCGGCCATACATGCCATTCGCCATAGGACACAACACAAGCGCACACTGATCTGTTCTGATTCAAAACTAGTGGTCATGGGGGCCACAGGCAGAGCCAGCAAATGGCGGCGCCATGACTTGCAAGGTTCGCGGGGGCCGGTGGGCCACGTGGATTTGTGGGAGCAACTCCTTGGGGAAATTGAGCAGGCAGGGGCAGCGGTACGCCGGCTGCATGTCCCCTCACACGTTGGCATTGTAGGGAACACACACGCGGACACACTGGCTGACATGGGCCGCCGCAAATCCCCCCTCCTCCGAGGGTATGTCACCTCGGCCCGGCGCCCACAGTAGGAAGGGCAGACACAGGAACAGGAAGACGAGTCCGACCTGGATGAGCAACCCATGTTTTCTCCGGTGGAGCGGGCGGCCAGCCCGCCTCCTCGTGGCACACCCCCCCCCCCCGACCCCCCGCAGACAGGGAGTTACTCCACTGCTGGAAGTCGAGGACTGCACCCCAGCCTCCAAGAGACCACGCCACTCACCAAGCTGTACTGACCCGGCCTCTGGATGGAGGTCGCGGGCGGTCTCCCGCTCACCACGGCAAACACCCATGCGTGACGTCAGGCAGGAACTCTTCCCCTCGTTAGCCCCCCCCCCCCCCCCCAGGCAGCTATGATGAGCCTTGGCTGGCACCCAGATCACCAGCAACGGCCTCCACGATCACGTGCAGCACGGAGGGCTCACAGTGTGGAACACCGGACCCCAGCCGCCCTTTGTTTGGCACGCCATAATGCACGCAAGCCCACACCCCCATAGGTTTAGTCTCCAAGAGCGTCACAAACCCCAAACAGGGCAAGAGACCGGCACGGCCCAGTAGTGAGAGCGGTAGTCTTCAGTCGTCCAGTGCGGGGGTTCGAACCCGGAAGCTGGTGCTCTTGGGTTCCCTGCACGTAGAGCTCTCTAGTTGGCGTCCCGGGAACCACCCCCCCCCTACAGCAACCCGCGCCACCACCGGTACCGGTGGATCGGGTGGAGGTCTTGTCCTGCCCCAACCCCCAAAAAGTGACACGCAGGAACCACACACACCTGCAGCAGTGCGCGCCGCCACCTGTACTCGAACAGGTCGACAGGAGGTCCCGTCCGGTATTCGAAGGGATCGGTGGGAGACCAGCGACTCCTCCAAGCGGTATTGCAAAAAAACCTCGTGGAATTCCGCCCCCCCTTCACCACCCCCCGGGGACCACAGGCCCGCCCTCCACGAATGCGGCAGCACAAAGGGTCCCATAGGCACCCCCAGGGTCCACAAAAAAACTGTGCGCCTATCGGGAAAGGCCCAGAGTTCCCCAACCCTGCGCGCCGCCACCTCGCGCGCCAAACCCAGATCTTCATTGAAGTTGTCACACTACCTACTGATAGGATCAGCGGGATTATGGGAACTACGCACCCAGTGCATATAAACCGTGAAGCCCGGGCACGAAGCCCACAGGTAGCGGAAACGCTTCAGAACTGACTGCTGGAATTTACGCCCCACCTTGGTTTTACACCCAAGAAACTGCACCAGCGCCGCCGCATTATCCCCAAACAAATGGGCCTCACGGACGCTCACATTGAGAATGCGCTTCAAGCCCCAGACACCGACGAGATGTTCCACAAGAGACGTGCGTGTTTTGCCTCATGTTTGCATGTTTGCTTCTGGTTTTAGCAAAGTCTTAGCTCAGCCGTGCCTGAGCTATGGTTTTGCTCGTCGGGTGGTGTGTGTGTGTGCATGCGTGTGTGCAGTGAGCCTTTGTACTTGTAGAGCATTTTTGCTTGTTACCAGCAGCTGTATGCGACTTCTGTTGCCCATTACGGGCTTTTGTGACTGCCCACGAGGAGGTGGCACAGCGACGAGATGTTCCACAAGAGACGTGCGTGTTTTGCCTCATGTTTGCGTGTTTGCTTCTGGTTTTAGCAAAAGTTATGGCCGGGCCTCCGGGGTTTCCACGCTCCGCCCGGCGGAGGCCTCCTTGCCTTCGAGTGGGGTCGGGCCAGCCTGAACAGTTGCCTAGATCGCCGAAAGTGCGCGTTCAACTTGGGTGCTCTGGGGGGGGGGGGACTCTAGAGGGTCGGCAAGCTCGGTTATGCCCTGCATAACATCCCTACGCCGTTCAACGACCCGCAGGGCACGATTAGCATCAACAATGCCGAGCAGATGAACACCATTCATTCTCGGCGGTCCCCAACGCCAAGCGCGGGGAGAAAATCAAAAGTGGTTACCTCATCCTTGCCTTCTCAAGGGGCCAGAAGAGGGAGGAAGTGCAACGTCACCTGCGCATTCTCGGGGGTCCCCAACGCCAAGTGCGGAGACAAAATCAGAAGTGGCCCACATGTGGGGACGGTGCCCATTGTGGTACTTTTTTGCATCGCGAATCTTGATTCTGACCCTGTTATCCCTGGTGTGGGTTAGGGGAAGGGGAAGGGGAAGGGGGGGGGGTGAAGGGGGGGGCTGATTCAGACTCTTTAGACTCTGCCCCAGAGATTGCAGTGGGAGTGGGGAAGGGGAAGGGGAAGGAGAATGGTAAGTGGAAGGGGATGGGGGGGGCTGAAGGGGGGGGGGGGGTTCAGACTCTTCAAACTCCGACCCAGAGATTGCAGTGGGGAAGGGGAAGGGGAAGGAGAAGGGTAAGGGGAAGGGGAAGGGGAAGGGGGTGGTGGTGGTTTCAAACTCTGAGTCATTTGACTTGGAGTCCCAGGTGCCTATTTCCTCGACAGGCGCGAGGAGAGGGCGGGTGGCCCCTGAATCATCTGACTCAGAGCCCAGGTGCCTATTTCCTCGACAGGCGTGAAGAGAGGGCGGGCGGCCCCTGAGTTTGGGACCCTTGTAGGTAAGAGGAGCAAGAAGACCAACCCCAGCCCATATGTGGGCTGGAGTGGCACAGGGCAGGAATCAGGGGACCAGGGGTCACTGCCCCTCCGCATAGTGACACACGCCACGACTGACTATGTGAAGGGGACTGGCCACAGACCTCACTATTGGATGAGGTCATTCCCCCTCATCCAAGGGGGGGATCCGGGCCCGGGGAGTTGTTTCTCCTCATTGTGCCCCCTGAGACCAAGGCTAAGGCCTCTCACAAGGCACATCCTTAGCCCGAGCCTGAGCCTGAGGGGGAGGACTCAGAGGTTGATATCTATTTCCAATTGAGGCACTGAAATGAATTGCAACTGCACCTGAATTGCCTGTTGGCATCCATTCATGCTTCCACCTCCAGCTGTGCTTGTTGTGCCTGTAGCAGGGGGCGGATGGTTGAGCACACTTTGGGCCCTTGGATCTCGAAACTGGTGCAAAACAAGGCTCTAGGGGGAGCCTTAAGCGCAGTGCGCGTGCAGTGCGCGCGCAGTGCAACTATTTGGGTATCCGGCCGTACTAGAGACCCATACTTTGAGATACTAGGGGCCCCTAGGGGCATCATGGTGTCCCCTAGCGGAGGTTTTGACTTCTGATTTTGTCCCCCTTTGTTTGGGTGTGCCAAAGGTGATTGAGCAGATCTTGCGGTTCGGCAAGGGTAACCACTTACCAAGGGATGAGGAAAGTGTAATTATCTAGGATGGGTCTGATGGCCAACCATTCATGAAGGCGGCAGTGAAGCGCCAACACTGCAGCCTGCGATTGACCGTTTGCGCCGTGAGAAAAGAGAGAGAGAGGCCAAGAAACAAGCAAAACATGCGCAGCAGGTCCTAGAAAAGCGCCAACACACACTGGATGCTTTTTGTGTTGCTGTGCCCCCTCGGGCCGATGTGGCTTCGTCAGTCCTCGCAACCCCCTGTGGCTACACAATCTCAACTCCAATCCGATTCTACCCGCAAGGGAAAGGAGAGAGCCTTTTTCTCACAACCGAAACCACGCATGTGGCGCTGGGGCATCGTGAGGAACATGTGTGTGTTATGTTAAGGGAAGGTAGTTTGCAACTTTCTTGAGCTGGGGCAGTTTGGGTCACCTAATTCTAAGGGCGTTTCCAAGGGGCGTGCTTGGGGGCTCTTCGGGGGGAACATAGTCTAAAAGTAGCGCGCAGTGCGCGTGCAGTGCGCGCGCGGTGCGCGCGCAGTGCAAAGATACCCCCCCAGTGAAAGGCACAGGTTGGGGCTTTGCATACATGGTTCCTTTGAAAGAAACCAAAACTGTGGCGCACAGGGAGGGACAGATAGTGGAGCACACTTTGGACCCTTGGATCTCGAAACTGGTGCAACCATTCCTGGCAAAACAAGGCTCTAGTGAAAGGTACTGCTTGGGGCTTTGCATACATGGGTCCTTTGAAAGAAACCAAAACAGTGGCGCAGAGGGAGGGGGCGGATAGTGGGGCACACTTTAGACCCTTGGATCTTGAAACTGGTGCAACCATTCCTAGCAAACCACGGCTCTGCTGAAAGGTACTAGTTGATGCATTCCATACATGGGTCCTTTGAAAGAAACCAAAACAGTGGCGCAGAGCGAGGGGGCGGATAGTCGAGCACACTTTGGACCCTTGGATCTCGAAACCGGTGCAACCATTCTTGGCCAATCAAGGCTCTGGTGAAAGCCCTTGGTTGGGGCTTTGCGTACATGGTTCTTTTGAAAGAAACCAACGAGGGCAGAAGGATAAGGCTTTGGCAGAAATTCTGTGACAGTCATGCGAAATTCGCACGAAATTCGTACGAAATTCGTACGAATTTCGTACGAATTTCACATTTTCAGAATATTCACACATTTCTATTCACGTAAAATTCGCACGAAATTCGTACGAATTTCGTGCGAATCTATGTGAATTTCTTTTAATTGCATGCGAATCACAGTAGAGAGAGTTGTCTGCGGGAGGGGGATGGTAGAAACTTTGCGATGACTGCTTGCCCATTCAACAGGTCTTGTATCTCACACCATGCCACGGCCCAAGGAGCCATTCCATCTGGTAGCGGATCGTACACGACGGCGGCGCCTACAAGAGCTCCAGGAGGTTGTTCCCAAGGAGCTTGCAGCACCCTACACCGTCAAGTACCTGCCCGACACGGGGCAAATAGTGCTTACCCCCGAAACAAGAATTGTAGCCACCGTCCAGCCCGAGCTCACCCAGGAGGAGAGGTTGATTATGGCCGTGTGGAGGATCCGGTCATTGCACCTCTCTAGGACAGAGTCCCGGTACCTAGTGGGGAGCATGACGTACCGTGTGGTATGGGACCAGGTGTACGGCATGCTTCGGCAGCTAGCGCTGCCGGAGTACTGGGCGTTCACTGCCTATACGGGTGACGACACGGCCATCAATGGTGCGGCCTGCTACCTACCTGACCGCATCGCCCACCTATTCAAGTGTCGACCACCCCCACCCTCGGCCATCATGCAGCCCGGGGCCCGACGGCTGCATTGGTTGCCTATTGCGGTGGACGGTACATCGAGGCATGAGGCCTCGTGCGTCCATTGCACGCTTGGTGGCACCGCCAGCCCCAACCAACTATCTAGTTGGTGGCTACTAGGGGGCAGTGAAAAGTGGGAGACCCTCTACGCGGCCTCCCAGGAAATTGCTTTTGATGATGAGTTGCGCAAGGCCGCAACCGTAAGTTTTAAGGATACGGCAGGGAACGATAGGCAGTCCCTTTTTTTTCTGTGTGCAGATGGTAAGGCACAGGTGCTCATGGCGGGCTGCCAAAACTGGAAGGCAGAATCCCTTGGTGCCACTGTGTGTTGGGTCTGCACGCGTAACCGTGCTCTGTGCCTTGCTACCTTTGGCACAGCAAGTGCGATAGACGGCAACTGGGAACCAGCCGTTGCCATAAAAGCTATATATAGGAACAGTATGAGTGATAGGCGAGTGCCTGATTATGGCCTCCATGGGGTCCTTCGTGTCCTGTTGTGTGCAGTCAACGGGACACGGGACCTAGTTGTACAATTGACAGGGAAGGCACCGGCCACTGTGGCACGCACTATGCTGCAACCGGTTTTAGATGAGGCACGGCTTGCTGCAAGAACTTGCACCCGTGCCTCATTAAATAATGACAAGGCAAACAGCAAGGGGAAGGTGAGGATGGAGTGTGCTGCTGCCATCCATTTCATGCGCAATAGGGGTTGGGAGAAGATAATAGATGCTTGCCTAGAGCAACCTAGTGTCAGGCAGCATCAAGTAGGGGGAAAAAGTTGGGAGTCGGTGTGCAAAACGTGGTGGGAGAATTTTGCAAGCATGTGTGTATACGCGTGGCGTTTCGCAGGGTTCTCCGGGGCCGACTTTGGGCGGCTCCGGAACCATAGCATAGCCATGGGCGCTGCCCACAATGAGCTCCAGTGGGGCAAACTTCTGTGGACGCATCTTTAGATCGACCACATGTATTATTTTGCAAAGAAGTGGAGAATCTTGTCAAAGTTCTCCTGCTTTGCCATGGAGGGAAGTCACCGGAGGTTGAAGCGCATGTTGCGCAACAGCGGGAACCTAAGCCTCCTCCGGGGGAGACTAGTCGTGCAAGTGGTTGTGGACAACCACACCTTTGACGATAGCCTTTGGTTGCATGGTTGGGATGCGACCAAAAGGGCTCAACATGGGCAAGGGCCCATAAGTGTACAAACGTATGCAAGCCGCACAAGAAGACGGCTTCTAACCGACATGCCGCACCTTCAGACTCTACAGCGGCGGTTCCGGTGCCGCAAGAGACGGACATGAGATGACCTTACGAACCCAGATCATTGTTGCCTGTGACCGGGGTGCATGCACGGGGGTTTACTAGGGGTGTGAGGACAAATCAGGGGTGCACACGGGTAACATTTGTGTAAAATCACGCGAATTCACGCGAAATTCGTACGAAATTCGTGCGAATTTCGTACGAATTCACGTGAATTCATGGTTGTGAATCGCTACAGGCTTGCCGGGTTCCGGCACCTCTCGTTTTGGGCACGGTGCGGTCATGATGCATGCTTTTGGGGCGGGACTTTCATTGGATGATGCGCAACGAAGCTAGGGGAGGAATTTTGGCCCCTCAAAGCCCTTGAAATGAACCCAGAATATGGCATTTTCCCCCAAAAACCTCAAAATTTGGGTAAATTCACGTGAAATTCACGCAATTATTCAAACGGCCACTTAACGGCCGTTCACGAAGGGTACAAATGCCAGTCCTACTGCTTATATTGCGTATCAATATGAAGTCTGGCCGAAATTTCGGCCAGCATGCAGTCCTTTGCCTCTTCAGCCTCTTATTATTGTGTTTCCCCATAGGCACTGCAAAAGTCTGATTTGATTCGCCAGGTGGCAAGTATTTGCTTGTAATTGAGTATATTATGTGGCACACCCTGTTCAAATGTCACTGCTCCTGTGTTCCTTGCTCATGTCTACTATCATAGGTACCCATTTCAGTGATCATATTCGGAGTTTCGATGGACCTGGCCGAAATTTCGGCCAGCTTAGGCCTGTCTGCCAAATAGGACCATGTGTTTGGACATTTTTCGAAGAGCTGGCCGAAATTTCGGCCAGGTTGGTTAAAATAGGAAATACAAGTACATGCTTTGGGACAGTTTTTTGTGTGCTTTAATGAAAGGTATGTTTGGGGTTCCCTCATCTGTGGTGTATAGGGGGGTTCTGTGATCAACCTGGAACAAGGGGAAAAAAAATAGGCACCCCCCCCCCCCGCACTGGAATGCAGTGGTCTAAATGTAAGACAACACTATATTTTGGTGATTGAATGTTCTTATTTTGAAAATCTGTGTGTTTCCAGAAATGCAAATAATGGCATATATTTGAAATACACACCTTGTTTTTGCATGTTGCCACCAGGGGGGTTTGGATACCCAAAAAATAACACCCCTTTTCACATACTTTTCCCCTCACTACAACATGGACTTCCGTGGGCCATAGCGCCAGGTGGGGGGTGGGCAACTTGTGACGCCTAAGTAGTGGAGCACCCTTTCGATACTTGGATCTCGAAACTGGTGCAACCATTCTTGGCAAATCAAGGCGGTGGTGAAAGGTACTAGTTGGGGCTTTCCATACATGGGCCCCTTGAAAGAAACCAAAACAGTGGCGCAGAGGGAGGGGGCGGATAGTGGAGCACACTTTGGACCTCTGGATCTCGAATCGGGTGCAACCATTCCTGGCAAATCAAGGCTCTGTTGAAAGGTACTAGTTGATGCTTTCCATACACGGGTCCTTTGAAAGAAGCCAAAAAAAGTGGCGCAGAGGGAGGCGGCGGATAGTCGAGCACACTTTGGACCCTTGCATCTCGAAACTGGTGCAATTTTTCTTGGCCAATCAAGGCTCTGGTGTAAGGCCCAGGTTGGGGCTTTGCATACATGTTTCTTTTGAAAGAAACCAAAACAGTGGCGCAGAGCGAGGGGGGGGATAGTGGAGCACACTTTCGACCCTTGGATCTCGAAACTGGTGCAACCATTCCTGGCAAATCAAGGCGGTGGTGAAAGATACTAGTTGGGGCTTTGCATACATGGGCCCTTTGAAAGAAACCAAAACAGTGGCGCAGAGGGAGGGGGCGGATAGTGGAGCACACTTTGGACCCTTGGATCTTGAAACTGGTACAACCATTCCTGGCAAAACAAGGCTCTGGTGAAAGGCACAGGTTGGGGCTTTGCATACATGGTTCTTTTGAAAGAAACCAAAACAGTGGCGCAGAGCGAGGGGGTGGATAGTCGAGCACACTTTGGACCCTTGGATCTCGAAACTGGCGCATTCATTCCTGGCAAAATAAGGCTGTGGTGAAATTTACTGGTTGGGGCTTTTCGTACATGGTTCTTTTGAGAGAAACCCAAACAGTGGCCCAATGCAATCTTCTGTTTCCCAGGCACGATGTTTCACCATGAATTTGTTGTGAACAACCATGCTGTATGGGTGAAGGGGGAGATCTCTGGAGGTCCAGCCGATCAATTCATGGTGTCAGCCTTTGCCATGAACTTCCCCACGGCTACCCCGTTGCACGCCAAGGACCTAGACTAGCTACAGCGCCCCCCAAGTGGCACGTTCACAGTTGTGCGTAGGTCCCTTGGCCCTTTGCCTACCATGCAGGCCACACCAGTCACCCAAGCACCACAGTGCCAGGCTGCTGCAGTTCGCCTTCGCCATGAGCATGTGGTGCCAGCCGCAGTCTTGGACTCTACCTCGTACGTGACGCATGTGCTGCCTGCTATCAGGTGGCAAAGATCCAGGATCATACCTCCTTGCCACATGTGCCATGACGTGGAGCAGCTCATGGTTGTAGGGCGATGGTAGTGTTCGACCTATGACACCTAGGATCCTGGAGGCCGCTCCTTTGGTGTTGTGCAATACAGGTTGCACAATATAAACCTCTTCACGATTAGAGACACCCTAAAACTTATCAGACCCACACACACCACTGAGACATCCCCCTTTGTGCAAAAAGAGTTCTCCCGCCCCATTGTTATTCACCCAAGGACACGCCACACAGCCCTTTTGCCAGCACTCAGACTACAAATGGTGGTGATCGGCACTGATTGCCCCAAACCTTATCTGCAGGGCTGTGTTGTACACTGCACCAGCATACTTCATATGTTGCTTAAATGTACAAGAAGGCAGGGTCTGTAAAGATTGTGCACGTTTGGGTGGCCCTATTGCAATCACTCACCTTGGGAAGCTCTTGCCAGGTCAACATGTCTGTGCACCTAGGCACATTGCTAGACATTGGGAACTAGTGTCCCTGGAAATCAATTATACTGATTTTGGTGTTAATACTTGGACGGCCCCGGGGCTGGTAACCGTATGCGTAGAGGCCTAAGGTCAGGGTGGCATGGGGCGGTGGGGGTTTCTGCCGCCGTTGGGCCGCCAATGAGCCACACTCTTGTAGAAGTAAATGGCACAGTTGTGGTAACAACTTCCTGTTGTCCAGGGAGTCGTCCACTGCAGGCAGATGCAGGTCCTCCTGCTGCCTTAAAGCAACCATTGACTAACCAACCCCTGGTTGGAGATGGTCTAAGGTGCGAGGCAGACATTAGCCTCACAGGTCGCGAGGCCCGCACAGTCATGGGCAAACTGGCAGGGGGTATGGTGCTCCCCCTGCCTTTCCATTCCTTGCTGGTGGCATTTTGCCACAAGGTGCATCTATGCTATGGTTCTAATAACCTGGTAACTGTCACATGGCAAGCTATGGGGGTGTTGTACACATAGATTGTGCACATCATCCCCGAGTTTGTTCAAGAAGGTTGCACTGCAAGTATAGCATTCACAGTTCAAGCTGAAACCAACAGGCATCCCGCTTTTTTTGGGATTAGGGGATTCACGGCTTTTTTCAACCAAGTCACTATGTGGCTCTGGGTCCACTTTAACTCGCGAATAGATACAAGTAGTGGACTTGTACTGTACACCGTAAGAAGTTTCATGTTTATAGGGCGTTGTCTTGCCCACGGAACATTCACATTTCAAGCTTAAGCGAACAGTCATGCTTGTCTTTTTGTGTGTTTCTTTGCCGAGGTGTGGGATCTGGGAACCAAGAACGGTGTAGTTCATTGTACAAAAAACCAATGGAAAAACGCGTGGAAGTTTTTGAAATCCCCCGGAAAGATGCTCGGAAGTTTTGGCAGCCAAATCGGGTCCCAAAACGCAACCGATATAGGTAAGAATGTTCCATGGACTTCCCAGCCGACCCTGCCGGGGGAGCTCGGAAGAAATTTTGGCTGGGACTTCTGAGATCAACCCTGCATGAGTCCCATTTGCTGAGCATGAATGCCGAGCATCCCCAAATAGCCTTCTATGCTGTGCGTCCCAGCACCATGTGAGGCAATTGTTCTAGCGGCGTTCTAGCGTCGTGCTAGCGACCGAGTGTGCTGCTTAGATCATCAGTAGAACGCTTCCCTAGATCATCGCTACAACGCGCCATAAAATACCTGTTCCAAGATCTGCTAGATCAAATCATGATTGGCCAACATGTTGTTGATGTTGAAGAATCTGTTGAGGGAAGCCTGCATGTGGCCCTGGCCCCTCCTCACCTCCATGGCATCCCTGCCTGAGCATGGAAGTTGCGACTGGGGCTCCGTGCACAACCCACGACATGTCGAAGTATGCAAACAGACATGTCATGCATTGTGCTTGCACACCGGCCTGCATGTGGATGGCCGACAATTTACGCCGTGACACCTCGTACACATGTACCACCGGTGCCCTGCATAGAACATTGGAAGAGAGACCAATATTTTCCCGTTGCCGGTGGCAATTTTAGGAAATCTGTACCGACGTGCATGCGATATGCTTCGGTCCGCCGCTTGGAAGTTTTCGAAAACCCTTGGAAAGATGCTCGGAAGTTTTGGCAGCCAGATCGGCCCCCCAAAACGCAACCGATATCGGTAGGAATGTTCCATGGACCTCCCAGCCGACCGTGCTAGGGGAGCTCGGAAAAAATTTTTTAGCCCGAACCCAGTGTCACTTTGGTTGGATGCTTGGTGCCTACCTTGCCTGCAAGATGCCATGGAGAACAATACGTTGAAACTAATCTTTGTCTACCCTTTGCCTTTGCCTACAAAATTGCATGCAGTACACTGTGCTCAAGCTTATGATTGCTTCCCCTTTGAGCTCCTTTGTGAATTTGCACTTTTGGTTTTGACATGTGCAATGCTAGTTTGGTCCTTGGTGCCTGCTTTGCCTACAAACTTGCATGGAGAACACTGTACTCAAGCTTATGACTGTTTGCCCTTTGTGCCTTGTGAAGCTTTGTGCCTGCTTGGGTGGTTTTCTTTTTGCATGTGTGTCGCTTTTTCACCTTGGCCCCTTGCCCAGAACACTTTTTGTCACCTGTGTCCTATGTCCTGTGTCCACTATCAAATGCACACTCTGTGGATCTCCACTCATGTCACTCAACCCTCTGATCACCTGTGTGCACTGGAAGGACACGCATACGTGTCAGTACATCCCCTCGGATTCCAATGTGCCCAGGCACATCCGAGTGGCATAGGTCAGAGGTGAATTCATTCGCTATATCAGGATCTGCAGCCACCCACATCTGTACCAGGTATGTTGTAGCAGACTGGTCTCAGCGTTGCGCTGGCTTAACTACCCGTGCGAGGTAATCCACTCTAAACACATCCTGTGGGGTGAAAAAAACAGGTTCAGGACGCTGAGACGTGATGTTGTGCCCTCTAGGGTGGCTATGTCGTTGTCCCAATCTGAAATGATGAGTTCCAGGCATAATGGTGTGATGGGTGGTGGGCGGGAACCTTTTGGACAGGTGCATGGATTTTGCCCCCCCCCCCCCCCCTCCCAAATATCAGACTTGTGCTCCGCCCCCTACATCAGACAGCGGGGGCGGAACCCATGAGGGAAACCGGGCACCCACAGCCCATAGTGAACCCCCACGGTCTCGTGAAGGGAAGTTTAGGGTAACAGGCAGACCCTGCTCCTGCCCAGGCCCCTGCTCTTGCCCATACCCATGCCCCTGCCCCTGCCCCTGCCTCTGCAGGTATGTGTGGTATGTGTCGGGAACAAGGGCCATGCGGTGGGGCCATCCGCCCGCCTTTTGGGAATCAAGGGCCCTGCGCCCGGCCGTTTGTGGGCAGGGCCAGGGCCAGGGGCAACCAGGGCTAGGGGCCCGTCCTTGTGTGGAATTAAGTAAATTGGGTAAGTAGTTACTACCAGGGCCGTGGGCCTGTCCTCCCGTTGGCAGTTTGTGGTGTAATTACCCTGCCAATCCTAATTATTTGCGGAAACAATTAATTCCCGGTCCAACGTGTTGTTTTGCCGCAAAAAAAAAACACAAAAAAATATTAATTTTTGGCTTTGTGCCCTTCGCAAAAAATGGCTTCCGCAAAAAAATCGCAATTTTTTTTTTGCCCCTGCCCCCCTTTGCAGAAATACCACAATTGCGGGACGGATGCTGTGTTTGCCCCACTGCTTGTTGCCCCACCCGATGCTTGCATTTTGATGTTGCTGTGCCCCAAAGCAGATAATGGGGTTAGTTCTGTCCAGCTGGGGTCCATCGTTATTTGAATTTGGATATTGGTGTGCCCCAAAGCAGATAAAGGGGCTAGTTCTCGCAAACCCGGATACTTGCATTTTGATGTTGCTGGCCCCAAAGCAGATAATGGGGCTAGTTCTGTGCACCTGGGGTCCATCGTTATTTGATTCTGGTTGTTGAGGGATAAAAAGGAGTAAACCCGCGGGCCGAGGGTTTCTCCTGGGGGGAAGACAACCCCACTCGCCCAAACCAAGGTAAACAAAACGCGACCACAGGGGTGGCTCGCCAGGCTGTGCGCGCGTAGGTGGTTTTAGAACCCCTTGGGTTCTGGACCACCCCGGGGTCCTAACCAAGGGTCGTGTCCCCCAGGCGGGTTCGCTCACACCTTGCGGTAACCACACCTTCTTAGGCGTCACAAGTTGCCCACCCTCTAGGACCCCGTATACGCGCGATTTGACAATATTCTACATTTCTACTTTGAGTATGTTATTTGACGTATGTGACCAAAGTTGTTGGCAGAGCTGTGTGACACCCGTTGAAATACGTGTTGATGTGTTAGCCTTGTGTATCCACTTCTTCTAGTGTGTTGTATTTGACGGTTTTCTGAAGCTGGACGAAATTTCGGCCAGGTTTTGGGTAACATTGCAAACAACTATGTGTATATGCAATTTTTGACCCTTCTGGCCGAAATTTCGGCCAGCTTTTTGGTTTCTTGGTGAATAGGCATGATTATTTTCATTTTTCTTAGGGCTGGCCGAAATTTCGGCCAGCTTTTTGCTCTGTTCACTATTCAAGCACTTATATTTTGGTTTTTGGGTGGGCTGGCCGAAATTTCGGCCAGCTTTTCCTATTTTTGAACATGTAAGCAATTATTTCCCCTTTGAACACACCTGGCCGAAATTTCGGCCAGCTTGCAATTGTCATTGTTCATGAGTATTACACCATACACTCCTACATAACTATTTTCTTGTCTCAGCATTAATGTCTTCTGCTATTACTGTCAATGTTGTACATGCTGCAGTTACTGGTGCTTTTGCTACTACAGCCAAAGGGCTGTTGCGAAATGCATTACGTGGTGGGACTCTGCAAAAGCTTTTGCAATTCTGCCTCTTGTTGCGGAAGAATCGCAGGAGGCGGCACTCCCTGACACAGTTGAAGGCCGCCGCCACCGAGAAGAAGCCCCCACGATGGTACATGACATTTTTGTCACAGTTCCATGCCCTTTACTGCCTGCTGCGCCGTATGGCCCTCCCATACTCTAACTGTGGGTCTGGTTACAACTGGGGTATTATGTCCTGCCGCCAACGCCGTAAGGTAGCAGTCCTTGGTCAGTGTAACACTAAGCAGGAGTCCATTCACCATCGTGCTGGACTAGCAGCACACAACTTGTGGAACACCATGCACCGTAGGCAAGTTTGTATATGGTTTGATAACCTGAGGCGTTACAGGTCGGGAGCTGATCCCCATTCACCCGACTGAACCATAAACTGTACAGCTGTTGCTGTTTTGCACACTACCGCCCTACCTGCATACCGGGGTGTGCCGGAGCTGGCCGAAATTGAGGCCAGGGTACCAAAGGTTGCTGATGACATCTTTCGCTCACATAGAGCATTGTTTGATCGTATTGATATTGCCAACCAAGGTATTCAGAGAGTTTGGGTTCGTGCTCCTTTGGATATTGCCAGAAAAGATGTTCGTTCCCTCAACTGGAGACCCTTTTTCCGGTCTGAGCTCCGCTCCGGCACACACAAAGAGCTTTTGCAACTCGTGGTTGATTTGTCATGTGTGGAACACCGCACCAGACACTGTGTTCCGCTGCTTGTGCACATGAAAATACACTTTGCCCTACTTAAGCTGTGTTATGGTGCTGCTTATGTTCCCTGGAATGTACCACAATTACTGTTGGGTCTTCCTTTGGTGTACGGAGTATGGCATAGCTATAAGTATTGCGTTGAATTGATCTACAGGGCGTTCCTGCCGTTCATTAAGTTTTTGGAACAGGGGAACAGCCTTCAGGTTGGGTCTATCCTCCCTTGCAAGGTCAAGGTCATCCATATGGAGAAGACGTTGCTTGGACTCATGCTAGCCACATCGTCCAATAGAGGTAGACTAGATGAGCGCGTCACTTCCCTGCTCAATAGCCAGCGGGACTTGACACCCATTCAGCGCAAGGGTTTGCGTATGTTATTAGCCCTTAAGGCTTTGCTGTACACATACTGTCCAGCTGCTTTCAGCATTGGGACTTTTTTTCTCGAGTGCAACTGGGAGGGACGGGGGGCAGGTTCCGGTATTGTAGCTAAGCAGGCACTTGAGATGTCCCTACTGCTCATGCTGAACATCCTAAAGCCCGAGGAACAGTTAACCACGGAGTATGTGAAAACCACCGCTGTTGCTCTTTTGTTTTGGAGTCAGTGGCATTTTGCCTCCCTAGGGTGTATCCACTCTGAGGAGCAGGGTGAGGCACTTCTGAGTCGGTTCTCAGCCCACTGTCGCCGCAACACTGCCTGTACTAGTGTCCAACAGTCGTCTGATTTATTTGTGACACTTCCCCCTGTCCAACCCGGAGAGAAAGTTTTGCGTGGTGTGCTGACTGAGAGATCCGTGGCAATGTTCTCTGCCAATCTTAAACAATTCATCTTGACAGCCCATACACAGAGCCTGCCCATTTGTGTTCCCGTTCCGGACTATAAAGTTGAGGTGAGAAGACTGGATGCAGTTGAGGATTTGACGTTCCCCGGTACCATGTCTAGGACACGAATCACCACAGACCGGTTAAAAGTGGTTCTGTTGCATGCAATGCAAAATCTGGTTGCGCGTACCAGGGTTCCTGAGGGTGTTGAGGATTTTTTACAGACAAATGCACCTGCCCGCACTACTGCTGAGCAAGGGGTGTTGCGTACTGCACATGCTTCTATTCGCGCTGCCAACCGTGCACCGCCTGCTGCTGCTGCTGCTCCTGGTGGAATTGCCTTGCCCCCAAAGCCACCCCCGAAGCCTCGAGCCAGAGGCCCCCCAGTACCCCCCCCGGACCCCCCCCGCCCAGTACCCCCCCCCCCCCTGCCCTTGATGATTCCATTGCTGTCGACTCTTGTGATAGTGACCAGGATATTGATTGTGATGCAGACAACGTTGCCTCCTTTGAAGCCCTACATGAGGCGGAACACATCGGTGTGGATACCCAGGATTGGGACTGATTTCTGTTTGCAGCTGTGTTTGTCACTGTGGTATGGGTTCTGCCACGCATTGCCAGTGATTTTGGTGTGTCTATTTGCTTTTTCATGTTTTTCTGGCCGAAATTTCGGCCAGACTTGTTGTTTTGTCATATGGCTACCCCCAGAACACAAATGACATAAGGTTCTGGCCGAAATTTCGGCCAGCCTCTGAGAATGGTATTTGTACACAGTGGTTTGACATGCAGAGCAGTGCTGGCCGAAATTTCAGGCAGTCCGTTTTGGTCCTTTTTTGGTTGATCTGTGCTTGTTATTTGCTATCTGGGAACTCTCCCCTTCATGAAATGTTGCCTTGTAGCCCTTTATTTTATGACTGAGCCTGGAGGGGTATCGCAGGACATGGCTGTTTCGCCAGATGGTGAGCCTGCAGCAGACAATGGGCAATCTCAAGTGCAATCCCAGTCTCAAGAGGACCAGGCGAGCACAGAGGGACTTCAAAAGAAGCCTAAGGCCGCACCAAAGAAAAATTCATCATCCTCCATCAAGTTATCCGACTGGGTTACGTCAACGACGAAAATAAAGGTTCGGTGGGATCAGATTATTATCGACCACGACCGAAAATTTGGGCAGGTCCGTAGGATTTCGGATGATCGCGTGCAACGCCGCTACGACGATCTGAAGGCAGCCCCGCCTGTGGATTACATCCAGGATCTTCTTTTTTATAAAGTCACTCGTATGTGTGTTGTGGTATTCTTCTCGATAGTACCGTTTTCGCGTCTGAATTTTCGACCCTGCTGTTACGAATATTCCTGTTGCACAGCCACTCGCTGGGTTCTGTTGGGGGGTCAGCATGTTTACACTGCTGCCCAAAAACACAAGACCGAATTTGAGATGAAAAATATGGAGACTCCGGATTGGACCCTGGTATTTGGTGGTTATGAAGTCAAACAGGACTGCCCCCTGCGGACTAGGCGCCGGCTTGTTGGCTTACATCAAATCCAGACCACTGCTGGCTGAGCATCCACCACATCGGAGCGAATGTCCCTACTCCTGGATAGGCTTGAGGATGAGGATGCCAATGAGTACACCCTGTACCATCACATTACTGTTATGCTTGAAGAGTGTGGTGTTACTGCCGAGGAAGGCACTGTGGTGTGTTTCATTTATTAATTCGGTTTTGTCGATCGACGTGGCCGAAATTTCGGCCAGCTTCTGTGTTCCACATGTTCTCCTGTGCAGAGTGCTGTTGCCAAACGGTGGGGTGGCGTTGGGCGTTTGGTGAAATTTGTGGGTCTTCCTTCAGTAGACGCCATGGCAGCCATGGAAAAGCGTGGACTACATACCGCACTGGGTACGTTCAAGGAAGTGGAAGGCATCACGCTTGACCGACTTCGCGAGATCGTAGGTTACATGGATGGGACAAAAAGTACCCTACCTGGTCTCAAAAAAATTATAAAAGATGTTAAAAAGGCCCAGATGTGGTCCTGGCACATTCTTCATCCCGAGGCGGCCAATGGGCTTGTGAACAACACCAGAGGTATGTTTTGGTCAAACAGGGGTTTGTATTCGAATAAATCGACCGACCTGGCCGAAATTTCGGCCAGCTTGTGTGTCGTTCAATTAATGCACAATAGGAGCCCACCCCGTGCTACCACCTGTTTGCAGCTACACTTGGTACTATCGAGATGGCCAAAAGGCAGTGCGCTATTGCATCACACGTGAAGGTAGCCTATGGCAGTTGGACCTGGACCGAAGAAAACCCCTGGCCCCCGTGGTCAGCAGTAATTAAGGCCCCTCTTTGGAAGGAACCCAAATATGAGGGGTTGCGGGGATTGTTGCAGAAGCCCGTTGCTAAGCCTGTTTGTGAAAAATCTGATACTGGTCTGGTCAGTATCGAGTGTGCTAGGGAGTCCCTCGTTGAGTCAAGCACAGGCAAACTTATTGCAGAGTCAGGCCGTGTGGAACTGATGGCAATGCGTTGTGGAGTCCCTGTTCCCAGTATCATTAGTTCACTGCACTTTGCTGCTTGTGTCATTGAGGTGCCCCGCCTCTATACAGCTGGTTTGCATAACCTGGTTGCGCAGCTGCTTTTGTCCGGTGTGCCTGTGTTCATTGCGGGTGAGTCTGCTGATGTGAAAGCCACTGTTGCTGCTTTGAAGGCCACTGTGGCTGAGGATATGTATCAGTGTGATGTTGCACTTTACAATTTGTCAAGCAAGACCCCGCTGTACACTTCTACGTGCCATCTGGTTTCCATTTGTTCTGCCATTGCCTTTGATAACAGGCTTCCCCGTTACGTGGCTTTTACTGAAGGACCCATGTCGTCTGTGATGCCTGTTGAAATATTCTCATTTCTTTTGAGCCTGGTTCCGGTCCCAGAACGGGCAGGCAACTGGTTTTTGCTGGATACTCTGTCTGTGTATTTTGCAAGCATGATGTCTACCAGGTTTTCCAAGGACTGTAATGTTGTGTGTGCCCTTTTGGGTGAGGAGACTGTTGTGCCCGATGACTTTGTTCAGCTCATCAGAGCAGGTATCACCAACGCCGACACGTGCCCCCCCAAGTCATGGGAGGATGTGTACCACGACTTGGGGGCAGGTTTTCCTGTGGATTGTTCTGGGGTTAGGTATGTAGATGAGGATCTTGAGGAGCAAGATGGGGAGGCAGAGTCGCAACCAGAGACACAGACTCCAAAGAAGAAACCCAAAACTGCCCCTGCCCCCTCACCCAGTGGCACGCAGTGCGCTCAGGCCACCCCAGCTTCCTCCTCAGGCACTGTTGCCCCTACTGGCAAAGGTATGAATATTTTTGTGAATCATTTTTCACCATCCCAGGGTGGAAACACACAGTCACAGAACTCTGCCACTGCCAAGTCTGGTGCTGCAGCCCCTGCCAAGCAGCTTGCTAACACAGGTGCTAAGAAGCCCCGTGCATCTGGTCTGCGCAAGCGCTAATGCCAGTCCTGCCGCTTATATTGCCTGTCAACATGAAGTCTGGCCGAAATTTCGGCCAGCATGCAGTCCTCAGCCTCTTAAGCCTTTTATTATTGTGTTTCCCCATAGGCACTGCAAAAGTCTGCTTTGATTCGTCAGGTGGCAAGTATTTGCTTGTAATTGAGTATATTATGTGGCACACCCTGTTCAAATGTCACTGCTCCTGTGTTCCTTGCTCATGTCTACTGTCTTAGGTACCCATTTCAGTGATCATATTCGGAGTTTCGATGCACCTGGCCGAAATTTCGGCCAGCTTAGGCCTGTCTGTCAAATAGGACCATGTGTTTGGACATTTTTCGGAGAGCTGCCCGAAATTTCGGCCAGGTTGGTTAAAATAGGAAATACAAGTACATGCTTTGGAATAGTTTTTTGTGTGCTTTAATGAAAGGTATGTTTGGGGTTCCCTCATCTGTGGTGTATAGGGGGGTTCTGTGATCAACCTCGAACAAAGGGGAGAGAAAAATAGGCAGCCCCCCCCCCCCCCAAACACACTGGAATGCAGTGGTCTAAATGTAAAACAACACTATATTTTGGTGATTGAATGTTCTTATTTTGAAAATCTGAGGAGACTGTTGTGCCCGATGACTTTGTTCAGCTCATCAGAGCAGGTATCACCAACGCCGACACGTGCCCCCCCAAGTCATGGGAGGATGTGTACCACGACTTGGGGGCAGGTTTTCCTGTGGATTGTTCTGGGGTTAGGTATGTAGATGAGGATCCTGAGGAGCAAGATGGGGAGGCAGAGTCGCAACCAGAGACACAGACTCCAAAGAAGAAACCCAAAACTGCCCCTGCCCCCTCACCCAGTGGCACGCAGTGCGCTCAGGCCACCCCAGCTTCCTCCTCAGGCACTGTTGCCCCTACTGGCAAAGGTATGAATACTTTTGTGAATCATTTTTCACCATCCCAGGGTGGAAACACACAGTCACAGAACTCTGCCACTGCCAAGTCTGGTGCTGCAGCCCCTGCCAAGCAGCCTGCTAACACAGGTGCTAAGAAGCCCCGTGCATCTGGTCTGCGCAAGCGCTAATGCCAGTCGTGCCGCTTATATTGCCTGTCAGCATGAAGTCTGGCCGAAATTTCGGCCAGCATGCAGTCCTCAGCCTCTTCAGCCTTTTATTATTGTGTTTCCCCATAGGCACTGCAAAAGTCTGCTTTGATTCGTCAGGTGGCAAGTATTTGCTTGTAATTGAGTATATTATGTTGCACACCCTGTTCAAATGTCACTGCTCCTGTGTTCCTTGCTCATGTCTACTGTCTTAGGTACCCATTTCAGTGATCATATTCGGAGTTTCGATGCACCTGGCCGAAATTTCGGCCAGCTTAGGCCTGTCTGTCAAATAGGACCATGTGTTTGGACATTTTTCGAAGAGCTGGCCGAAATTTCGGCTAGGTTGGTTAAATCAGGAAATACAAGTACATGCTTTGGAATAGTTTTTTGTGTGCTTTAATGAAAGGTATGTTTGGGGTTCCCTCATCTGTGGTGTATAGGGGGGTTCTGTGATCAACCTCGAACAAAGGGGAGAGAAAAATAGGCAGCCCCCCCCCCCCAAACACACTGGAATGCAGTGGTCTAAATGTAAAACAACACTATATTTTGGTGATTGAATGTTCTTATTTTGAAAATCTGAGGAGACTGTTGTGCCCGATGACTTTGTTCAGCTCATCAGAGCAGGTATCACTAACGCCGACACGTGCCCCCCCAAGTCATGGGAGGATGTGTACCACGACTTGGGGGCAGGTTTTCCTGTGGATTGTTCTGGGGTTAGGTATGTAGATGAGGATCCTGAGGAGCAAGATGGGGAGGCAGAGTCGCAACCAAAGACACAGACTCCAAAGAAGAAACCCAAAAATGCCCCTGCCCCCTCACCCAGTGGCACGCAGTGCGCTCAGGCCACCCCAGCTTCCTCCTCAGGCACTGTTGCCCCTACTGGCAAAGGTATGAATACTTTTGTGAATCATTTTTCACCATCCCAGGGTGGAAACACACAGTCACAGAACTCTGCCACTGCCAAGTCTGGTGCTGCAGCCCCTGCCAAGCAGCCTGCTAACACAGGTGCTAAGAAGCCCCGTGCATCTGGTCTGCGCAAGCGCTAATGCCAGTCCTGCCGCTTATATTGCCTATCAGCATGAAGTCTGGCCGAAATTTCGGCCAGCATGCAGTCCTCAGCCTCTTCAGCCTTTTATTATTGTGTTTCCCCATAGGCACTGCAAAAGTCTGCTTTGATTCGTCAGGTGGCAAGTATTTGCTTGTAATTGAGTATATTATGTTGCACACCCTGTTCAAATGTCACTGCTCCTGTGTTCCTTGCTCATGTCTACTGTCTTAGGTACCCATTTCAGTGATCATATTCGGAGTTTCGATGGACCTGGCCGAAATTTCGGCCAGCTTAGGCCTGTCTGTCAAATAGGACCATGTGTTTGGACATTTTTCGAAGAGCTGGCCGAAATTTCGGCCAGTTTGATTAAGATAGGAAATACAAGTACATGCTTTGGGATAGTTTTTTGTGTGCTTCAATGAAAGGTATGTTTGGGGTTCCCTCATCTGTGGTGTATAGGGGGGTTCTGTGATCAACCTCGAACAAAGGGGAGAGAAAAATAGGCAGCCCCCCCCCCCCCCCCCAAACACACTGGAATGCAGTGGTCTAAATGTAAAACAACACTATATTTTGGTGATTGAATGTCTTTATTTTGAAAATCTTTGTGTTTCCAGAAATGCAAATAATGGCATATATTTGAAATACACACCTTGTTTTTGCATGTTGCCACCAGGGGGGTTTGGGTACCCAAAAAATAACACCCCTTTTCACATACTTTCCCCCTCATTACAACATGGACTTCCGTGGGCCATAGCGCCAGGTGGGGGGTGGGCAACTTGTGACGCCTAAGACCTTGTTGCTTGCTTTACAAGAATAAACAACTGCCACTCGCTCAGTGTCAGTTCCTCATAGTATTAAGACTAGGCCACTGCTTGCTCACAACTCCAAAGTGAGCTCGACTATCCGCCCCCCTACAGGGGCCCACTGTTTCAGATTTTCCTAATTAGGGGCTCTATGTAAAGCCCCAACCACCAGCTTTCATCAAAACCTTGTTTTGTGGAATTTTACCACACCATCACAGAATTGCAAGGCTCCAAAGTGAGCTCGACTATCCGCCCCCCCACAAGGACCCACTGTTTCAGACTTTCCCAACTAGGGGCTCTATGTAAAGCCCCAACCACCACCTTTCACCAGAACGTTGTTTTGTGGAATTTTACCACACCATCACAGAATTGCAAGGCTGCAAAGTGAGCTCGACTATCCGCCCCCCTACAGGGGCCCACTGTTTCAAATTTTCCCAACTAGGGGCTCTATGTAAAGCCCCAACCACCAGCTTTCATCAGAACCTTGTTTTGTGGAATTTTACCACACCATCACAGAATTGCAAGGCTCCAAAGTGAGCTCGACTATCCGCCCCGCCTTACAGAGGCCCACTGTTTCAGATTTTCCCAACTAGGGGCTCTATGTAAAGCCCCAACCACCAGCTTTCATCAGAACCTTGTTTTGTGGAATTTTACCACACCATCACAGAATTGCAAGGCTCCAAAGTGAGCTCGACTATCCCCCCCCCCCACAGGGGCCCACTGTTGCAATATGAGTCCCATTTGCTGAGCATAAATGCCGAGCATCCCCAAATATCCTGAGCAATATGCTCAGCTTTTGCCTGCCATTTTTTACCTTCTATGCTGTGCGCTCCAGCACCATGTGACACCCCCTCCACCCGACACGCCCCCCCCCCGATTGCTGTTAGGTCACACCCTCCCCCCCCCCCCCCCGACTGCTGTGCTCGTTATGACCCTGTTTCAGATAGCGGTTGATGCTTTGTGAAATCTCGCCGGAGAACATGGCCAACCCAAATGGCCTAATGTTCTGCAACATGGCATCTACATCATGCTCCAGGCTCAGTAGATACCATGATGCTGTACCAACAGTACAATGCCGGCGAAAATCCCTTGCCACGGCGGCACAGTTCAATGGGTTAGGGCCCTGATATCTACAATAGATGGCTTGTAGCAGGTCCCACAGTGAAGGAAATGGTTTTTCTTGGTAGACATTATATGGCTCTAGTATTGATATATTCTAGGCTAGAGCATCTTGTCTAGAAGTTCTAGGCTAGACCGAGATTGGGTCTTCTAGCGTGCACCAAGGGCCGCTGCTTGCTCCTCCTTTTTCTCCTTCTGCCTCCTCTTCTCCTTCTTTCTCCTCCTCTTCCTCCTCTCCGGCTTCGACGAGACCGGCGGCAAGGGAGGCGGGGTGAGCGGTGGGGGGTCGCCCGGAGCAGTGGGCTCGACGGCGGAGGTGGAGGTGGAGGTGGGGGCGGAGCTTGAGCTTGAACTGGAGCTTGAGTCGAAGCTTGGGTTGCCAGCCGCTGCCTTTAACGTGCGGGAAGCTCTTCATAAATTGTTCATAAAACCGGTTCATAATTCACCACCTCATAAATTGCTTCATAATTCATTTATGACGGCAGTTTCGGTTTTATGAACGCCGAAGTATGAACGCCATATGAACGCGAACAACAGCAGACAGACAGCATACCACCATGGGCGGGCCGCCTTCTGACTCTCCCCCAGCAGCTTCCTCAGCTCTGCAGGTGGCGTGGATGGGCGAAGAGTAATAAAGCTGGGTCGCAGAGGGCGCGTGGGTGGAGGGTGCTTGGGAGGTGGTGCTTAGAAGTGAAGCGGCGGTGCACGCCGCGGTGTGTGGAGTGTTATAGTGCAACAACGGCAGGTCAAAGGTTAGAAACCACCATTCCCATACCAGCTGGACGACCATAACTTCCTGTTCCACTGCACTCTTACCCGCACCTCCACCCCTGGAACTATGCCCATTGTATCCCTTCTTCAAAATGTAATTTGTGCTCTCCACAACGGCCCCCCGACATGGCAGCCAATCCCACCCCGCATGTATCCGCACTCTCGAGCATGGCATCACAATCCTCCTCGAGGAACAACAAATAGTGTGACCCCGACTCCCCGTAGCAATGTTCCCGAAACGCAGCAGCAACAGGTCAGCACGAAGGCGTGGCACAACCGGAATCGGCGAGTACGAAGTGCGTAGCTATGTATATTATGAACGCGCAAATTATGAACAACATATGGACATGAAAATGTAGAACACAAATGTGCACCCGAGCCCAAATTTGGCCCGGGGCACCCATATCCTTGTCCCCCGTGACGGCCATGCCAATGACCCATAGGAAGGCGGGTGTTCTAGCCTTTACCCCATGGTTCAATAGCCCCACCGATAGCTTCCACCGACTGCCACAGGGTCCCGTCACCCCGCACCACAAACGTGAGGGGGCCCCTTGGTACGTGTCTGAAAGGTAGTTTGTTCATCATAAATGGTTTAAAACTTGGGGGGTATGGTCAACACCCTTGAGGTCAATTTTTTTTTGTGGACCGGGTTTTTTTATTATTTAGAAAATTGCCATTTTCGCCAATTTTTGCTAATTATGAAAATATCCTCCCCTGTTCATAATTTAGTTCATTATTCAATTCATAATTCACAACTCGTTTCATGAGCGCGCCGATCGTTTTATGAACGCGTTTTATTAATGGATGCACAGGCACACAAAAATCGCTCCATTTTCAATCTTTCTTGTACACTGCACTGCTTTTCTTTGCTCTTTGTCCTTGCTTGTTCTTGCCGCCCTAAACCTCAGGGTTGGGGCCTGTCGGGTCCTCCCAAAGGGGGGCCGCGGCCTGGGTTTCGCCCCCATCCTGGGCCTGTTCATGGGTTTGGGCAGGTGGTTGGGCTGTCGGTTTGGCCGAGGGGTGCACTGGGGCATCCACCTCCATGGGTGCGGCCTCAGGAGCAGCTTTGGGCTTGGGCTTAGGGGCCTGCTTAACCTTAGGCTTGGGTTCAGGCTTTGTTGGCTTGGGGGCCGGCTCAGCCTGCGGGTCGGCGTCCGGTTTAGGCTTCTTTTTGGCCTTGGCGGCCTTCTTAGCTTTAGCTGCATCCTTTTGCTGCCCCCAATGGGTCACTGCTGCAGCATGAGAGGCATACAACAGATGCCTCTCAACCCGAAACATCTCCTTTTCCCTTGGGTGTTCCACCCGGACTCTCCCCTCGGCCCCCCCATAACCGAGGTCACCATGTAGACACCATCGGTGTAGGGCACATACACCCGCTCACCTGCTCACCAAGCAGGGGGCCAGGTGACTCATCTCCCTCCAAAGAGGGGGGTTCCTCGCGCCGCTTTTGCTGCTGCGGCTTTA